>CM056385.1:49708992-50021914 GCA_029718625.1 Synaphobranchus kaupii
GAATAAATAGTAATAATAAAATTATTATTATTATTATTATCATTATTATTATTATTAGCAGGGCCAAGTCCCTTCCCAGAGGTTATTTTTAAGATAAAGTTATGATGTCAGAAAAGAGATGGCGGTTTTTGTCATTTTGGAGTTGGACAGTATTAAGCATCCATAGACTACTATACAGGTTGAGGGACAACCTTATAAGAAGTGCTCGCAACATCTGGTTTGGATTACATTGAAGAGTGGAGGTGTTTTGCTTAGAGTGGAGTTTAAAAACAATTAATTATTGAAAATTTAAAGGGACTGCCAACTCAAATCGATGATACAGCTTTTCAATGGTTAATTGTTGTCATTCAGGGGTGGAATAAACATAACCCAAATATCAGTACTAAGTGATATGCCTTCTTTTTTTCACCATTGCCTGTAATTGATCCAGCAAGGTTTTGATTGGGCGGGATTAAGTAAACGTAGACGTCATTAGGACCTCTCAGCCAATAGAGAACCGCGGTCATACGCCATGCCCACTTTAGGGGAATAATTCATGTCATGGTTATTTGCGGCCTTTGCGGTTCTACGTTTTGGTTTCCTTTTTGGTGGACGCTCTATCGGATTTTTTCCACCTCCGTTCCGGTGTTTGTATCTTGCCCGACAATTATTCCCTACACCTGTTTTGAGTTTCCTGCCGGCTATATATACCTCAGGACTTCTGCATTTTCTCACTTCGATATTTTCTTTGCTATGTTGACAACGAAGTCGGTAAGGTATAGGAAATTTGGTCGCTGCATTTCTGGTTCGTACGAATAAGAAACGCAGCAAGTCCGGTTATAGAATTAGGATTAGATTGGTTTTCTCTTTTCTTTCCAATCTTTCTTTATCCTTTATTCTTTTTACCTGTTACCTTTTGTGTTCAGCTCTTTCGCCACAAGTGCTTTGGATAACAGGTTTTCTTTTCTGTTCTTTTCCTTCACTCGTTCTATCAAGTTTTGTTTTGTTTCTCTACCTCCTGTTACGCCTAATGATTTAGCGTGTGAGGTTCTTTTGTTATTCATTCTCGCTGTTTATCGACACTCACCTCCTTTTGAGGTTGCTTTGATTTGCCTTGTGCTAGGGAAGTTTTGCTCCCGTTCTTTTGTTTACCTATCCCCTGGTGCGGGTACTTCCGCGTTTGTGGCGTATCTTTTTAAGATACGCTTTTAGAATCCTTTTCGGTCGTGTCTGGTTCTCCGAACCTTAACACAACCCTCACAGAAAACAACGGTGCAGGAAGAAGACAACAAAGACAACAAAGATCGGAAAAAAACCTATAAAATTCACAAAAGCTGTTGCATTGTGAACTGCACAGCCAATGCAAAAAACCAGACTTGCATTTTGCACGTTTGCTATGTCCAATTTGAAATCCCAAAGACGAGCCCTGTGGCTACAAGCTATTACGAGAGAGCAGGTGGAAGGAAACTATATGGTGTCCTGCATCTCCACATATGTCTGCGGAAAGCACTTTTAACAAAGCTTTATTTAAACATTTGAGACATGGATCTATTTTGACAGCAAAACAAAAATAGAATTATTATGGCCAATACGTTTAAATTGACCAGTGGCACTCACTTCTGTAGCCATGAGATGTTTCAATCAGTTGAAATCTGGCCTTATAATTATCTTTTTGTTTTGCTGTACATTACGTTACAGTCATTTAGCAGATGCTTTTATCCAAAGCGACATACAATAAGTGCTGGATATATTACAATAAGATACAATAATTGTAAAAATAGACCCATACCTAAATGTTTAAATACAGGTTTGATTGAGGAAATACATGCATTTTGTCTTTTCTAGACCTAAAACTAGACTAAAAATGAAGTTATAGTCTAACGGTAGGCTAACTTTTCCTGGCTCTCCTAATGGAGCAGGTAGAAAAACCACTTGGTGATGGCATTTAGGCTACTTTGGCTGCATCCCAATATTCAATATTCTTACCTGCTTTCCTCCACTAGTCTTCCTACCTGGAAGTATGCAAAACTGTAGTTGCATGTACACAATATACCTGAATGCGGCTGTGTCCCAATATTCTTCACTCCCCACCTCCTTTCCTCCACTCCCCCACTACCACTCCTCTCCTTCCCGGAGTATGCAAAACTGCCTGAACGGTTTGAGTACAAATAGTTGCATGTACAGTATACAATCTACCTGAAATTGTGGTTTGCGTTGAGACATTAATCAATTTGTAACCATTTGTAATTAATATGTAGCCTAATCAGCAACATTATATAAGGACACAAAGATCCGTTTCCGGGGCATGGAGGAGAGGAGGTGGTAGTGGAGGAAAGGAGGGTACATTTTTCGAGTATTGGGATGCACCCATTGTGGTTTGCATCAAGCCATCAATTAATATGTAACAATTCATATGAAATCAGCAACATTGATTAGGACACAAATATCGGTTTCCGGGGCATGGAGGAGAAGAGGTGGTAGGATAGTGAAGGAGAGGATTATGCTTTTTTCAAGTATTGGGACGCACCCCCTGTCTTTCCGCAGTCGTTGAAGGTCGGAACATAATTGCACTTAATCCAGATTCAGCATTTGAATGCAATGATGGTGTTGATCAATGCCAGTGACCGAAAATGGTTTACATTGACTCCCATACATTTTGACTGTAAACCTTCCCTATTCATTTTTGTAAATGCCCTACATTTAGGGGTAAATCCCCCAGACTGGCAATCAATTGGGAACAATTGGAAAAGCAGGCGCTCAAAAAAAAAATTTAAAAATTCTATTTAGACACAAAGTTGCCATTTTTTAACTGTCCACAAGAAGTGGAGGAACCATGCATTACACCTCTTTATTATCATTAGCTTGAAAAATATTGTACTCCGTTAGACTAGTCCAGAACATGTATGTAAGACTATAGCTAGGCTACTCCGCCAATAGTTTACCTAAAGCTGCCTCAAGCTTCGCCCCACAGTCTATAGCAGTGGTCTCCAACCCTGTTCCTGGAGATCTACCGTCCTGTAGGTTTTCACTCCAACCCTAACAAAGCACACCTCACTGAACAGCTAGAGATCTTGCTGAGCTGCTAATTAGTAGAATTAGGTGTGCCAAATTAGGGTTGAAATGAAAACCTACAGGACGGTAGCTCTCCAGGAACAGGGTTGGAGACCACTGGTCTATAGCTAGGCTACTGCAGACAATAGTTTACCTAAAGCTGCCTCAAGCTTCACCCAACAGGCTATAGCTAGGCTACTGCAGACAATAGTTTACCTAAAGCTGCCTCAAGCTTCACCCAACAGGCTATAGCTAGGCTACTGCAGACAATAGTTTACCTAAAGCTGCCTCAAGCTTCGCCCCACAGGCTATAGCTAGGCTACTGCAGACAATAGTTTACCTAAAGCTGCCTCAAGCTTCGCCCAACAGGCTATAGCTAGGCTACTGCAGACAATAGTTTACCTAAAGCTGCCTCAAGCTTCACCCAACAGGCTATAGCTAGGCTACTGCAGACAATAGTTTACCTAAAGCTGCCTCAAGCTTCGCCCCACAGGCTATAGCTAGGCTACTGCATACAATAGTTTACCTAAAGCTGCCTCAAGCTTCACCCAACAGGCTATAGCTAGGCTAGGCTACTCCACCAATAGTTTACCTAAAGCTGCCTCAAGCTTCACCCAACAGGCTATAGCTAGGCTACTGCAGACAATAGTTTACCTAAAGCTGCCTCAAGCTTCACCCAACATGCTATAGCTAGGCTACTGCAGACAATAGTTTACCTAAAGCTGCCTCAAGCTTCGCCCCACAGGCTATAGCTAGGCTACTGCAGACAATAGTTTACCTAAAGCTGCCTCAAGCTTCGCCCCACTGAGAAGCTACTTTTGAGCCTCTTCTTTTGATGGATTTGCTTCTCTGTCTTCTTAATTTACGTACAATTGCTGTGGGCCAATAGTTGTGGCCTGGACTTGGGCCAAAGAGAGCACAACCAAAGACTTCCTCAAGTGCCTCCATACTTGAACAGCCAGCAGAAAAGACTGGGGAAAACACTTTTCCCACAGGAAATAACAGAATATGCCGGAATCTTTACTGGCACGGGAGCGTGCAGTCCGTAAAAGTTACTGACATGGCCGATTCGGACAGGACTAACAGAGATGCTCTGGTAATAACTGCATTACCCCACCTCCCCCTGTTAAACTTATCGTGTCCGAATAGGGCTATAGACGAACAGGATACTCTCCCACGGGGTCCTGCAAAACAGTGTCCTCAGCTCATTTTTACCATTTGCTTATTCTTCCACAAAATCAGTAGGAAATTAAAAGGAAAACTCAGGTGTAGTGCTAAATTTTATGAAGATTTTATATCAAGCCAAGTCTGTCAGCAAATCTGTCCCTCAAAGGCCCAAATATATGTTTTTTTTTTAGTTCTCATTTAATTTAATGCGATTTTGGAATCTGTCACACATGGTTTGCAGCCTATCAGTCCCTAGCAGTAATTAACTTTGGTTAGAGTGTGCAGCTTTGGAGTGGATTCCAAAGTCAAGGTCTTGTTTGGATTATCTTAGAGGGCAGCTCAAAAGCATAGTTTTTCACTAAAGTGTCAGAATTAGAACACATAAACTGTATATAGCATATCATATCAGTGGCGGCTGCAAACCCACTATAATCCCTGGGATTTTTTTTCCTCCTTGTGAAAATCGAACCCCTGTTTGTGCAATGCTTTATCTGTTGAGCTAGGCCATTTTTTAGTTGTTAAACACTGACCATGTCACATGGCCAGCTGTCGGCAGAAAAGAGCCAGCGGCCCATTTAAAATGGTTTTAAATGGGTTGACAACTCATCACTGTGGCTGTGCCAATTAAATTGAGCTGCCTTCTCTCAAAGGAATAACACCAATGCAATGACAAGTAGTTATGTACTCACTCGCATATTCAGGATAAATGCTCGAATCCACCTGCACCGTAGCTGCAATAGATTCATTCAGATCATTTTGAATCGTCTTAGACATCCCAGAGAGTGAAAGACTTCAACTGCGCAGCCAGAACGTCGTCATAGCAGGAAACAACTTCAGTCAGCTCCCTGTAGTTTCTTCTGTTATCCGAATTTTCACTCTCGTTATGCCCCCTAACAATGCCGGAGTGGCTAGTCAGGAGAGTGGGGAAGAATCCTGGTGGGTCGCTGGTTTTTGGGGTGGTGGCGAGGATCGGGAAACACAATAATCGTATAAATGGATCATATACTTGCTGCAGTGTTGGTCGCGTGAGTTCTCACTCGGCCCCCTCTCTCTCTCTGTCTCACTCACACACAAAACTCACTCGGCCCCCTCTCTCTCTCTGTCTCACTCACACACGAAACTCACACGGCCCCCTCTCTCTCTCTGTCTCACACACACACGAAACTCACTCAGCCCCCTCTCTCTCTCTGTCTCACTCACACACGAAACTCACTCGGCCCCCTCTCTCTCTCTGTCTCACTCACACACAAAACTCACTCAGCCCCCTCTCTCTCTCTGTCTCACTCACACACGAAACTCACTCGGCCCCCTCTCTCTCTCTGTCTCACTCACACACGAAACTCACACGGCCCCCTCTCTCTCTCCTCCTCACTCACACACGAAACTCACTCAGCCCCCTCTCTCTCCTCCTCACTCACACACGAAACTCACACGGCCCCCTCTCTCTCTCTGTCTCACTCACACACAAAACTCACTCGGCCCCCTCTCTCTCTATCTCACTCACACACGAAACTCACTCGGCCCCCTCTCTCTGTCTCACTCACACACGAAACTCACTCGGCCCCCTCTCTCTCTCCTCCTCACTCACACACGAAACTCACTCGGCCCCCTCTCTCTCTGTCTCACTCACACACGAAACTCACACGGCCCTCTCTCTCTCTATCTCACTCACACACGAAACTCACACGGCCCTCTCTCTCTCTATCTCACTCACACACGAAACTCACTCGGCCCCCTCTCTCTCTCTATCTCACTCACACACGAAACTCACACGGCCCTCTCTCTCTCTCTATCTCACTCACACACGAAACTCACTCGGCCCCCTCTCTCTCTCTATCTCACTCACACACGAAACTCACTCGGCCCCCTCTCTCTCTCTATCTCACTCACACACGAAACTCACACGGCCCTCTCTCTCTCTATCTCACTCACACACGAAACTCACACGGCCCTCTCTCTCTCTATCTCACTCACACACGAAACTCACTCGGCCCCCTCTCTCTCTCTATCTCACTCACACACAAAACTCACACGGCCCTCTCTCTCTCTATCTCACTCACACACGAAACTCACTCGGCCCCCTCTCTCTCTCTGTCTCACTCACACACGAAACTCACTCGGCCCCCCCCTCTCTCCTCCTCACTCACACACGAAACTCACTCGGCCCCCTCTCTCTCTCTGTCTCACTCACACACGAAACTCACTCGGCCCCCTCTCTCTCTCTGTCTCACTCACACACGAAACTCACTCAGCCCTCTCTCTCTCCTCCTCACTCACACACAAAACTCACTCGGCCCTCTCTCTCTCTCTGTCTCACTCACACACGAAACTCACTTGGCCCCCCCTCTCTCTGTCTCACTCACACACGAAACTCACTCAGCCCCCTCTCTCTCTCTGTCTCACTCACACACGAAACTCACTCAGCCCCCTCTCTCTCTCTGTCTCACACACACACGAAACTCACTCGGCCCCCCTCTCTCTCCTCCTCACTCACACACGAAACTCACTCGGCCCCCTCTCTCTCTCTGTCTCACTCACACACGAAACTCACTCGGCCCCCTCTCTCTCCTCCTCACTCACACACGAAACTCACACGGCCCCCTCTCTCTCTGTCTCACTCACACACGAAACTCACTCGGCCCCCTCTCTCTCTCTGTCTCACTCACACACGAAACTCACTCGGCCCCCCCCTCTCTCTGTCTCACTCACACACGAAACTCACTCGGCCCCCCTCTCTCTCCTCCTCACTCACACACGAAACTCACTCAGCCCCCTCTCTCTCTCTGTCTCACTCACACACGAAACTCACACGGCCCCCTCTCTCTCTGTCTCACTCACACACGAAACTCACTCGGCCCCCTCTCTCTCTCCTCCTCACTCACACACGAAACTCACTCGGCCCTCTCTCTCTCTCCTCCTCACTCACACACGAAACTCACACGGCCCCCTCTCTCTCTGTCTCACACACACACGAAACTCACTCGGCCCCCTCTCTCTCCTCCTCACTCACACACGAAACTCACTCAGCCCTCTCTCTCTCTCTGTCTCACTCACACACGAAACTCACTCGGCCCCCTCTCTCTCCTCCTCACTCACACACGAAACTCACACGGCCCCCTCTCTCTCTGTCTCACACACACACGAAACTCACACGGCCCCCTCTCTCTCTGTCTCACTCACACACGAAACTCACTCAGCCCCCTCTCTCTCTCTGTCTCACTCACACACGAAACTCACTCGGCCCTCTCTCTCTCTGTCTCACTCACACACGAAACTCACTCAGCCCCCTCTCTCTCTCTGTCTCACTCACACACGAAACTCACTCGGCCCCCTCTCTCTCCTCCTCACTCACACACGAAACTCACTCAGCCCCCCCCCTCTCTGTCTCACTCACACACGAAACTCACACGGCCCCCTCTCTCTCTATCTCACTCACACACGAAACTCACACGGCCCCCTCTCTCTCTATCTCACTCACACACGAAACTCACTCGGCCCCCTCTCTCTCTCTGTCTCACTCACACACGAAACTCACTCGGCCCCCTCTCTCTCTCTGTCTCACTCACACACGAAACTCACTCAGCCCCCTCTCTCTCTCCTCCTCACTCACACACGAAACTCACTCGGCCCCCTCTCTCTCTCCTCCTCACTCACACACGAAACTCACTCGGCCCCCTCTCTCTCTCTGTCTCACTCACACACGAAACTCACTCGGCCCCCTCTCTCTCCTCTGTCTCACTCACACACGAAACTCACTCGGCCCCCTCTCTCTCCTCCTCACTCACACACGAAACTCACTCAGCCCTCTCTCTCTCTGTCTCACTCACACACGAAACTCACTCAGCCCCCTCTCTCTCTCCTCCTCACTCACACACGAAACTCACTCGGCCCCCCTCTCTCTCCTCCTCACTCACACACGAAACTCACTCGGCCCCCCTCTCTCTCTCTGTCTCACTCACACACGAAACTCACTCGACCCCCTCTCTCTCTCTGTCTCACTCACACACGAAACTCACTCGGCCCCCTCTCTCTCTCTGTCTCACTCACACACGAAACTCACTCAGCCCTCTCTCTCTCTCCTCCTCACTCACACACGAAACTCACTCGGCCCCCTCTCTCTCTCCTCCTCACTCACACACGAAACTCACTCGGCCCTCTCTCTCTCTCCTCCTCACTCACACACGAAACTCACTCGGCCCTCTCTCTCTCTCCTCCTCACTCACACACGAAACTCACTCGGCCCTCTCTCTCTCTCCTCCTCACTCACACACGAAACTCACTCGGCCCTCTCTCTCTCTCCTCCTCACTCACACACGAAACTCACTCAGCCCCCTCTCTCTCTCTGTCTCACTCACACACGAAACTCACACGGCCCCCTCTCTCTCTCTCTGTCTCACTCACACACGAAACTCACTCAGCCCCCTCTCTCTCCTCCTCACTCACACACGAAACTCACTCGGCCCCCTCTCTCTCCTCCTCACTCACACACGAAACTCACTCGGCCCCCTCTCTCTCTCTGTCTCACTCACACACGAAACTCACTCAGCCCTCTCTCTCTCTCCTCCTCACTCACACACGAAACTCACTCGGCCCCCTCTCTCTCTCCTCCTCACACACACACGAAACTCACTCGGCCCCCCTCTCTCTGTCTCACTCACACACGAAACTCACTCGGCCCCCTCTCTCTCTCTGTCTCACTCACACACGAAACTCACTCGGCCCTCTCTCTCTCCTCCTCACTCACACACGAAACTCACTCAGCCCCCTCTCTCTCTCTGTCTCACTCACACACGAAACTCACACGGCCCCCTCTCTCTCTCTCTGTCTCACTCACACACGAAACTCACTCGGCCCTCTCTCTCTCCTCCTCACTCACACACGAAACTCACTCAGCCCCCTCTCTCTCTCTGTCTCACTCACACACGAAACTCACACGGCCCCCTCTCTCTCTCTCTGTCTCACTCACACACGAAACTCACTCGGCCCTCTCTCTCTCCTCCTCACTCACACACGAAACTCACTCAGCCCCCTCTCTCTCTCTGTCTCACTCACACACGAAACTCACTCAGCCCTCTCTCTCTGTCTCACTCACACACGAAACTCACTCGGCCCCCTCTCTCTCTCTGTCTCACTCACACACGAAACTCACTCGGCCCTCTCTCTCTCCTCCTCACTCACACACGAAACTCACTCGGCCCCCCTCTCTCTCTCTGTCTCACTCACACACGAAACTCACTCGGCCCTCTCTCTCTCCTCCTCACTCACACACGAAACTCACTCGGCCCCCTCTCTCTGTCTCACTCACACACGAAACTCACTCGGCCCCCCTCTCTCTCTCTGTCTCACTCACACACGAAACTCACTCGGCCCTCTCTCTCTCCTCCTCACTCACACACGAAACTCACTCAGCCCCCTCTCTCTCTCTGTCTCACTCACACACGAAACTCACACGGCCCCCTCTCTCTCTCTCTGTCTCACTCACACACGAAACTCACTCGGCCCCTCTCTCTCTCCTCCTCACTCACACACGAAACTCACTCAGCCCCCTCTCTCTCTCTGTCTCACTCACACACGAAACTCACACGGCCCCCTCTCTCTCTCTCTGTCTCACTCACACACGAAACTCACTCGGCCCTCTCTCTCTCCTCCTCACTCACACACGAAACTCACTCAGCCCCCTCTCTCTCTCTGTCTCACTCACACACGAAACTCACTCAGCCCTCTCTCTCTGTCTCACTCACACACGAAACTCACTCGGCCCCCTCTCTCTCTCTGTCTCACTCACACACGAAACTCACTCGGCCCTCTCTCTCTCCTCCTCACTCACACACGAAACTCACTCGGCCCCCTCTCTCTCTCCTCCTCACACACACACGAAACTCACTCAGCCCCCTCTCTCTCCTCCTCACTCACACACGAAACTCACTCAGCCCTCTCTCTCTCTCTGTCTCACTCACACACGAAACTCACTCAGCCCTCTCTCTCTCTCCTCCTCACACACACACGAAACTCACTCGGCCCCCTCTCTCTCTCTGTCTCACTCACACACGAAACTCACTCAGCCCCCTCTCTCTCTCTGTCTCACTCACACACGAAACTCACTCAGCCCTCTCTCTCTCTCCTCCTCACACACACACGAAACTCACTCAGCCCCCTCTCTCTCTCTGTCTCACTCACACACGAAACTCACTCGGCCCCCTCTCTCTCTCTGTCTCACTCACACACGAAACTCACTCGGCCCTCTCTCTCTCCTCCTCACTCACACACGAAACTCACTCAGCCCCCTCTCTCTCTCCTCCTCACACACGAAACTCACTCGGCCCCCTCTCTCTCTCTGTCTCACTCACACACGAAACTCACTCGGCCCCCTCTCTCTCTCTCTGTCTCACTCACACACGAAACTCACTCGGCCCTCTCTCTCTCTCTGTCTCACTCACACACGAAACTCACTCGGCCCCCTCTCTCTCTCTGTCTCACTCACACACGAAACTCACTCGGCCCCCTCTCTCTCCTCCTCACTCACACACGAAACTCACTCAGCCCCCTCTCTCTCCTCCTCACTCACACACGAAACTCACTCAGCCCTCTCTCTCTCTCTGTCTCACTCACACACGAAACTCACTCGGCCCCCTCTCTCTCTCTGTCTCACTCACACACGAAACTCACTCGGCCCCCTCTCTCTCTCTGTCTCACTCACACACGAAACTCACTCGGCCCCCTCTCTCTCCTCCTCACTCACACACGAAACTCACTCAGCCCCCTCTCTCTCCTCCTCACTCACACACGAAACTCACTCAGCCCTCTCTCTCTCTGTCTCACTCACACACGAAACTCACTCGGCCCTCTCTCTCTCTGTCTCACTCACACACGAAACTCACTCGGCCCCCTCTCTCTCCTCCTCACTCACACACGAAACTCACTCGGCCCCCTCTCTCTCTCTGTCTCACTCACACACGAAACTCACTCAGCCCCCTCTCTCTCTCTGTCTCACTCACACACGAAACTCACTCAGCCCCCTCTCTCTCTCTGTCTCACTCACACACGAAACTCACTCGGCCCCCTCTCTCTCTCCTCCTCACTCACACACGAAACTCACTCGGCCCCCTCTCTCTCCTCCTCACTCACACACGAAACTCACTCGGCCCCCTCTCTCTCCTCCTCACTCACACACGAAACTCACTCGGCCCCCTCTCTCTCTCTGTCTCACTCAGACACGAAACTCACTCGGCCCTCTCTCTCTCTCCTCCTCACTCACACACGAAACTCACTCAGCCCCCTCTCTCTCTCTGTCTCACTCACACACGAAACTCACACGGCCCCCTCTCTCTCTCTCTGTCTCACTCACACACGAAACTCACTCAGCCCCCTCTCTCTCCTCCTCACTCACACACGAAACTCACTCGGCCCCCTCTCTCTCCTCCTCACTCACACACGAAACTCACTCGGCCCCCTCTCTCTCTCTGTCTCACTCACACACGAAACTCACTCAGCCCTCTCTCTCTCTCCTCCTCACTCACACACGAAACTCACTCGGCCCCCTCTCTCTCTCCTCCTCACACACACACGAAACTCACTCGGCCCCCTCTCTCTGTCTCACTCACACACGAAACTCACTCGGCCCCCTCTCTCTCTCTCTGTCTCACTCACACACGAAACTCACACGGCCCCCTCTCTCTCTCTCTGTCTCACTCACACACGAAACTCACTCGGCCCTCTCTCTCTCCTCCTCACTCACACACGAAACTCACTCAGCCCCCTCTCTCTCTCTGTCTCACTCACACACGAAACTCACACGGCCCCCTCTCTCTCTCTCTGTCTCACTCACACACGAAACTCACTCGGCCCTCTCTCTCTCCTCCTCACTCACACACGAAACTCACTCAGCCCCCTCTCTCTCTGTCTCACTCACACACGAAACTCACTCAGCCCTCTCTCTCTGTCTCACTCACACACGAAACTCACTCGGCCCCCTCTCTCTCTCTGTCTCACTCACACACGAAACTCACTCGGCCCTCTCTCTCTCCTCCTCACTCACACACGAAACTCACTCGGCCCCCTCTCTCTCTCTGTCTCACTCACACACGAAACTCACTCAGCCCCCTCTCTCTCTCTGTCTCACTCACACACGAAACTCACTCGACCCCCTCTCTCTCTCTGTCTCACTCACACACGAAACTCACTCGGCCCTCTCTCTCTCCTCCTCACTCACACACGAAACTCACTCGGCCCCCTCTCTCTCTCTGTCTCACTCACACACGAAACTCACTCAGCCCTCTCTCTCTCTCTGTCTCACACACACACGAAACTCACTCAGCCCCCTCTCTCTCCTCCTCACACACACACGAAACTCACTCGGCCCCCTCTCTCTGTCTCACTCACACACGAAACTCACTCGACCCCCTCTCTCTCTCTGTCTCACACACACACGAAACTCACTCGACCCCCTCTCTCTCTCTGTCTCACACACACACGAAACTCACTCGGCCCCCTCTCTCTCTCTGTCTCACTCACACACGAAACTCACTCGGCCCCCTCTCTCTCTCCTCCTCACTCACACACGAAACTCACTCAGCCCCCTCTCTCTCTGTCTCACTCACACACGAAACTCACTCGGCCCCCTCTCTCTCTCTGTCTCACTCACACACGAAACTCACTCAGCCCCCTCTCTCTCTCTGTCTCACTCACACACGAAACTCACTCGGCCCCCTCTCTCTCTCTGTCTCACTCACACACGAAACTCACTCGGCCCTCTCTCTCTCCTCCTCACTCACACACGAAACTCACTCAGCCCCCTCTCTCTCTCCTCCTCACACACGAAACTCACTCAGCCCCCTCTCTCTCTCTGTCTCACTCACACACGAAACTCACTCAGCCCCCTCTCTCTCTGTCTCACTCACACACGAAACTCACTCAGCCCTCTCTCTCTCTCCTCCTCACACACACACGAAACTCACTCGGCCCCCTCTCTCTCCTCCTCACTCACACACGAAACTCACTCAGCCCCCTCTCTCTCTCTGTCTCACTCACACACGAAACTCACTCAGCCCCCTCTCTCTCTCTGTCTCACTCACACACGAAACTCACTCGGCCCCCTCTCTCTCTCTGTCTCACTCACACACGAAACTCACTCGGCCCTCTCTCTCTCCTCCTCACTCACACACGAAACTCACTCAGCCCCCTCTCTCTCTCCTCCTCACACACGAAACTCACTCGGCCCCCTCTCTCTCTCTGTCTCACTCACACACGAAACTCACTCGGCCCCCTCTCTCTCTCTCTGTCTCACTCACACACGAAACTCACTCGGCCCTCTCTCTCTCTCTGTCTCACTCACACACGAAACTCACTCGGCCCCCTCTCTCTCTCTGTCTCACTCACACACGAAACTCACTCGGCCCCCTCTCTCTCCTCCTCACTCACACACGAAACTCACTCAGCCCCCTCTCTCTCCTCCTCACTCACACACGAAACTCACTCAGCCCTCTCTCTCTCTCTGTCTCACTCACACACGAAACTCACTCGGCCCCCTCTCTCTCTCTGTCTCACTCACACACGAAACTCACTCGGCCCCCTCTCTCTCTCTGTCTCACACACACACGAAACTCACTCGGCCCCCTCTCTCTCCTCCTCACTCACACACGAAACTCACTCAGCCCCCTCTCTCTCCTCCTCACTCACACACGAAACTCACTCAGCCCTCTCTCTCTCTGTCTCACTCACACACGAAACTCACTCGGCCCTCTCTCTCTCTGTCTCACTCACACACGAAACTCACTCGGCCCCCTCTCTCTCCTCCTCACTCACACACGAAACTCACTCGGCCCCCTCTCTCTCTCTGTCTCACTCACACACGAAACTCACTCAGCCCCCTCTCTCTCTCTGTCTCACTCACACACGAAACTCACTCAGCCCCCTCTCTCTCTCTGTCTCACTCACACACGAAACTCACTCGGCCCCCTCTCTCTCTCCTCCTCACTCACACACGAAACTCACTCGGCCCCCTCTCTCTCCTCCTCACTCACACACGAAACTCACTCGGCCCCCTCTCTCTCCTCCTCACTCACACACGAAACTCACTCGGCCCCCTCTCTCTCTCTGTCTCACTCAGACACGAAACTCACTCGGCCCTCTCTCTCTCCTCCTCACTCACACACGAAACTCACTCAGCCCCCTCTCTCTCTGTCTCACTCACACACGAAACTCACTCAGCCCCCCCTCTCTCTGTCTCACTCACACACGAAACTCACTCGGCCCCCTCTCTCTCCTCCTCACTCACACACGAAACTCACTCAGCCCCCTCTCTCTCTGTCTCACTCACACACGAAACTCACTCAGCCCCCCCTCTCTCCTCCTCACTCACACACGAAACTCACTCAGCCCCCTCTCTCTCTCTCTGTCTCACTCACACACGAAACTCACTCAGCCCTCTCTCTCTCTCTGTCTCACACACACATGAAACTCACTCGGCCCCCTCTCTCTCCTCCTCACTCACACACGAAACTCACTCAGCCCCCTCTCTCTCCTCCTCACTCACACACGAAACTCACTCAGCCCCCTCTCTCTCTCTCTGTCTCACTCACACACGAAACTCACTCAGCCCCCTCTCTCTCTGTCTCACACACACATGAAACTCACTCGGCCCCCTCTCTCTCCTCCTCACTCACACACGAAACTCACTCAGCCCCCTCTCTCTCCTCCTCACTCACACACGAAACTCACTCGGCCCCCTCTCTCTCTGTCTCACTCACACACGAAAAGCAACCACGGCCCACACCAAAAACTTGGATGCTGATAAGGGGATGAGAGCGGCCCCTCCCAAATTCAATAATTTTAGTTTAGATTATGATTGATCACCTGATGTCTCAGAGCTTAGTTTACGAGTTTGTGCCAGACGAAGATGGTAAAATGGAGAATAAAATAAAAAAAGGCTAGGATAAAAAAAGAAAGGCACTGGAAGAAGCGGCCAAATGTGCCAAATTAACCGACATATTTCGAACACAAACGCAGCTGGTGACTCAAATGACAATGGCGTTGAGAAAGGTAGCATATAGTGTTAAGATGTCATAGGCATGTAAAGCACAATATCATTGCATACAAACCACAATTAAAGTTTATTGTCAAGGAATTTTAAAGCATGACTGGCGTATTTACGAATAACTGCTTTGATAAATGCAAAATGGTTATGGGATCATCTAATTGTCAAAGGCATTTTTCTATAGTCTCTGAGCAGCCAAGATTTTTATTTTTTTTAAGCGAGGGGGGAGTTGTGTTGGAAATTATTATTCTTGTTTATTATTAGGCCATGAAAGGTATTATTCTTATTTAATATAATAATAATAATAATAATAAGTAAATTAAGTAACTGTTTTAAATGTAGCAAACTTAAAAAGTTAGCTAACATAGCCTAGGCTACTTGCTGTATCTTGCTGTCGCTGTTGCTTCTTGTTGGTTTTGTTCGCTAGGCGTTATTAACTTTTTATTTATTTGATGTCTCTAATGTCATCCTTCAACCGTTAGATAACATTAGCTATCTAGCAAAAGTTAACAGCCAAATGTAGTTAATTTAACTTGATATCTTACTGGAGATTTAAATGTTACATTCAGATAGCTAACGTTAGTTAATCGTCATGAATGGACATTTTATATTTTTCTGGGCATTGTCACAAAGGTGAACATCTGCCAAGTTAAGCCTGTTTATTTACTAAATTAGCTTTAACGATGACTAAAACAGCAATTAAAGGCCTTAGGATAACAGTGACTTATTAATGTTCAAAAAACAATAGTTAACCGCAGTTTTTATTCATAGTCAGTGTTAACATTATTCCAGTGAGATATTATGACTCAATAACGATTTCATATTGAGGACACCTGAAATGTGTGAAATGTGGTTGTATTACTTTCCCAGACATTAAATACCGTTAGGACAACGTTAGGACAATATGCTTTATTTGCACAGCATTAGCCTACTTATTGAAGTTGTACATAATCATTATTATTGAGCCATGAAAGGTATTACTCTTATTTATTATTATTATTATTATTATTATTATTATTATGTTTTAAGTGACAGAGCAGAGTCTGCTGTTAGGCCAAGTCATTGATGAGGCAGTACCAGGACCCAGCCATGAGCCCAGAAGGATCCCAGCTGTGGACAGCACAGGTAGAGCTAGGCTACCACAGTGTGCAAAATCTAAAAAGTCCAGACAATTGGTTCTAATATCATCACTATTCATACCTATTGCATATCTATACCACCATGCAATCTGCTCCTGCTTAATTACTGAAGCTAAGCAGGTGTGGGCTTGGTTAATACTTGGATGGGAGACCTCCTGGGAAAACTAAGTTGCTGCTGGGAGTGGTGTTGGTGGACCAGTATGGGGCAATCTTCCCTCTGGTCAAATAAATCCCAATGCCCCAGTGCAGTGATGGGGACACTGCGCTGTAGGAGATGCCGTCTTTCGGATGAGACGTTAAACCGAGGTCCTGACTCACTGTGGTCATTAAAGATCCCATGACACTTATCGTAAAGAGTAGGGGTTTCCCCGGTGTCCTGGCTAAATTCCCAACCTGGCTCTTTCAATCTGCCACCTAATCATCCCCCAGTTTAATTGGCTAAAATCATTCTCTCCCTCTCCACCTCCATTTTTGCCCATAAATGTACACTCAGTAACCCATAATGACAAAGTGAAAACATGTTTTTAGAATTCTTTTGCAAATTTATTAAAAATCTAAAACTGAAATCTCTCATTTACATAAGTATCCATACCCTTTGCTTTAACGTATTTTTAAAGTATCATATTTAATATTTGGTCACATATCCTTTTCATGCTGTTACTTCCTGAAGTCTGTGACCCATAAACATCAAAAGACTCTTGATATCTTATTTTCAGGTACTGTTACAAATGATACTATAACCTCTCTGCATTTGAATGGATCTCTATGGGAATTGGGAGGTGAGACCCTTAAAGTGATCCATCCATATCTACTGCATATCTGGCAGCAGAGTGATGGTTTGAGGCTTGTTTGATACCTCAGACCCTTGATGACTTACAGCCATTTCGCCAACCATGTATTCCATACTGTTCCAGCATAAATTAGAGCTAAATCTAGTCCCACCCACCAATTCCCATAGAGATCCATTCAAATGCGGAGAAGTTATAATATCGCTTGTAATTGTATCGCGAGTACCAGAAAATAAGATATCAAGAGTCTTTCGATGTTGTTGGGTCACAGACATCAGGAAGTCATGGCATGCAAAGGATATGCGACCAAATATAAAAAATTATTACTTTATTCTACATTATGTTAAACTGTCCAATATCTTTTGATGCCCAAAAATTGGGGGGGGGGGGGGGGGGCTATGTACAAAAGGTTCTATAATTTCTAAACAGTTCATCCGATATGGATGAAAATACCCTGAAATTAAAGGTGACAGTCTGCACTTCACCCTCATTGTCATTGTCCCCTTTCAAACTCAAAGTGCTAGAGTACCGAACCAAAATAACAAAAAACACGTTACTGTCCAATTAATTATGGTGCTCACTGTATATAGAAAACTTTTTATCCAGCGAAATTTCTTAGATGAGTTACATCTAACAAACTCCGTAGTATTTTTTGGATGTTCCCATGCATATCATGATGCGAATCTGAAATGTAGGCTACTTATTTCCTTAGCTCAAGTTAACGTTAGGCCATTTAAAATAGGCTACACGGCGTGACAAAACTATTTTTAAAAAGCAAGACTGATTGAGTTATGGTTTCATACAATTTTCTTAAATAATGTAATGACAAAAATAAGCAAAATTGGTGGTATACTGAGAAGAAAATAATTTTTCCTGATAGAATTAATTGTTTTCAGAGTTGACGACGAGAAATAGAATTAACGACGAGATATTTTCGGTTCAAAATAGAACTACCAACGACAATTTGTTGGTAACCATGGTATAAGGGAAACCACTCCATGCCAGTGTATATACAAGAATATATGGCATGACAGGGGTGGCGATGAACCATTCTTGTACAAACCCCAATTCCAAAAAAGTTGGGACAGTGTGTAAAATGTACATAAAAGCAGAAAGCAGTGATTTGTAAATTTTCTTTTACATATATTTAATTGAAAACTGTCAGGGTGCAGTATGGACTCAGGCGCAAACAGCAAGTATAGTTTATTTTGGGTCGAAACCCAGGGATGAGGTGAAAGCGTAGTCAGAAAACAGGCAGAGATCAAAAACCAGGAAGTCACGGTAAAAATACAAAAACACAATCCAACAGACGAAGTCAAGAAACAGAATCAAACGGTCAGGAAAACAGAAATGAGGCACACGAGGAAACTAGCAGAGCACGGGTCAGAAAAAGGCTTGTAGCGAAAGAGGGCAACTGTGACAAACTCGCAACAAACACAAGACAGAGTGGAACTTAAATACACAAGACTTAACAAGCAAACGAGAAACAGGTGAGTAGCAGGGCAGGTGAAACACATAGGTAATCAGGAGCAGAGACGAGAGGCGGGGCTGACACAGTGAGGAAGTGAAAACACAAGCACATGGATGGGAGACGGAGAATGAAAACAAAAGCACACGAACAACACCGAACATCACCGAAAACAAAGAACAGAAAAAGTGCAACATGAACTCAGATACTGAGAGACTGTCTCTCTTCATTTACAGACAGAAATGACGCTCTGTAACTGACATGTTGCTTCCTTGGAAGAGCTACTCACTCAGTGAGTGAAGGTGAGGTAGTAAATGAGGGACACTGATATAAAGTTGATTTGTGTTGATTGTTGATTAGTCGCATTAACAAATCAAAGCAATAACATACGCACATTGTTTTTGTCGAAAATTAATTCAAACTTTGGTACCTGGTGGGAATTGAACCCAAGTCGTCCACATCAAAGGCAACAATTTAAGCTTAAGTTGATCGGGATTAGGGATTGGCTGAGCATGAACATGAACATGTTGTTATCCAATGAGGAGAATTATTCTTTGAGGGTACGGAGGCAGGAAAAAGAAGAAGAAAATGTGAAAATAACCCAAGTTTGGGGCTTTATTGTGTGGATGGGTGAAGTTGTATCTGAATGCTGTGTGGTTACATGAGGTCAGAACATACAGAAGCTAATGTTTTTAAGGGCTGAGAGTCTATGGTCATTGTGGTTACTTCTGTAGGAAACCCTGAAAAGTGGCAAACTCTCGGTGCTGTGTAGGTATGGAGCATGCAACGCCAAGCCGTAACTTGGCGGATGGTATACCTGCCATCCCAATATAATTTAAAACAAATATATATGAATTGGTGGGGGGTTAGGGGTCACTGCTGTCCCTCTTCCTGTGGCAGGTAGCCACATATTGGCCATGATCGAATATGATCCCTGTTCCCTGCCCCCTGTCCACTCAGACCCGTCTACTATGTGCCCTGTCCCCTCACTTTGCAAGCAGTGTGTGAAAGAAATCCCACAAAACTCTTTCCAAACTAGTGAGGAAGTAGTTTGTAATATACAGTGGCTTCAGAAGGTATTCATACCCCATTGATTATTTCTCATTTTGCTGTGTTGCAAAGTCAACTTAAAACATATTTACATGGGATTTTTTTCTACTCTTGTAGAAGTAATTCTCTATAATTAAATAAAATAAAGTATTTAGATTATATTACAAATAAAAAAACTGAAATATCACATAACATAAGTATGCAACCCTTTGCTTTAACATATTTTTAAAGTATCATATTTAATATTTGGTCTCATATCCTTTGCATGCTGTTACTTCCTGAAGTCTGTGACCCATCAACTCTCGATATCTTATTTTCAGGTACTGTTACAATCGATACTATAACCTCTCTGCATTTGAATAGATCTCTGTGAATTGGGGGGTGAGACTAGATTCAGCTGTAAATTACACTGGTACAGTATGGAACACATGGCTGGCTAAATGGCTGTAAGTTATCAAGGGTCTGAGCTATCAAACGAGCCCCAAACCATCACTCTGTTGCCAGATATGGAGTAGATGTGGATGGATCACTGCAAGGGTTATTTCTCCTGACTCATTTTCCTATATAACTCTATGGGGAAAAAAGTCAGGAGAAGAAACCTTTAAAGTTATCCATCCACATCTACTCCATATCTGGCCGTAGAGTGATGATTTGGGGCTTGTTTGATACCTTAGACCCTTGATGACTTAATAATAATAAGCCATATATACTTAATAATAATATTACTCATTATGTATATTATAATTTTTTAGCTTACATATGACGATTAGATTATGACTGAAGATAGAATTAACAAAAATTAAAAGAGAGTAGTTCTTGTACTACAAGTTGTAGTTTTTACTTCCGGTTTACTTCCTGAAATTGTCGGAAGAGTGCGCTCTTGAATCTCCTCAACGAAATCCCGGAAATAAGGGTTTCATCCAGGGATTTATAGTGCCCCCATTTGTGAGAAAAAGTTGCCCACTCAAAGTCGCCCAAGTTGACTCAAATATGCGCCCTCAAAGAGGTGAAGGGATCATATTTGGCCGCCAATTTTGCACCTTTTCTCTCCAAGGAGGATTTGTTATAATTGGAAATAATTAATATTTGTATTTATAAATTATCATTTTGTACTAATCTTAAATTTCTAAAAGACTCAAAAAAGAATAGAATAAGGCTATAATAATACAATAAGGCTAGATTTTGATGAGATGAGTTGATCTGCCAAGTGGCTTGGTAATTCAGTATATGTCCAGTATATTTCCAGCTGTATAAATGGATATTATGTAAAAATGCTAAAAGTTGTGTAAGTCGCTCTGGATAAGATACATAGATTTATATATTTATATTTAAATAGATTTATATATTTTATAAGATATTATAATATAAATGCCTGTAATGTGATGTAATGTAATTGGTGCTAAAATAGCTGAGATATTGACAGCCGAAATTTGGGTTTTAACATGTAAGTTTCAACCAAAACCAAACTTGCCACCGCATCCCCCTAATCTTGAAAGTGCTCTTCAAAGTCCCTATTGAACCACATTAACATGGTACAGGTCATCAGTCGTCTGGAGAAATGAAATAAATTAAATGAAAGGAGCCTGACAGTAACTGAGATCAAAGTGTGGAGCTAAAAGCCGTACAGATATTGTCCAACTGTCAAAATGTTTTTTGAACCGCAGCCATATCCTATTATGTTCTTCCTATTTATTCAAAGACCTTTCTCTAATTTCCCAAATTAGTCATCATTGTTATACCAGGAAATTAAGTTGAAACAGCCATTGGTGACAATCAAACCTTTCGTAAAACCTTTAAAAAAAACATAAAAAGCTGAATTATATTATCCTTCCAAGCCAAGGGACCATTTTTACTAATATTACATCAATGTGTAGGACTGAAACTCCCTGAAATGCACATTAGCACTAAGCCAGTTTTCTGCAGAAATACAAACATACTTTTTATAGCATCCTGTCTTTACAAGATGGATGAATAGCTGGATGAATTTGGGGGTGGCTGTTAACTAGTGTGTTGGCTAAATAGGATTTAGTTACAAGTTAGGATGTGGCAGCTCTGAATACAGTCCATCGAATCTTAAAAGATGTGGGAACCCTGATTTAGCTATAGATACACAATGCCTAGACCTTTTGCTGTGCTTCTGTTTGTGTTCATTTGCTAGGATTGCCAGGATGTAACCCAGGAAGTGAAAAAAAAACTGCAGGGTTCCAGACCTAAAATTCTTCTAAAAGGTGGCAGTGACATTAATAAATGTTTACTGTGTGATCATACTACATTCCACACTCGAGGTTCACTCGACTATAACATAGTTATAGTCATGTTACATAGGAGAATTTGTACTGTGAGATAATATAAACCACAATAAGTTTGCATACATTCAATATGATAAATGTTTCTAAACTGCTTTAGAAACATAACGTCAATGACACACTGCCTCCACTCTTTACAGCCTAAGTAGAAATTACTGATTATATTATGACATTAGAAAGATGCATACACTGGAATATACATTTTGTGTACACACTTTATTTGACTAAATGCTAAAGGTGCATTTAGATTTTTGATTGCAATGATTACATATATATATATATATATATATATATATATATATATATATATATATATATATATATATATATACACAGATCCTTTCCAAAAAATTTGAATATCATCCATAATTCCATTCAAAAAGTGAAACTTTCATAGATTATAGATTCATTACACACAAAGTGAAATATTTCTAGCCTTTATTTGTTTCATTTTTCATAATTTTGGCTTACAGCTCCAGAAAACCCCCAAAACAGTATTTCAAGAAATTAGAATAGTGTGTCGAAAATCAGCATTTACTTCAGTTATTTCAGAGAATGAATGTTTTAGACTGAGTGTCACACTATCATCTAATTTACTCAAAACACCTGCAAAGTTTATCACAGTTCAGTATGGGGTAGACTGCAGACTTGACAATTGGCCAGAAGACCATCATTGACACCCTCCAGAAGATAAGCCACAAAAGGTCATCGCTAAGGAGGCTGGCTGTTCACAGAGTGCAGTGTCCAAGCATATCAATAGAAAGTTTAGTGGAAGGGAAAAATGTGGCAGGAGAAGGTGCACAAGCAAAAGAGATGACCGTAGGCTTCAGCGGATTGTCAAGCAAAGACGATTCCAAAATTTGGCGGAGATGCAGAGGGAGTGGACTGAGGCTGGAGTCAGTGCTTCAAAAACCACCACGTACAGACGTATCCGGGACATGGGCTACAACTGTCGGATTCCTCGAGTCAAGCCACTCCACTCATTCTCTGAAATAACTGAAGTAAATGCAGATTTTCGACACACTATTCTAATTTCTTGAAATACTGTTTTGGGGGGTTTTCTGGAGCTGTAAGCCAAAATTATGAAAAATGAAACAAATAAAGGCTAGAAATATTTCACTTTGTGTGTAATGAATCTATAATCTATGAAAGTTTCACTTTTTGAATGGAATTATGGAAAAAAAACAACTTTTCCATGATATTCTAATTTTTTGGAAAGGATCTGTATATATTAATGCTGGTTACAATTGCAAAAAATATTTAAAATTAAACTACTGCCAAATATTTATGACAAAAGCACTGACAGTTTATTGCTACAAAGTATATTTGGAACAATAATATACAGTACATCATATCAACATGAATACACAATAGTACAGGAGGGAGATTATCAAATATACATATTAGACCTGGGACAATTACTTCAAATACTATTTCAAAATTGTATTTGAACAATTACAAGTTGTAATACAAACTGATTTAGAATGACTATTTCAATGTATTTTTGCTAGTATTTGAAAAGTAAGGTGTATTTTTTATTATTTGTAATTCAGTTTATGGGTTTAGACATTCAACCTTGTTTGTACATCACAAAAACCTAAACTCAGCACAACAACATTAAAGACGCCTTCAATGGAAAAATTGCTAAATAAAATAGATTTGCGCAATTTTTCACCCCCTTTCTTACAGTTTCCTTAACAGAATGATGCACTGCATTGTCTCCATTTTATATACCAAAGTTATGAAATAATTTAACAGATTTTTCCATGACTACCCCATCTCTGAACCCTATACACATTCTATATCCGTAAGCTCCCTCAGACCAGTTGTGACAACCACAGAGAGCCAGGTGCTTTTTTTCCAATGGCTTATACAGAACACTGATATAATATGTGGGAAAGAAAACTAAATTTAAGACATTGAATGTTTCTTTGGCACCACCAAGGGATGGCAGTTCCTTACAGAGAGGTCAGTCAGAAAGGGATGAAACTGCAAAGGCATGTTAAAATGAGCAAACTACTTAAGTTTACAAATTAGCAATAACTACGAAAACACAAATAGGCTTCATCATGTTTTAATAAGACTCATCAGACAGCCATTTATATCAATACATAAACTCATCACTGCAGTGTAGAAGTTGCCTGGTTACATTTTAAATAACTTTCAGTTAATCTGACAGTGAGCAGTGCAGCAGAGGATGACGGCACATGTATGTATTTCGCTGCGATTCTATTGAGGGTTCGATGCCGCCCAGCAATTATCTTCAAGCACAGCAGTGGGCCAGCAGTTGATGCAGGGCACTCCTCAAACTCCTTGTTAATGGATGGAGAATCTGTTGGGGCTCTAATAAGTTGATCCATGTAGCCAGAGTTTATCCAGAGGGCTTTCAGTCGGCTCATTGGACGAGACACTGGAAGTGATGCCGGATGCTTGGTCTTCATTGCTGGTTTACATTTTGGCAATGCTGTTGATTTCTGCTCTGATGGCAGTCCACTCAGTCACATTACACCATGCCAGCTTGAAGCGTGGATCCAAGAAGGAGGCTATTCTGAATATTCCTTTTCTCCTGGTAACGTTCTAGGCGGTTCTAATTTCTCCTGGTAACGTGCTAGGCGGTTCTAATTTCTCCTGGTAACGTGCTAGGAGGTTCTGTGAAGTTTCCCTCGAAACTTCAGGCGGCATTTTACAAGCAGGGGTAGCCAGCAGTAGCCCGGTCAGATTCTCAGACAAAAGGGTACAGCTCAGTGCACAAACAATATTTCATAACTCCAATCAGACCAAACAAATCAAGTTGCACAGGGAAATTATATACCCTAGCTGGGATTACTGATTGAGAACAGATGAGCTCAATCAACTGTTTGATTAGCTCCACCCCAAATTCTAAATATGGACACTTGGTTAACAAGCTTCCTGGATGAATCAGTATGTCAATAATATGCATCTGTTGACTCACAGACTGGCCTCTGGATGGATTAAGGCATTTTGCTTCTGTTGTTGTGATGTACAAAGAGGTCAACTTTGTATATACAATCCATTAATTCAAATACAAATAATTGAAAATACTGCTTTTCAAATACTTGTAAAAGCTTTTTTATATCCACATAACGATGTGAATATGTCATGGTTTTGGGCTGCGTTCGAATAGTCAAAAAAAATTTCCTTTCCTTGCAACTTTTCCTTGACCTTCCAAAAGTTGTAAGGTGAGATTTACAAGGAATCTAGCGTCTACTGTGGAATTTGAACCTCCTTCTCTACCTTGCGTCATGGTGCGACGTCCAGTCGCATTGACGTGACTGTTCAACATAGCGAACTACAACTTCACGAAAAAGTACGACAAAAGGCGCATCATTGCTGTCTGTAATTCACTTGAACCGTTCGCTTTATTTCGGCTAAATTTAGCCTCTTAATAAATTTGGTGTATTGTCTGATTGTGTCATTGTTTGTTTACTTTCTATTATAAGCCAATGCTAACCAACAATACTAGCTATTCACATTTAGATTTCTGGCATTTCTCAGATGTTCGCCTTGTTGTTTGTTAACATTGTAGTTTCTGTATAGTCTTGTACGCTGACCATAACTTTATGAACATTTTTCATCAGACTACATTTGTGCATGTTAGCTAGCTGTCCAAAAAAGTCAGCTAACCAAAATTGTATTTATTTTACATGTTCCATTCCCCATGTTCCAATTACAAAAAATTGCAGATCTAGTCTTAAAATTCGAATCTCAAAGAGCACCAAATTGATACTTTTAGCTGTTGAAATTAACAAAAATTTGTTCCGAGGGGGGGGGGGGTCATGCCCCCGGACCCCCCTAGACTGTTCAGGGAAGCCACCACAGTTTGAAATCTTGTGGGAAACACTAAGAGATGTCTTAAATGTCTTGTATATTAACAATATTCTGTACAGAAATCTCAATACATTATTTTATTAGATGTTCTCCTTTATCAAGTGTGTCTGCAGCCAGAATGATAAAAAGGACAGAAGAAATAGATTATATTATATTATACTAAAAACATAGGATTTGCAGTCTTACTGAGAGGTGCTTTGGATGAATGTGTTAAACTACCATAATTTGCCTCAATGATGTACAGATGTCTAGGCTTTCTGTTTTTCTCTCAAATTGCTAGAAAACGGTGCATTTAGTGGACAAAATTCAGATTTTTTTCACCCAGGGGAGGATGCCTGGCTGAGCCTAGACCTGACCAATTGAAGCAACCCCAGATCATAACACTGCCTCCAGAGGCTTGTACAGTGGGCACTATGCATGACGGGTGCAACGGCGCCTTATTTTTTTTTGGCCAGGCAGTGTATCTATCAACGTTAGTCATACATTAGCCCAGCATCGGAAATATACTACGAGGCAAAAGGGAAAACTGCCCCAAAATAAATATATTTTGCCGCAGAAAGCACAAGGGCACGGGCAAAAAAATGCTCCTAAAATATTTCTTGTAAGATTCAAATTTCAAACTTGTAAGATTCAAACGTGTCACTATCTATCAAGCGCAGCTAAAACAGTTGTTGGTCAATTCACATATGACTTGGCTTACGTGCACCCGCTCCTACGCCAAATCAGCCTTCTCTTTGACTATGCAATTGCTGGTCCCTGCCCTGGACTGTCAGTGAACGTTCTCATTATTAGCTGCTGCTTCATAGTACGATCTAGTGCTCCGCCTCCAATTCTGAACGAGAAGAATGAAAACGAGGAAATGCATCAGAAAGCGCAGCGAAAACAGCTAGCCTGTCAAAAATAGCCAAATGGAATTTCGATTGGATTGTAATCGAAAATAAAGATAAATTAGACTGTCAGGCTGGCGCCATCACTGGCACTTTTGTGAGAACCTGAAGCAGTATGTGGCTTTTCAGCACCAGGCCACTAAGGCCACCATTTCCACCTAATGTGCGTTTTGATTTAGAAATGGTTGAGCTTTTATCGGTGTAGTTATCTCCGTGCTCATTGCAATGTAAACATTCAGACAGTTATACCGAGGGATAAACTAGTTAAGTCAGCCAATATTCAGCCGATATTGGCTATAAAAATGGGTGCTAGTCTATAACTTAGCTTGGAAATGGTTAAATCACAAAACTGGACTTTATTCAAAAGAATCGTCATCACAGCCAGTCTGGCACTGATGTAGAAAAGAAAGCAGTTTTAAAATATTTTTTTCGACATTAAATGCGTTGAAACAAAACAGAAATGCTTGGCTGTTTTGATATAAAGGAAATATAAGGTGGAAGGAAAATGTACTTATTTTAAAATGAATGGAACACCTTCCTCGTGTAGGCCACGTGATGTAACGGGAGGAAGCAAGCAGCTGGTTTCAAGAGTAAGTACACCCACTGTCTCAGCCTGTCTCCGCCTACTGCACAATTTTGAAAAATACTTTGTGGGGTGAACAAGGGAGAGGGGTGGGGGCAGAGGAGCTGTGTCCATCGTCATTTTCATAAATTAACGTACATTGTACAAAATGATGTATAACTCGGATCAAAGTAGACACTGCAAATATGAATCAAGATTCAGCAACTGCATGGCCTATTTCTCACCTCAAATATTTTCAGAAACATATTTTAGTGGACTATTTAGGTGGAATAAGAGAATTGAACAGGACGGCACGTTGTTCTGTTTTAAAAACGTGGTGGTGAAACCAAAGTAACGTAGCAGGTCTAACCAATCAGGTGCTGGCTGTTTCCGTTGTGGGCCACAACAATTATCCATATGACGTAGAGGTACCTCCAAAGAGGTACTCTGACATCACGATTAGGGCAGGGGCAGTGTGGAAGCAGAAAGGAAATTTCAACCGGGCAGCACAAAGATGCTCTTCTACCAGTTTCTTATGATATACAATATTATTTCAGAATTGTTGAAATAACGGAATGCATGAATAAGTTTCATAATAAGGTAGGCATACAAACACGTTTACAGTGGAAAAAAGTGATCTAGAGTGGTTGCCCTTTAAGAATCTTTGCAAATACACATCACTCATTTCAACAATTAACTATCTATGGTGGCCCTATATTGGTGAGTCATTGATGTCCCATTTTATAGTATTCACATTTCTATGAAATTATAAATGGAAAACCCCTAAATAATAATAATGTTCTACTTATTACGCTATTTAAAGGGTAAGTTCGCTATTTTGGACCTTGGACCCTATTTGCGGTCCGTCTTCCATGAACCTGACCCATGAAGTCCATTTTTTCGCTGATCGGTCCAGTATTGAGTTCGGTACAGATTTCCTGTAGGCTCTCACTGGGCTACAATGGAAGTGAATGGGGCAATCAGAAATGTTCGATAAATGTGCTTTCATGTACAATAAATGAGACGGGAAGCTCAGGGTGTATTGTTACCGGTCTCAGTATGCTCTCCTGTGAAATGTATCTCAATCCGAACATTTTTACGTGCTTGGCATGGCTTGGAAGTAAGCATTTCTCTGTTGCTTGTTTGCGCTGCACTCGCGGAGTACTATGTGTCGGGGGTAGGGGAGCGGGAAGGTGTGCCGGCCGTTTACGAAACTATCTAGCTGAGCAGTCTGCGTTTGTTTACCTGCAGCAACGTAGGCTACAATTTCCACAAAAAAACTTGGATGATGGATGACTATAATGATTACGAAGACGAAGAATTCGATTTTGACTTTGACGTTACTGGCTACAGATTTGAGCCAGAATACACGGACACGGAACTACAAGAGATGGATGATAAGAGAGCAAGAGAAGAGAGAGAGGCTGAAGTTGCGCAGGTAATGTTATCCGAAGTCGCTGCCGAGGCTAGACCAAGAAATTTCGGGGGACTTTTGGTGTTCTTGCAAGAGGTGCAAGCAGATGCCCAGAGAGGAGGAAAGTTTGTGTTGTAGGGAGTGGGATCTGTTGCTACCGAATGCCATTGAAAACCTGGATGTATCCGTGGATGACACTGGATCATCTCCATTGATTACCATTACACTATGACTGCCAACAGATATGTGATAGATGAGAACTTTGGACAGGACACCATGCGTCAAGCATTTGTAAATAAAACATTATAGAATTGTAAAAAGTTATAGTTGATGAACGTTTCCGACAGTTTTTTTACAAGAAAACAACTTATGTCAAGTTCGGATTTTGTTAGTTGGTATTGAGTGCTGGGTCAGAGGACGCGCTCAAAAAAAAAAAAAATGTTAGTAACGTTATAGCTAAATATAACTTACCTCCGCTCCGGTGCTTGATAGTGCTGCAGGTCCGACACGAGGAACAGCTGTGTTCTTTAGAAACCAGTGTTTTGCTTCTGATTTGCGGTTACAGAAATCAGTAGCGTCGAAATGCGCTCCACAAACTCGCGAGTCTGCCAAACGGAGTTGATTGACTGGAGTGTTTATGTCGATCCGTAAGACAACCAGCCAAAGTCTCAATCTTTCTGGGTCAGAGAACGGGAGCCTGTGAAAACTGGTATTTGAGCGTCCAGACATTTTATTCCCACAACCGGGGACTGCACATTCGCGCACCATTGCTGTGATGAATTATTAGAAATGATGATTACAAAAACTGCGTTACAAATATTTCTGCTGTAGGCTACTAGCTAGTAAACTCCAACGGGAGGTCAGGATTTGTGATCAACTGCTTTTCAAGCGGCCTCTCTACAACGTAGCTAGACTGCGGAAGTTTACAGTGCGAGGTAGTGCGGTCGGAGAAATAGTTCTGTTTCAAATGGAACTGTTGTTTCAACGTTCGGTTTGCGTTTGCGATAGCCTACATTTCACAGGAGAGCATACTGAGACCGTAAGAATACACACTGAGCTATAAAAGCACATTTATCGTTGTTTTTCCATAACATTTCTGATTGCCCCGTTCACTTCCATTGTAGCCCAGTGAGAGCCTACAGGAAATCTGTACCGAACTCAATACTGGACCGATCAGCGAAAAAATAGACTTCATGGGTCAGGTTCATGGAAGACGGACCGCAAATAGGGTCCAAGGTCCAAAATAGCGAACTTACCCTTTAATAAACTTGCTGTAGAATGTTCTCGTCTGCTTTTATGGATTTCTTTTTGCCAGAGCACTTTGTCCGACACTGATTTATTGTGGTTTTATTGTAGCCTATGCCCAGCATGCACCTGTTGTTAATCTGTTACCATAGGCTACGGATCTGCTGTTTTTATAATGACTGCTGTGTTCAACAAAATAATTTTCGAAATAAATTCCATGCTGTGTCGAGCTTTCCAAAAAACGGCAGCAATGATAAAATTCAGTGTCATTGTTGCATTGGCTCTATAGGCCTACCTAGGGCCTATTCTTTCATTACTATTAGAACGAATTAGGCTATACAATGGCCACTGGATGTATAATGAACTGCAACTGTTGTGCTTTGATTGCCCGGTATACTATTATGAAACAACAATAATATTATGTTGTTTTTTTTAAAAGCATGTTTTTGTGACAACAAATATTCGGCAATTCGTTTGGCAACATCAACGAGTATCCGAAGCCTATAAAATGACATTCGGGTCAGCCCTACTTACCAATATTTGTCATCCACCACTCCTTGAAGCACGTAAGAGGGCCTAATACCCTAGTATCCATCACTAGGAGGCAATATAGGTACGTATATGGGTGCCATCTACGCAACCTATGATTTGAGTAATGTAGTGGGTCTGTACAAATCTCTCCGCAATTGCGTTTTCCAAGCTGGGTTCCAAAACTGGGGTCCGCGAAGGAATGCCAGCAGGCCCGTAGCTAAAAGGGGAAAAAAAAGTAAAATTTTATTTTATAAAATAACTAATAACTGTGGTATAATTGTTTAGTAACCTTGGTTGACATTATTCAGTAGGCCTAATATTGCTATCATTCCATTTCTCTTAATTAGCCTATACCAAAACACGTTTTTTAATAGCTCGCAGCTTGCACGCTTAGGACACTGTAAGTGAACGTTACCTATTTCTGGCTACACTGCAGCAAGTAGTAGGCTAAGTTCATGAGAAGTAGAGATATCTTTCAAGCTAATTTAGAAATATTTTAGCCAGCAAGCCATGGATGGAATAAGTAAGACAGTCTGACAGAGTGCAAAACTAGAGACTGAAATACACTGGGGGAAGATTACCCAAAAGGAATCAGGTGTGCAGAGGTGGGGAAATGGGAGAGTACACAGGTGAGAACAATGAGGGTTAACAAGGACCAATAATACAATAACGGGGAGGAACGTAAGACACGGACTGGAATACACATAGACACAATGATAACAAACGGCCTGGGGTTAGCAGGTAGACACGTGCACAGCTCGGAGGGGAGGAATGCGGAAGTGGACACACGTGCAGAGAATGCAAAATCACAGAGAGATACAGGGATAGGATAATGAGGAGGGAAATGACAGCTGCAGGTAGAAGCTCAAGATGAATTAGTAATTAGTAATGTTAGTAGCAAACTCTAAAACCCTAATGTTAGTAGGTTAGCTGGTTAGTATTATATGCACGTTAGTTTGTTAGCAGGTTAGTATTAAATCTAATCTAGCAGTTAGTACGATTAGTACATTAGTATTATATACAAGTATTAAGAAAGCCAGAAGGAAGAAAACGAGATAATACAGAGGAAACCCGAATGTACCCAAAATCACCTGAATAGCGCAATGACAAAGACAGGGAGTGGAATCTTGGAAAACATGGAACGCGGAATGACAAGGAAACTATAATGATGGTGACATACTAAACACAATACACAAAGTCAGGAAAATAATAAACACAATAAAACAAAGATCAGGGAAATAAGCAAAAGAAATCAGGAAACATAAATACACAGAATAAACAGACAGAACAGGTACAGGATCCTGACACAAAGAGCTAAAATAAAAGGCGGAAACGAGGCGAACCCGAGGTACGGGGAAAAGAAAACCAAGGAGGGAACTAAGTGTGAAAGGAAAACAAAACTTCTTAAAAGAAAGAGAACTCCTAATTCACTAAGGCAAGTCCCACGTATACTTTCAGCAAATAGCCAAAGGACAAGTGGTCGCCTGAATCCTATACTGTCGTTACCTGGCTTAGCATGGCAAGAATGACACAAAAGCAACGAAACAGGAAATCGCTGCGCTTAAATAACCAGCAGACGCTAGCACAGGTGAAACGGATGAGTGCAGGTAAGCGGAAAAACACGGCAGGGGCGCCGCCCCGCGGCACCGAAAGGAAACGTCCGCAGAACAGAACCGGCGAGCTGCAAAACCATGACAGCCTACAACTAATACATGAAAATCACACAGACAAACCTGTTGAATCCTTTGAAAGAAAAGCATCAGAGCTGCAACTGTCCCAGAAAAGGCAATAAATGCATAATTTTTTCACGTCATTGTCCTTGCAAAAAAACCATACAGACATGCGGAAGACTTGCTATCATCCGCGACCAAATACAGTACATGGGGCTTCATTCACCACCCATTCCACAAACAAATTTGTTCTCAAGACTTTTTAAAAATGTTTTAATGAACATTCTGGCATTCACCAAAGTTTTCTTAATTGGGATTTTTTCTTGGGTAGAACAGAAGCTCAGACTGCAAACATCAGTTAATCCTGAAATGTTTGTAAAAACGTTTTAAAGAAAGTCTTAAGAGCAAATGTGTTCGTAGAGTGATTGGTGAACGAGGCCCAAAATTGACATGGTTTCTTTGTCAAACAATACAGTCACATTTCAGTGACTTAATTCCCTGAACTGGACAATGGTCACTTGAATTGGATCAGAAATCCATTTCAATCAACACTGGATGAGTCTTGATTTGAGGTCACATGAGGATTTAATTGAAATTTCCATTGAGGGAAATCTAAAGATAAAGTTCTCTGCAGTTCCCCTATCAGAATTTTGGAGCTCTGTGAAAAATGAATAGGCTACTCAGTAGTGGGAGAAAATGCCTTCTACCATTTGCAACAACATAGCCTACCTGTGTGTGAGGCAGTTCTTTCTACACTGAAAGTACTCAAAACAAAGAGTGCGTCTGCATGTGGAGGATTACATGTGATTGTCACTAAGCCAGCTACAACCCAGAATCAACAAACTATGCAGGAATGTCCAAGCACATCCATCTCATGAGTGAGGATAGGCCTGAGTTTTATTTTTGTTGTGAAATTTGCACTTCTTGCCAGAGAGATTTAAGTTAAGAATGTCTCTTCAGTTTTATATGTGTAACATTGTTGATTTTATATTGTTCCTAAATTACATGCACTTCACACATACTGAATATAGCAGTCTATGGGGATATAAAACAAAATGCATACAATTATTATTATTAAATTTAAAAAATACAATAATTTTTTTGGGATGGGCAGGGGGGGTCCTCAAGGAGTTAACCCCTGTCCAGTCAAGGAACAAATGGCATTGTGGCGAACATTACACACATCAATAACTAAACCGAAATGAAATGAAATGAAATAAAAACTAAAATACAAATTTGGTGGTGAAAGGCATGTCATGAATAATCTTGATAACGCTATTTCCTCCTATCTATCTATCGGGGGAAAAAAGGATCCAAATCGGATGGGCATGACATTCAGAATAAAAGGCAAAGAGACATAGCCGATAGCCGATAAAACATAGACGATATTTTCTTGTTCTTTTTGTTCAGTCTTAATACTTTTCATGGATTTAAAATAGGCTAATTGACAAATTAGGCTAAGTCATTTAAAAAATACATTTGCTAATGTCGATGTGATATTTACCCGATAAAATTAAAAAGTTGATTAAATCCGAAGCATTCCCCCGCAAGCCATTCAGATAAAGGAAAATATCAATACATCAGTAAAATGGTATATAATTTTTAACGATAGCCAGCCAATGTCCACCCAGAGCCGCTTATATCAAGTGGCATAAATAAATCAAATGCTTAATGGTTTTGATCCGGGGGTTATTTCATGAAGCTGGCTAAGAATATCCAGGCTTACTAAAATAAGCCTGGCTTCAATTAGCCTGGTTAGACAGCATGGATAAATTCTGTTTCACGAAGCTAGATTGCAGCTCATGAGTTGAAGCGAATTCAAGCCTGATGAAAGCCAGGTTTGGGGAATGAAGTAACGTGCATGTTCATGGACTATTTAAACAGCCCGATTAAGTGAATGTCAATTTAAAGATTCGATCAGAGTAAATTGGCAAAATAACGTACAGTGTTGTTTACAGCTGGTGAACAGGAACTCATTACGACAATTCAACGAGGCCTTTGTATCATTTAAATGAATCTCATCATGATCATAAAATTCCTGTAAATGGAATTGGCAACTTCCATATATGGCAATTCATGAGCATGGATTTATGCTAATCGCAAAATAAGGTGCAAGCGTCTGTCATTTATGAACATACACACGGAATGCGAACAAATCTGCCTTTCGCGTGTGGTTTGGACGAATCCGTTTCGTACGTAAATGTATGTGCATATTTAGGAACGTTTCATGAATGAGGCCCATTGATATCAAATTATGACATCTAAAATCAACACAAGAATTATTATTCCCCCCCCCCCCTCCCCCCAAACCATTATGTTTGGTCAGTTTCTACAGAAAATCTGAACTTATTTTAAGCTTAGTGACCAAGAACAAGAATCAATACAGTTCTTGACTTTATACTTATACAGATTTTACAAAGTTGTCAGGTCTACAACTGGATATAATGAAAAGACATGAGAATTGCAACAGATCTTATATATATATTTTCTTCTTTTCTAATTTCATATAGCTGTTGTATCAATAATGTTTCATTGGTGAGGACAGAACAACAGCAAACTGTAATTGCCTGCTTCTGTTACCCCCAGGGTAATAACGGGGGAAAAAAAATTTACACGCCCAATTGAATCATGGGAGCATTAGCAGCGATGATTGCCTTGCCTGAATTGTGTCGGCTGTTTTTGTATTTCATTCCAAATCAATGTGTTGAGGAGGGATTTTTATGTGGAAAGAAAACAGCAAAATACTGCAGAGACACTGAAGCCTGGCAAACGTTTACTCTTGAACAACCTACAACCAAAAAGTTTTATCTTTATTGCAGTAGTTTTCTGTCAAAGCACAGTGCTCTTGTGTGCTTACTGAATATATCATGGCAAAGTGAGTAAAGCTATAGTTTGATGATTTGTGTTGTGCAGCATATCAGATAGCAAACGGTTCCTTGTGGGTACTGCTGCATTAGCTCCTGTGAGCAACAAACCAGGTGTTCACAGGTAACCGTAGGTAATATTTTCCTCACAGCTATAAATCTCTTATCTGGATGTCGCAAGCTCTCCTGTAGTACTTGTGTGGTCTGTCTGCATAATGTTGAACACAATCTCTGGTTGTTGGGCAAGTCAACAGTATGGGTAATATCACATGCTTTTTAACGGTTGACTGCTCCGCTGAAAAAAACCCATTGAAGCCATTAGAGACTATTACAGATTCCTATTGGTTTCTGTTGGCTTCTGATGGTATTTTGTGCATTCTTGATGGTCCATTAGATTACGCTACAGCGTAGCTGATGTGTGTGAGAGAACGCATGGTGCTTCTTTATGTGGACCTAATAATTAACAGTCTACAGAGAGCTGTAGTTCAGTTATAGAGTCACAATATTTAATTTATGCAGGTGGATGTGTTTTAGTTGTATTTCCTAAGATATGTCTCTTGTGAGATGCTTGTCCTAACTTGAATGACCCCCCCAAGGCACCCTAGGTGAATAAAACATCCCTTTGTGGAAATCTATATGCTTGGTTTTGCAATCCGTGCGTAGTTTTTGTGTGAGATCAATCAGGTTTGCAATGTTAAATCCATTTGTAAATAAAGGGTTCATTGCAGGAAAGTCAGACACGAAAGTATCATGACTACAATTCACACTCGAGGAAACAGGATAAATATTAATGCGATATGGCACAAGAACTGGCGCTATATCAAGAATATTGGCAAGGCAAAACAGCGACCAAGCGACCAAGCTTTAACTTCCTGGCTGATGTCTTGAGATTTTGCTTCAATATATCCACATAATGGCCTTCATCATGATGCCATCTATTGTAGTAGCACCAGTCCCTCCTGCAGCAAAGCACCCCCACAACATGATGCTGCCACCCCCGTGCTTCACGGTTGGTATAGTGTTCTTCGGCTTGCAAGCCTCACCCTTTTTCCTCCAAACATAACGATGGTCATTATGCCAAACAGTTCAATTTTTGTTTCATCAGACCAGAGGACATTTCTCTTTGTCCCCATGTGCAGTTGCAAACTGTAGTCTGGCTTTTTTATGGCGGTTTTGGAGTAGTGGCTTCTTCCTTGCTGAGCAGCCTTTCGGGTTATGTCGATATAGGACTAGTTTTACTGTGGATATACGTAGATACTTTTGTACCTGTTCCCTCCAGCATCTTCACAAGGTCCTTTGCTGTTGTCCTGGGATTGATTTACACTTTTCGCACGAAAGCACGTTCATCTCTAGGAGACAGAACGCGTCTCCTTCCTGAGTGGTATGACAGCTGCATGGTCCCATGGTGTTTATACTTGCGGACTATTGTTTGTACAGACAAACGTGGTACCTTCAGGCATTTGTAAATTGCTCCCAAGGATGAACCAGACTTCTGTAGACTTGTCTGAGGTCTTGGCTTTTTTCTTTTGATTTTCCCATGATGTCAAGCAAAGAGACACTGAAGGTAGGCCTTAAAATACATCCACAGGTACACCTCCAATTGACTCAAATACTATAAATTAGCCTATCAGAAGTTTATAAAGCCATGACATCATTTTCTGGAATTTTTCAAGCTGTTTAAAGGCACAGTCAACTTAGTGTATGTAAACTTCTGACCCACTGGTATTGTGATATAGTGAATTAAAAGTGAAATAATCCATCTGTAAACAATTGTTGGAAAGATTACTTGTGTCATGCACAAAGTAGATGTCCTAACTGACTTGCCAACACTATAGTTTGCTAACATGATATCTGTGGAGTGGTTAAAAATGAGTTTTAATGACTTCAACCTAAGTGTATATAAACTTCCGACTTCAACTATATATAGGCTATATATATGTATATATATCAGTGGACAAAATATCGGAAACACCAGTTTTCCAGAAAATATGAAACACCTGCCACATGCCTGCTATGCAAAACCTCAACCTCTGCTCCTAACCTGATTATCTATGCTGTTTTGTGAATCTTGCGCCATGTGTACATTTTATATTATTACTTGTTTTTATTTATAATTATGCCAATCAACCATAATTGCCTGTTAGTCATATTTTTATGAAGTGCTAATAAATCTTAAATTACATGTCGCTGTTATATCAGTAATAAGTGAGTACACTTCAACAAATGTATAAGAAGAAATCAGAAAACATTTTGGTCCCCAACAACTGGAGTTCATCTGCTCTATGTAGTACAGTGGAATGTGATTAATGAAAAACTTAACTGAAAAGGAATAATTAACAATTGGGCCATGATTCATGTTACATGCGAGTGTTGGATTCTAGACCAGTTTCAATGATCTTCTATTTTATTCAGCTGTTCACTTCACTTTGAGCAGAGGTGTTCACTCCCCACAGCTGTGCAGAGGTGCACATCTCCGGTTGTCATGGACCAAAATGCTTTCAAAATGTTTTTGTCCTACAGTAGTTCGAAAGTGTTCTCACTTATTACTGACACAAAAGCAGCATTTTATTGACGAATTTGTATTATTTGATAATAATATGATTAATGGCCTTGATTCATTATCAAGCTAATAATGAAAAAAAAAGACAGAAACAAAAATGTATACATGGTATGCCAGTCATAAAAGAGCGTATAAAATATAGGTAATGGAAATGGAAGCAAACATATAGCAGCTGTTTTATGTTTCATGAAAAACATTTTTCTGTTTCTGGTGTTTCCGATATTTTGTATATACAGACGGGTGACAAATTAAAGGAAAACCACTCCAGTCAGGTGGCTCTGTTATGCTGCGGGGGACATTTTCCTGGCATGGTTTGGGTCCACTTCTCCCCCTAGAGGGAAAGGTCACTGCAAATCAATACAAAGTTATTCAGAGTGATCACCTTTATCCTCTGATGAAACATTTCTATCCTGATGGGAGTGTTCTCTTCCAGGATGACAATGCCCCCATCCACAGGGCACGAGGGGTCACTGAATGGTTTAACAAGTATGAAAATGATGTGAATCATATGCTATGGTCTTCGCAGTCACCTGATCTCAACCCAATTGAACACTATGGGAGATTTTGGACCAACGTGTTAGACAGTGCTCTCCAACACCATCATCAAAACACTAAATGAGGGAATATCTTTTGGAAGAATGGTGTTCCATTCCTCCAGTAGATCCAGAGACGAAAATCTATGCCAAGGCGCATTGAGGCTGTTCTGGCGGCTTGTGGTGGCCCAACACCTCATCTGTAAAACGAATCTATAAACTTTATTTCAGAGGCCTTGGACAAAAAAACATTGAGGAGGCTATCCATCAGCTAGTCATCATCATCAAGTTTAATATGACCAACCAGAGTCTAGTGTTGACTCACCAAAGATTAAAACAACACGAATATAACTTAATTATCAAATTGTCTCAAGTAAAATCATACATTGGTTGTTATTCCTATATGTATTGTGGGTATAACTGGTTTTAAAATATAACTGTAAACCCTTAGTTTGGTAGAAAAATGCATCAATTTCTCCATTATAGGCTAAGTCAGGCACGCTCAATCTTATCCAGAAAGGGCCGGTGTGGGTTCAGGCTTTTGTTCCAACCAAGCAGTTACACACCTGATTCTACTAATCAACCACTAGTCTTTGCTAAGGACCTTGATTAGTAGAATCAGATGTGTTACTTGGTTGGAACAGTTGGAAAAGCCTGCACCCACACACCGGCCCTTACTAGAAGTAAGAGGTAAGTGGGTACATCTGTCCGATAGAGTTCAGCGCTTTTCCCACTCACGCGGGTGTCGGCATCTCTCCAACTGCCATTCTATTCAAAAATAAAGTCAGTTCCTCCTGTTTAATTAACTCTTGAGTGGCACCTTTTAAAAAAAATGTTTTAAACACAAGCCATTGTAAGTGGAGAGGAGAGGCTACAAAGGACAAGGACGTCACTCTCAACATTGAGTCTTTACCACTCACTTCTCTAACCTACTGACAATAGCAAAATTACTTTACAAAGTCCTTCAGGCGTACAGGAGTGCGTCTCTCCCGTGTGGAATATCGGACCTGCTGTGTTACAGGTAAGTCAGACACGAGCAGTGCATCAAGATACATCTCTAAGTTTCAAACAAACCCTTCTTTGTCCCTATCCATGGTGCCCCCCTAGTGGTAGTCGTCATAGTCCCAATTGTAGGATTCATATTTCTCTGAAATTCTAAATTAGGTTTAAGAAAACCCCCCAAAATTCTGATGCAGGATTGTGAAGTGTCACCGCTTGCGAAAACATCGGCCTACTTTTTAACGTATTTATTCATGTACAGTCAAGTAAGTACACCCTCAAACGGTTGTCAGTTTTTGTTGACATATCTGGACACAAGTTTATTTTATTTTAATTTCAACCATATTGATTGATTAAGGTAAACTAATTCAACAACTGATGCTAAAAAGTAGACTTTTGAATCACTTAAGCAATTGAAATGAACATTAAAAAAAAGTAAGTACAGCCCTAAAAAAAGGGGGGGACATGAAGCGGGCTGTGCATTCAAGGAAGCCCTCTAACACCACACAATTAAAGCAGTACTGCAAAGAACAAAGGCTGAGAATTCCTCCCAGTCAATGTAAGAGACTTATAGTCAATTAAAAGAAACGCCTAGAAGAGGTTATTGCTGCCAAAGGAGGCAACACCTGTTATTGAAGCCAGGGGTGTACTTACTTTTTCCTCACAGGATAATTGCACTTCTGTTGATTTCTGATAAATAAATCATTTAAAATCATAATTTATTTGTGTCCTTTGTTAAATTAGATAACATTTATACATTGAATAAGGATCAAATATCCATGTGTCCAAATATGTCTAAAAAGAAACAACTTATCTGGGGGTTTACTTACTTTTTCACATGACTGTACAGTACCAGTCAAAAGTTTGGACACAATTTTACGGACCAAAAATATTTGGGGCTAGGCTAGGCCCCTGAGGACGATTCCAAGAGCGCTGACTGACAGGGGTCCTCAAAGGGCTCAAAATACATTCTTAGTAGTTCTGCATATTAGCCTCAGATTTGGCTCCCAGAGTCTATGATCCAGGAAATGTATAGTTTGACCAGTTTTTACTGATTTAGCTCTCAGTACTTCATTGCAAGCTAGAAAACTTTATGAATTAAAACTTGCATTTTTGCATTTGCGGCACTTTATTATTATGCTATGAAAATAAACTAATCTAAGTTAGCGTTGTACATGTCTTGCTTCATTTAAGCTATTTCCCAAGTGTCTGGGATGCTCACATCTGGAGGTATAAAGCCTTAAATAAAACAGAACATACATAGTCAAATATGGGCATGTGATCACCAAAACCGATTGATTGAACATTGGAATTACCCCCAAAAATTTATTTTTACCTTTCACCTGGTGCATTTTGTGAGTTGTATTATTACTGCACACCAGGTTTGTCCATTTTCACCCCACCCAACAGAAACTAATAAATCCCAATGCTGGTTAGGTTTGAATGAGTTCCACCATGGTGACTCAGGGCCAAGCATCATGGAGGCCACCAATTTTTCAGTGTCCAAATTAGAGTTGATAATAACAGGCACATGGAAAAGACACTTTTTCTAGTGGGAAAAGGTCACAGTGCTTTGTTGCAATTATTTATCTGACCTTTTCCTGCACAATTAACATTTGAAGAAAACATTTTTACCGGTTAATTCCTCTCTCTTTAAAGGGTTAGTTCGGAATTTTGGACATAATGTCTCAATTACGACTTACCCATGATGTAGTTGATTGATGGAAACCATTTTCAGATAATTCCATGCTGTCCCTTCTTTTGGACTTACATACATTGCTAATGCTAGCGCAACTCATAGGAAACTAGTAGCATCCACTACCAAACGCACTTAAACACTCCAAAGTGCACCCAAAGCAAATAAAATACGACGACAGTCTATCGGGGTTATTTTCAGTGATTATACCATAATTTTTCAAGTCAAACTATCGTTGAATCCTTTACTTTGTGCTCACCTAAATTCTCAGTGGAAGTACGGCGTTAGTTTAGTAGCTAGGTAACGTAAAGTAGCCTATAGCTCTGCCGGCCAAAAACAATATCGCGCGTGTGAAAGAATCAGACTCGTAGTATTGTTAGCTAACGTTCAGGTAAGATGGTATTTCGGTGTGTATTTCAAGGTTGTTCAAATCATGCAAATGAGCACCACAAAGTTTTCACCGATTTCCAGTGGAAGATCAACAAAGAAAACAGCTGTGGCTTCTTGCTGCTCACATGGATGTCACCTTTAAGATAATCAGTTTATTTTAAAGTCAGGGTTTTTCCTGAGTCTTTTTGTGTGTTTATTGAGTGTCACAATGTAATGCCTTTCCGTTGTTGGTGTTTTCTACTTGAAAGGGGTCATGCATGCTAATCTCTTTATTGTAATACTGACACACCCCCTAAAATGTGAGGTTTATACATGTCTCTTTCTCTCACTGTAAATTATTGTTTATATTTTAACCTCCTACCAAGGGCAAAATATACCAATTCTCGCCCGTTTTCACTAGTGACCAACAAAGCTGATTATCTCAAAAACTGTAAAGGCTACAAACATGGTTCATAGCTATTATTAAAAGAGAGAACTGCGCTATTATAACTGCACTAAGTAGACAGAACTCATGTACATACACTCTTTGCTACTTAATTACAACAATTTAAGTACAGAAATTGTGATAAAACAAAAATACGGGTACCTACATTCAACTTTCTGATTTTTTCCCTGATGAGCTCCAAGAGCTCTTTGCGATTCCTCAATATGGTGCCTATCTCTGCTAAAAAATATGGTGTCAATATCTCAAACCATTCAAATTCGACAGTTTTTTTCAGGTGAACCATTTCGGTTACCAAAGTTTGCACAAATTGTGCAAAATGGCATGGTTCCAGAAAAGTCTCAATATGATTTATTTTTTAAGTTTTACAATAAAATTGGCTAATTTGTCAATATTGGCAATAAAAGTTCATTTTTAGATGTGTTTTTGGTGTGTTTCATATTACGCAACTAACTAGCTTACCCGTGGTCCCCAAAAAGCTCTCCAAACCCATGTAGCAGCACAGTGAATTTTGTATTCCACCAGAGCCCCATTAGCCAGAAATGAGTCCAGGTATATGCAAACAGGATATAAAATCAAATATCCACCAGTTTCCTAGATAAAATAAACCCCTGCATAATATTCAACAACAAACTCATCCTCATGTTATCTCTCCCTCATGTTATGTCATGCATAAATTGCGCATTCGTTTACCTGCACAGCCTGCTGTACTGCATACAGAACAATTTCCTCATGTGGAACAAAACAAACTCTTCAGACGCCATTTAATTAGAAAGAAACTCGGAACAGCTCGTCTCAGACACAAATAGATAGCTAGCTGCGATGTTTCATTTTGCTGGCTAGCTTGCCATTGTTACAATATAGTAATGTTAGCTATATTAATTTAATTCAGAGGGATTTGTTTTATACATAACAGTGAATTCGCACTGGTATACCAGCAAAAAAAATCTGTTACCTTACACCACTCAGCGTCACTGAGACAAGGTCGCAAAAACATATTTGGGCTAGGACCTGCTGCACAGACTGAAACTCCTGAATAACCTAGACATAACTAACCAAAAACTGTATGAAAGAGACTGTAAAGTAAAAAGTTGAACAGCAGCAGTTACCTAATGAATTGTGCTTTGCTAAACGGAATGTAGCGAGCTACGCTACAAGGTAAAAACACTACGCCATCTTAGTTCAATAATTACACTTGGTTGCCTCTGTATCTGCATGACTTCCAATGGCTTTGTGTTGAATGAGGGCTTGTCTGAAAGATAAGAGTCTTGGCTATTGGCTGGAATATTTGACACAGAGTTTTAAAGCCCAATGGAAAACAAATAATACTCGCAGTGGAGGCAGGTCGATGCAAGTTTTTCCCACTTCAGATAGGCCTAGTGCTATCAGTCAAAGAAATACAACCAATTGACGACGGTTTTGCATAAATCTCTGCAATCAAGTACAAAACCCCTTTGGCTAAAATATACTAAGCCATGGGACTGGTACTCCAGAAAGAGTTTCACAACGCCAAACTGAACAAAGCCAAACTACTTGTGATGAAGTGCAGAACAGCACAAGTCGGTTTAAAATACAGCCGTATGAAAGTTTTAAAGTATTTTTTCTTGAAGCCTAAAGGTATAATGATTTTTCAAACCAAAGTTTTGTGAAATACAATTAAGCAGAACAGTTTACCAGCACATTGTTTATGGTGTGACATCAAGCTGCAATACATGTTTAGGAATTAGGTCGGAGATTCCAAAATTATTTACAAAGTTTTAACTCAACGTTTTGGGCTTAAAAACCACTTTCCCAGAAGGAATGGATATATGTTAAGGATATTTAATCAAAATATTGAGGTGAGCAGTTTATTATATATTATTAACCCTATTTACTTTGGCCCTTTTGAGGCAATGTTCTCCTGGTTTCTACTAGTTTTATTTAAATGTCAGTATCTAAAAAAATATTCCCTGCAAAATCTATGGTTTTAAGTTTGAACTGAAGAAGAAGCTGTATCATTCAGAAATTTGCTACAGAATACATTTATTTCAGAATAGTCACATACAGTATATATATAATAACCATAACATACGTCGCCTAATGTATTTAAATACATTTAAAAAAGAACGTACGAAAGCGCATGCGTATTCACACAAGTACAGCAACGAATTTCAGCGCTCAGTGCGAGGGGAGGTCACTGCGGAAATGTCGACTGTACGGGACTTTGGCGAAATATAAAAAGATAAACTCTTCAGGGTTCATGAGAAAACAGCTGTAGCTGAATATACTGGTAAGTACTTGGTTTCTTAAACATATTTATACGAGAGATTTTGGAGCAAAAAATGAGGTGTCTTCTAAACCGAAAGTGGATCAGGTACTGTATATAGTACAGTAAGCAAGGGAAAACGGCGAATACTCATTTGTACAACGTTTAAAAAAAATATTATTGTTTCTATACGTCAACATGATTTTCTTAGCGTGTATAAACGGTGCATTTGATGCATTTTACAGTCTGTGGCTGTAGCCAGAGGAGGGTGCGTGAGTGCTGTGGGCTACTAATAGCACCCTCCTAATTTATTGCACGGCAGTGTAACTGGAGAAGCTGCGGTTTAAAAAAATACTGCGTCAAAATTTTCGGGGTTTTCTTAAAGCTGTAGTTTATAATTTCAGATGAACATGATACTGTAATTGAGACGGATACGTCTCAAACCACTAGGGGTGAAGCTTATAGAGTTAAATTAATGTAATATACAATTTAATAACTTTTGTAACGCCCGCGTTACCGCTAGGGGGTATTTGGCAGCAAGAGGTTAAATCTCTCAGGTGTAGTTCCTGATCTAAAAAAGGAGATGAATGGATTTTTGTTACGCGAACAGATCGGAACCAATCACAGACACCAGAAGTAATAGGAATAGGCTTTATTTGTGGTCGTCAAAACACAGGTCAATGTCCGGCAAACAGTGCAATAGAGGGCAGGCAGAAACGTAGTCAAATCCAGGCAGGGGTCAATGTCCAATGATCAGTGCAATACAGGGTAAGCAAGAGCGATGTCCAGGAACAGGCAGGGGTCAGAACCGGGGAATCTGTAAGAGCTGGGGAATAGGAGGGTGAAGGCAGGAGCAGGGCTAGGACGGGGAAGGGCAGGTGGGCAGGAGGACTGGAGCAGGGCTGGACAGGAACAGGCAGGACAGGCAAGAGAACAGGAACTGGACGGGTAACACGGGACTGGACACAGGAACTCGGAACAGGAAAGGAGCAGGCAGGAATCAAACGCTGGAAAGCCTGAGACAAGCATGAATGCAGGGCACAAGACGATCTGGCAGAGAACACAGAAACAGAGGAGACTAAGGGCGCTTTCACATGTGGCTCTCCGATCCGTTTCCTGGAGCGTTTAGAGGCCTGATCCGTTTCAGGACGCATATGTGAAAAGAGAAACGAACCCTGGACCAAGCGAATCCTGGTACCTGTCGCGGAGGTCTGTCCAGGATACGATTCCTGGTACCAGGTATTATGACACAGTGCATTCAATTTTTTAATGCGAGACTTGTGAGCTCATGAGATAAGTTAATATCACTCACTGAAACAGTCGAGAGAGGTATGACTACTAACTACTAACGTTAAGATAATACTAAGGTTAGTTAAACAAATTAATTAGAGTAAACATATAAAAGTAACGAAAAAAGGGATGTTGTTCTCCATTTTGCTAAATTGTGCACTGCTCTAAATTAAAAAAAAAAAAGTTTTGTCTCATAAAACTCACTTTCAACGTTGCATCATTTTCAAGTGGGAATTACTATATTTTCATCAGTATAGGGGGGTAGATATCTATGGGTCCAAAACATTTGAATACATTTTTTGTTGTTGTTTTGTCCATTATAAAGCATATACATTTGCTCTTTCTGACAGATTAAGATAAAAACATTGATATCACAGTGTTACATACACCTAAATATGTTGCCTAATCATTCACTCTTGTACCTTAATAAAATATCACTTTTCCCTGTACTCTAGAGTATGTATGCTTTTGGCCCAGGATTGAATTTTTCAGTAGTTTTTTTTTTTTTAATGTTCCTATTCATAATGACTCCAAGGAAAAAAATTACATTAATCTATCACATATCAGCACACAGTAAATTGGAATGAGCATTTGCCATGCCCTAAGTGACAAGTATATACGCCATAGCCTATATTATGTATGATAACATGAACATGAAATAGTATTCCACCATCTGCAAAATGTTCTTAAATGAACATCGGTAGCCTACATCAAAAATACATTTAATGATTGCACTACAGTATGTGTGAAATGCAGTCAAAATGCGAAAATAACAATAGGCCTATCAATCATATTGGAAAGACAGTGCTCGAGTGGGAAAACGAACGTACATATGTAGCCACAAGACTAACCGCATTTTAGACGCAAAAATATATACTCCCCTCACTAATGCATTTTCTATAGAGCTTGCGTAAAAGTCTTAAAGTAAAAATACAAATTAAAATGAAAAACAGAATAAGAGGAAAGCGATTCATTAGTGACTAGGGACCAACAATTTCAGTGGAACTTCAACCAGAATACAAAATAACTTCAAATTAATTCATTTATAGTGTAATTGATCCTCTGATTTATAGATTTTAAATGATCACTTTGCTTCTAGTATAGAGGTAGCCAATCAAGTCAACAGGCTGCACTTGTTTCCCAGATTGTTCCCTCAGTGGGACACATACACTACTCACAAAAAGTTAGGGATATTTGGCTTTCGGGTGAAATTTATGGAAAATGTAAGTTCACGCTACAGTGATATTATACGTATCATGAAAGTAGGGCATTTAAGTAGAAGCATGCAATGGTGATTTCCTCATCTCAAACAATTTATTGAAACAAAAGCCAACAACAGTGGTGGGTATACCACAACAAAAATGTCAATGTCTCAATAACTTGTCATGTGCCCTTGAGCATCAATTACAGCTTGACAACGACGTCTCATGCTGTTCACAAGTCGACTTATTGTCTGCTGAGGCATGGCATCCCACTCTTCTTGAAGGGCGGCCCTCAGGTCATTGAGGTTCTGGGGTACAGAGTTACGAGCCTCTACACGGTGAGTCAGCTGATCCCATAGGTTTTCTATGGGATTCAGGTCTGGAGAAAGTGCAGGCCACTCCATTTGAGGTACCCCAGTCTCCAGCAGCCTTTCCCTAATGATGCGACCTCGATGAGCTGGAGCATTGTCGTCCATGAAGATGAAATTAGGCCTGTGTTGTTCATGCAGGGGCACAATGACTGGATTAATGATGTTATTCAGGTAGTATGGGCTTGTCACTGTACCATTCACAAAGTGTAGGGCAGTTCTGTATTGACTAGACACACCTGCCCACACTGTAACACCGCCACCACCAAAGGGTCGTCTGGTGACAACAGTGGCTGATGCATAGCGCTCTCCTTGACGTCTCCAACATCGTTGGCGGCCATCATTTCTGCTCAACGTGAATCGGCTTTCATCAGAGAACAGCACTGAGGCCCACTGGTCCCTCGTCCAGCGTAAATGCTCCCTGGCCCATGCAAGACGATGACGCCTGTGCCTGGTGGTGTGGTCAGGTACCCTTGCAGGTCGTCTAGCACGCAGACCACGCTGATGTAAACGGTTTCGAATTGTCTGACGTGACACTTGGGTGCCTCTCACCTCCCTTAAATGTGCCTGGAGTTGAGTGGCATTCATCATCCGGTTCCGCAGGGCACTGTTCACAATGAAGCGGTCATCAGTGTGGGATGTGGCCAAAGGACGTCCACTTCTATGCCTTTCTGTGACTCTTCCAGTCTCTCTGTATCTCTGTTGCAACCTGCTGATGACACTCTGTGGCCACTTCCCTCTGAGAACATCCTGTTTGAAGCCTCGCAATGGCGAGGTACTGTTGATCAATTGTTAGGTGTCGTCTTGGTCTCATGATGTCAAAATGTGAACAGCATGATGAAGAGGACTGTTTAAATACCAATTCTAATTGAACCAGGAAATTTATCGGTCGATTCATGGATCAAACACCTGTTGTGAATTTTGCCGTTCAGCTCCTTGTTAGAGAACAGCAAGTTGTGCAAAAAGTACTGAAACATTGAATAGTTGGACATGTGCATTCAAAAGTTTAGAGAAGGTCAAATTAATTTCACCTGTAAAGGTTATAGTGCATTTTAGGTTCATCCTGAAATTTCACCCGAAAGCCGAATATCCCTAACTTTTTGTGAGTAGTGTATGTTGCATTCCTATGCATTCTTTTGGAAAACTAATAATATACATTTCTCAAGTTTTCAAGAAAAAAATTATTATTATTATTATACAATTGGCTAAATGACTAAGTATTCAAGGGACTGAGGTATCAAACGAGCCACAAACCATCACTCTGCTGCCAGATATGCATGGATAAATCACTTTAAAGGAGCTATATGTAACAAATTTACAGTAGTAAATCATAAAATGACCATGATATGTCATCAGAGATTAAGGAAACATGCTAAGTTGAAATACTGGCTTCTCTGACAACAATGCTAAAGCCTGTATGTTCTCCTTTGAAATTTCCATTCCGGGTCGGAACATCTGTATTTGTTTTGGCCTGTGTGATTCACTATTCTCCGAATTGACTCCGCCCACTGCCCATTACGAACAACCAGATGTACTCGGGCACTCCGACAGCCAAATGCCTAAGCTAAGTTCAACATCGTTTCCATTTAGCTAGCTAGGTAAAGATTTTAATATATATGTATATAATTACTCGCTAAACATACCAGCGTTAGCTTATATCTGTGTGACCGTAAACATAGCCAGCCATGCTAGCTAACATTGACAGAGTTATAAAAAATCCACATGAGCTGGTTTATAATTTGCAAACAATAAATAATAAACAAATTGCAATCGTATACATTAGCTGATCAATTTACAGTGTAGGACTCGTCGTCGCTTGTCATTGTCAAAATATAATGTTGCGCTCGTGTTCGTTCAGTGTCTCGACTCTCTCCAATATTGTGAATTTGGATTGCAGTACCCATTTTAAATGCTCGGTGTCAATGTTACATATAGCTCATTTAAGGGTTGTTTCTCCTGACTCATTTTCCTATTGAACTCTAGGGAAAAATAAGAAAGGAGAAACAACTCTTAAAGTGATCCATCCATATCTTGTGCATATTTGCCATGTGTGGTTTGAATGATGGTTTGAAGCTTGTTTGATACCTCAGATCCTTGTTGACTTACAGCCATTTAGCTAACCATGTGTTCCAAACTATTCCACTGTAATTAATCTAGTCCCACCCCCAGTCCCCATAGAGATTCATTCAAATGCAAAAAGGTTATAGTATCGCTTATAAGATTACCTGAAAATAAGAGTCTTTTGATGTCAAAGACATAAGGAAAACATGGCATGCAAAGGAACCTATTTTTTCCAACACTACTAACATTAGGTAATGTTACTTCATACTAGCTAGCAAAGAGAAAAGCTTGTGATGCGATAGCTGTGCAAATTAATAGATTTTTTTTTTTTAATTTCAAAGGAGATCTAGCAGACGTCTACTTTTTGGAGGGAGCGAACTTAGCTATCTCATCTTCTCATGGGAACATCGCTGACATGGACTCTGCAGGGTTTTGGCAACTTAAAGAATTTGAATCGGGCAACCAAACAGCATCAGACATGCAAGGAACACTAATGGTGTGCTAATGGTCGATAAAGGTTGCTAGCAAGGAAGCCAAGTGCTCGAAGAGGGTGTTCATATAGACAACGAAAAAGGTAAGGAGAAACAGAGATGCTCTTAAACGTTTGACTGACACTACAGCATTTCTATGCATGCAAGAGCTGAAATGGAGAAGTCTGCCAATAAGAGTATGACGCTTTATCAGCTGAGCATTTGCAAACATCGACTGTTGTTCACCGGCATGTAAAAACAACCCAGAATGATTAAATTTCTGCAATAGCCACCACTATCAAAAATGAAATAAGATAGTGGTCCCTTCTTCTCTTGGCAGATTGATGAGACTACAGACCTAAGCTGTCACTTATGGCTGTCAGATATGTAGATGACCAGCGTGCCTTTCAGGAACATTTTCTGGGTGTTTTATATTGTTGTTACAGAGATTTTTTGGTATTTCTTTTTTTTCTCTACAGCTCCTAGCTGTATATTTTGGTATTTGGATAAACAGATTATCCATCAACAAGGAGGTTGAGGAGTCCCTCTCCGTACTTCATCTCCTAACATCTGCTGACCTACTGCTGTTCTGGAAGACAAATGTTGGGCAGTATCCAACCCTCAGCAGTACTGCTGCTAAATACATGCATGTCTAACATTCTCTGCTACCGTAGAGCACATATCGTCACGTGGCGTTGTAATGGTGACATGTAGTCCAGCTGTCTCTCGTTTTCGTGTTTGTTAATTTGAATGTATTTTGTTGTGTCTGGCTTTTGTCTTTTGTTTTTTTCATGCGCTGTGTGTCTGTTGTGGGACGGGGAAGCGGGCTGGAGATTTTTTTAGGGTACTCCTGCTGCTCATTTTTATAATATTGACGAATTGTCTAGTCGGTATAATTTTGTTTGTGGTCGTCACCACGGAGACGCATTCGCAACATATGCTCGGGAATGTCCGTTGGATCTGCAGCTACAAAGTTTACCATCGTTCTTCACCGGAGTTGAAGATGTCGGGACTGGTCCAGGAGTGCAGGCAATCTTCAAAAGGCAACCAGGGAAGGGAAGGAGAAGATAATGCGGGGGAGGAGTGAGGCGTTGACTGGAAAAGCTGATGCAGTTTTGTGGATCCGCATCGACGGGACAGGGAAACATTTTTCAAATTTAACCTTGGAACTTTTTCTCTGATGAGTGATGAGTTTATGTATCAATATAAATGCCTGTCTGAATAAGCTTCTTAAAACATGATAAAGCCCAATGTGTAGTTTGTATCGTTATTGCTAAGCAATTTGCTCATTTTAACATGCCGTAGCATTTTCATCCCTTTCTGAGTTACACCTCTCTGTAAGGAACTGCAGTCTCGTGGAGGTGCCAAAGGAATATTCATTGTCTTAAATTTAGATTTCTTTCCCACATACTTTATCAGTGCTCTGTATAAGCCATTGAAAAAAAAGCACCAGGCTCTCTGTGGTTGTCAACTGATCTGAGGGACCTTTTGGATATAGGGTGTGTAATCCTCCGTGTTGTACTGTGGTCACAAATGAGAGGAGATCCTTAAACAAAGATAGCAAATCCCTGGTATATAACTGGGTTGTGGAAATCATCAATGGTAAATAAAAAATAATGATGCAAAATGTTTTTGCTAAATCCAACTCCATTAAACTAATCAGTGTATTTTTTTTTTAAAAATAGACACAAATTTACACACCTTTGTTTTGCAAAAATAAATATTATGAAGAAAAATTCAAACAATCTGCTAACATCAAATCTACATAAACCAATTATTAAACAGAAAGAAAGCTGCTGTGGTGATCTCATCTCACTTTGTTGACAGCAACAGAACACTCCAGTTCTGCAGAAATAGCAAATGGTTTAATGCTATTTTTGCTCATATACTGTAGGTATCTCATTGGCAAGAAACATATAAAGTTTAGATACATGTCCTGTGCAAAATATCAAGGGTCAATATGCCCCAATACATATATTTGAACCCTTAACTGTCAAAGAAGTGTATGGCATTATTCTGAAATTAAAGGACTCAGCTCCTGTGGTATACAAGCAAATGTCATTAAGAAGGTTGCATTGTCCATAGTAACAAGCTATTACTCATGTTATTTATCTTTCTTTGAATACTGGTGTTGTCCCAAAAGATATGAAAATAGCTTTCAATAATTATCTTATGTTATATTAAACGGGTCTATCAGAGAATTCTATTGCATGTTAATGATAACAATATCCTGTATTATCATCAATCTGGATTTCGGAAAAATCACTCAACATATTAGGCTCTTTTACAGTTCACTCAACATATAAGGCTCTTTTACAGTTCACTCAACATATAAGGCTCTTTTACAGTTCACTCACCATATAAGGCTCTTTTACAGTTACTTGATAAAATTACCACAGCATTAGATGACAATAAATATTCTATTTTCATATTTATCGACTTAACAAAAGCCTTTGATACAGTAGATCATGACATTCTTGTATTAAAATTATGGAGGTATGGGTTTCAGCATGCTGCTGTCAAATGGGTTGAACAATATGTCTCCATAAATAGATATACGTAACTCAAAAAAGGGCCAAGATTCTATGTGGAGTGCCCCAATGGTCAATTCTTGGGCCTCTCCTATTTCCGGCCGTGGGGGTCAGGAACGAGGACGGCACTCCGGCCGTGGGGGTCAGGAACGGGTGCGGGGTTCCTGCGGATAGCGGGGGGGCCCGCACTCAGCCTGGAGGGTGAAAAGGGAGCCAGGGGGGAACTAAAAACTAAACTATGAAACAAGACATGACTATGGAGGTTCATAACAAGGTTACAAGACAAGACCAAAAACGGGAAACCCAGCTCACACGCAACACAAGACGGAACAAAGTGACAGGGCAGACTATATACAAGACGTGACGAGGACAAAATGAGCAACAGGTGTGAGAAGGGTAACGAGGACACGAGAGGAAAACACAATGCAGGTGTGGGGAGTGCAAGACACAAGTAGGAGGGAGAGAGGGAAAACACGGGGTGGACTCTGAGACAAAAGGAAAACCCGGGACGGAACCCGGGGACCTCACAGTTATAATTGTATTAATCGAGTCAGATCATTTTTTCAAATGAATTAGACCTAGATTTACAGGAAAATAGTAAATGTAACAAACGTGAAGACCCATCACAACAGGGATATTATTTTGTGTTGTATATTTTTTGTACATTTCAGAATATAAGTATAATGTAACAGCTAAATGTATCGCAAAGGCTACTCTTTGCAACAATATACCTCGCTCTTTGCCCTTGCTCTCTGTCACTGTAAGGGGGAGGCGAATGGTTCGGAGGTCCGAATGCAACTAAAGGGATTCTTTAAGTGTCCAATTAAGTTCACCAATGAGGCGGACCGAATCTGCGAATAAGGGAGAAAAAACAGCTCCTACTCTCAAAGATGGAGAGCAATACAAAGGAGACTGACAAAGGGAGAAATAAGAGCGACCCAAAAATAATCGGGCGAGCGAGGCTCGTAGGCTTGAGAAAATAAAAATAAAGGAAAATGCCTCTCACTCTCGGTAGAGAGAAACAAGGAAATAAAGAGAGGTACAGAGAAAACAGAAATGAAAGCTGTCTCAGAGAGACCAGAGCGGTAGCAGGAGTGAGGGACAGAAAATGCAAAGGAAAGCGTGTAATGCACAAAAAGGCAAGTCCCTCATAACTCCAAAGCAGGGCAATGAAGGAAAGAGGTCTCCTTAGGGTGCCTACCTATACTTTACCGGCTTAGTGTCAAAATGAGCAAATAACAACCAAGCACCGGAAGAAGGGAATCCTGGGCTTAAATAGAAGCAGGAAATCCGCAACAGGTGCACTCACTAAGTACCGGAAAGAAAGTAAACCCCGGCGTGGAAGACCGAAAAATCCGACAGATTGCCCCGTCGAAAAGAAAAGAACAAAGGAAAGACAGGCGCAAACCATGACAGTCACAGCCCCTCCTACTAAAGTCGTCTTGGCCAATCAAAAGCACTGACTGTAGCGTGTGTGCAGTGTTGCATTCAGTCAAGAACGTTTACTTTTATGTGAATCAACGTTCATTTTACAGAATTTGCTATGTTAACAAGGGGAACGACTTTTCCAATTTTGTTTAACAAGGGGGGCGGCAAGTCCCGTCTATAAGGGATAAATGTACATAAAGGGGTTGGAAACTTATGCAAACCTATTACACGTTTCAATTTTAATTTATCAGGTGTCTTTAATCTAGTTGCGCTGAGTTTGAGATGTACAAACAAGTGTAATAGGGCGTGACGTGTGAAGTGGGAGGAGCCAAACGCAGCAAGGGGAATCATTAAGCCCTTAGGCCACTAAGGCGGGATACCCCGCAGATAAGGGAAGGAGACAAGACAAGGAACACAAACAAACCACAGCTACAGACTGGCTCACTGATACACCAGAGCCAGGAATATAACGCCCAGTCTTGATAACGAGACGCATACGAACAGGCGAGTAGCACAATGGCACAAACACACACAACAAATAAACACAGGAAACTAATACCAATAGGTATAGGAGGAGGCGAAGGAACAGAGATAACGTTCCGGCTAACAGGTTAGCAGTCACACACAAACATGTCCACAACATCACCCGGTCTCCCGAAGAGACGAATTGCGCCGAAGGGCGAACAGAACAAAGTTCCAAACCGAATAGCCCACATCTCCTATAACGGAGAAGGAAAGCACAAAAGATGAAAGGACAGCAGCACCGAAATCCATCGGCTAACTGACTACTAAGCAAAAGCCCTGCCTCTCAGACAGGAGAAATCTAACGAGGCAAACAGGAACAGAGACTTAATGTTCCATGGCTACTTAAATAAGTTCGCAGTCTAATGCAGCAAACATACCTGGGTAAACACCCGATCTCACATGAGAAACATTTTACAGGTGAGCCGACAGAACACCGTCGTCCCAAAACTTACTAACCAAAAGACTCCGCGAACTTAAATAAACACACGCCCTAGCCTCACAGTAAAGGAATAAGTAACAAAACCCCGACTCACAACAAAGGAGAACGCAGTCTATGAGAAGGAGACAAAACAGGGAATAAACGTACCAAGCTACTAACTGGCTTACCGTAACCCGGAAATCAGTAGAAGCTAACACGCCAGGTCTCTCTATAAGAAAACCATTAACCGGCGAAAAGGGACAAAGAACAGCTACTCTACACTTCTGAGCTAAGAAACCCAGCCGAAGCGAAACGCCAGATCTCACATGAGACGACGTGCACCGAGAGGCGAACAGAACACAGTTCCGACCATCGCCCAAAACTCCATACACGGAGGAAAACGCACACAGGCGAACTAGAGCAGAGATTTTACAGTCCCAAACTTCTACGAGATAATCCACTACAAAGCCAGCAAGAAATAAGCCCTGCCTCACCAAGAGACGTTAAAAATGGGCGAGTAGCCAAAATGGTACGAGCACTCACAGCCAAACAAACACCACAATACAAAAAAATAACAATTAATGTCGAAGCCCCCGCATGAAGGGAACGGTAGGCTTATATACATATCTCCGGTGACTACGACAGGTGTAACATCTTAACAGAACCTCCCCCAACTCAGCAGGGAGGAGCAAGCATCCACCAAAAGGGCAGCGCCCCCGCGTGGCCACCGAGGAAAACGACCGCATAGGACCATAGGGTCCAAAACCATGACAACAAGGTTGAATTTCCAAATACTACCCATGAATTTAAGTACAAATAATTGAAAATATAAAAAAATATAACTAAAAATATAACCTTTTCAAATACTAGCTAGATTTGAAAGAATTACTAATGGGGAAAAAAACAGGGGAATTCATATAAGAGCACACTCTTACGTGACCTGCCATGGCACACATCTTAAAATGGCACTGTACCAGATCAGGTTTCATTACAGACTAAATGTGCTCATCCCTCAGTAGGTTCTGAAGATGTGGGTGGCCAAACTTATTAAATACGTGCAGGAAAATATATTAGACCAAAGACTGAAGAAATGCATTTTCAGTGGTACATACAACAACATAAAAATGTACAGGATGCATGAATTTTCATGGCTGAAAACATCGCGGGGGGGGGGGCAGGGCTGTATTGCAAAGGCCTCTCTTCTCTACTCTCTCTGTTTATCTTGTGAACAGAAACAATAAAGCAAGCTCTTGGCACTTTTGGAGAGCCTGATTAGATTCGCTGAAGGGCGGGCGTGAGGACCGGTGTCAGCTGGAGCCGTTCAGCTTTGTGGGTAGTGTGCAGAAAACACCTCCACCCTTCTCCCTCAGGTACTGTTAGCTGTTACCGGGAAAGACAAGAAAATAATTTAAATTGTCTATTGATTCCCCCCACCCCTCCCTCACTTCTCCACCTATCCCTTCTCCTGCCCTCCTCATCTCTCTGAATTCAGTTCACTTCCATTCTCAATGCTTTAATCCCTACATTTATACTTTTCCATTAGATAGGTTCCGTTTCATTTCTTTAGGATATGAGTTCACGTGTAAAAAGCTAAGAGATATTCAGGACACATTGGGAATGTGCCGTGCTTAACGTAAATCTGCTTTTTAGTGCACATTTTACTGTGATAAAGAACAACGATACCTCCTGGACTCACTTAAACTGAGCTAAATAAACCCTGATCCATTTACTGTGTAACAGCATTGATTTAAATAGAATGCCATGATGGACTGATGGTAAATAGCGCTTACATGCAAACAACAGCCACTACTTTGGAATAAATGTGTAATGCAAACTCTTTCTTTTCCCAGGATGATATCAAGTTGGTAATTGTCCCTGTTGCAAAGTAGTTGGGGGTCATAAGAATGGACTTATTCTAATTTTATAGAGTCTAGCTTATGATAATATATATAATATATATTATTTCAGTGTGTTCAGAGTTTACACACACACAATTATATTCTACCTTTCTTCTCTTTAAGAGATACACTATATGGCCAAAAGTATGTGGACACCCGTTGGTCTGGGGCTGTTTTTCATGGTTCAGGCTAGGCTCCTTAGTTTCAGTGAAGGCAAATCTTAACACTACAGAACACACTGAAAGCAAATCCCCGTAGCAATGCTCCAACATCTACTGGATAGCCTGCCCAGGAGAGTGGAGGCTGGGACAGCGGTTTTGGGGCAACTCCACATGAATGCCCATGATTTTGGACAAGCAGGTGTGCATGTACTTTTGGCCATGTAGTGTATTTGAGGGGGCTATCAGAAAAAAATAAAAATGATAGGCAGAATCATTAAACACATTGTGTTGTGTATAATTTAAAGGCCAAGAATATAAAGGCCATTTTTATAATGTCAGATGTAATAGGCTTTCCCTAGATATGATTGACACAAGTAGTGATTTTGATAAATATTTAAGGGTCATTACTTAATATGCACAGTGGGATGTCTGTGTGGGATTAAAAGCTCCTAGTTCCTCTAAAGCGGTAGAATTATTCCTGTCATCAAAACTTTTCCAAATGAAAATGTGATTTATTAGGAGAAAAAGTACTGCATCCAACAAACACCTCAGAGTGTTTCCTTGACAATGCAATACTTTATTCTTATTATGGGCTGTAACAAAGTGTAAAAAATAAAAGGCTTCTGTTTTACGCAGGATTTCACATTACATCTCCAAAAGACTTAATGCTACTGTGCATGCTTTGTAGGCTCGAAAGCACAAGGCGCACTACCTGTCTTGATTTTACGAATCGAGAACTACGAAACACGAGGTGCCTGGTGGACAAAAATAGCGTGGAAAACGCTTCAAACTCATTTAAAAACATTTTTTAAAAGGCGCAACCAGCTGTGAAAGTGCGTCCGATGTGACCTTTAACCCCTTCCCCCTTCACACAGATGCCAAATTTGTCAATTCTCACCTATTTAGAGGGTGTTCTATTTAAGGCTCTATTACTTCAGGTGCGAGCATCACAGAAACTGTCACAAGAGGGAAAATGGCTTAAATGAAACAAGAAAGTGTAATGGGGCGTGACGTGTGAGGAAGGAGGAGCCAAACGCAGCAAGGGGGATTCATTAAGCACTAGGCCACTAGGACGGGAAACCCCGTAATTAAGGGAAGGAGACAAGACAGGGAACACATGTACCAAAGCTACTAACCGGCTCACTGTCACACACCAATGAGTAGAAGCGCAAACGCCAGGTTTCTCAGTAAGAAAACCAAACAAGGCCAATGGAACAAAGAACTGCTACCCTATACCTCTACGAGCTAAGTAACTAAAGAGCCAGCAATAATGAACTCCCTGCCTCGGTAACGAGACACATAAGGTGAGTAGCATAATGGCACATTATGTGACTCGCAGTCACACACAAACGTGTCCCTGCAAAATAATACAAGATAGTATATGACAGGGATCTCAAACTCAAATCCTGGAGGGCCGCTGTGTCTGCTGGTTTTCAATGTGTTCCTGCACTTAAGTGTTTAATTTAAGTCATTGATTGGCTAAAGAGTATGCACACCATGTTTCCAAGGTCTAAATTGGCTGCTGATTGAAAGGAAATCACAAAAACCAGCAGACACAGCGGCCCTCCAGGGAGTTTGAGATCCCTGGTATATGAGGAGGCGAAAGGAAAAGAGATCTAACGTTCCAAGGCTACTCTCAGACTCGCAGTCACACACAAACATGTCCACAACATTGCCCAGTCCTCCCTATAGGAAGACATGTACCGAAGGACGAAACAGAACTACAGTTCCGAACGAAATCGCCAAAAAGCTCCATGTACGGAGACAGGTACCGAAAGGAACGAACAGGACAGGCTGCACCGGACATTTACCTGCTAAAAGACTAACGCGAGATTAGTAGAAAATAAACGCCCTACCTCTCCGTAAAGAGGAATGTAACGAGGTGACAGGAACAGAGATCCAACATTCCACGGCTACTTCCATAAGCTCATAGTCACATGCAGAAAACATAAAGGGGGTAAACGCCCGATCTCCCAGGAGAGAGAAACATTTTACAGGCGAGCCGCCGTCCCATACCTTTACTAGCAAAATGACTAACACAAGCTTAGTGTTAGGTGTCGGTGGGGGAAGGACCCAAACGCAGGCAGGAGTAAGGAAAAAACTGAAGTTTAATAAAGGGCAACGGTACAAAACACAGTCCAAATAATAGTCAAGGAACAGGCAGGGGTCGTAACCGGGAAGGCACAGCAAAGGTACAAAAGCGGAATCCAAATCAGGGTCGCGAGAACACAGGCAGGGGTCAAAACCGGGCAGGCGTAAGAGGAACAAAACAAGGACTGAAAACAAAACAAAACAACAGGCAAAAACTAGGGAAACAAAAACTAGGAAACAGATACTACGGAAATAAACAGAACAACTCGGGCAGAATCTCAGAAAAAACAAGGCAACACAGAAGCAAAAATATGGGTAAGGAACTTGCGAAGATAGACTGAAATAACAGGGTTTAAATACACAAGGAGAAGATTACACAAAAGGAATCAGGTGTGAAGGGGATGGGAAATGGGAGAGTACACAGGTGAGAACAATGAGGGTTAACAAGGACCAATAAAACAATGACGGGGGAAACGTAACACACGGACTGGAATACACATAGACACAATGATAACAAACGGCCTGGGGTTAGCAGGTAAACAAGTGCACAGCTCAGAGGGGAGGGACACGAAAGTGGACACGTGCAGAGAATGCGAAATCACAGATAGATACAGGGATAGGATAACGAGGAGGGAAATGACAGCTGCAGGTAGAAACTCAAGAAGAATTAGTAATTAGTAATGTTAGTAGTGAACTCTAAAACCCTAATGTTAGTATTATATACACTGGTTAGTATTATATACACGTTAGTTTCTTAGCAAGTTAGTATTATCTACATCGCCCAGTCTTCCCTATAGGAAGACATGTACCGAATGACGAAAAAGAACTACAGTTCCGAACAAAATCGCCAAAAAGCTCCATGTACGGAGACAGGTACCTGAAGGACGAACAGGACAGGTGCACCACCATTTACCGACTAAAAGACTAACGCGAGCTTGAATAGAATATACACGCCTGCCTCTCAGAATAAATAAAGCCCTACCTGTCAGTACGATAAAAACGCCCGGTCCCTTAGTAAGAAATTACTATACAAATACACCCACAAACAAACAAAGACTCCTCTCGCTTACAGGGAAGAACGCAGACAGAGAGAGGAGGAAGAGACAGAGAAGGCAAAAGGTCTAGGCAACGAAAGAAAGGAAAGACCAGGAAGCGGAGACAGAAAAGAGCCAGGGGGGAAGAGTCCCGCATTACTCCAACATAACGCACTGGAGCGAAAAGGGTCTCCTTAAAAACGTAGACCTAATCGTACTGGCTAAGCAATCAAAGGGCAAAATAATACCACACACAAAATAGGGCAAATAATGCCAGACAATACAAATTAATATCAAAGCCCAGAATGGAGGAAAACATGGGCTAAAATAGCTCCAGGGTAACCACGCACAGGTGTGATGCTGAGAGAAACTCCGCAATCAAGACGGGGTGGAGCAAACATCCACTAAAAGGGCAGAGCCCTCGCGTGGCTACCAAGGAAACCGACCGCAAGGGAAAAAGGGTCAAAAACCATTACACCCATAGATATCTACCCCCCTATACTGATGAAAAGATAGTAATTCCAACTTGAAAATGATGCAAAAGTGAGTTTTATGAGCCTAAACTGTTGATTTGTATTTAAATATATCTTTTTTTTTATTTAGAGCAGTGCAGAATTTAGCCATTTGGATAATTTTGGAGACACTAATGGACAACAGGGTACACTGCCTATATTTTGCATTATATATATGTAGTAGTTCTGCATATCATCCTCAGATTTTGCACACTTGTAGACATGGAGTTTATGATCCAGGAAATGTATAGAATTACCTGTTTCACTTATGTAGCCATCAGCATTTCATTGCAAACTTGTCACGGTTATTAGCAGCCTTTGCTGTTTCGCCGTTTGGTTTTCCTTTTGGCGTCGTTGGGACGCTCTATCAGATTTGTTCCGCCTCCGTCCTGGTGTTTATATCTCGCCCAACAATTATTCCTTACACCTGTTTTGGGTTTCCCGCTGGTTATAAATAGCCCAGGACTTCCAAATTCCTGCATTCGATATTGTCTTTGCTATGTTGACAACAAAGTCGGTAAGGTATAGGAAATTTGGGCGCTGCATTTCTGGTTCGTACCAATAAGAAATGCAGCAAGTCCGGTTAGAGAATTAGGATTAGATTGGTTTTCTCTTTTATTTCCAATCTTTCTCTTTATCCTTTATTCTTGTTACCTGTTACCTTTTGTGTCAGCTCTTTCGCCACAAGAGCTCTGGATAACAGGTATCTGTTCTTTTCCTTCACTCGTTTTATCGAGTTTTGCTTTGTTTCTCTACCTCCTGTTACGCCTAATGATTTAGTGTGTGAGGTTCTTTTGTTATTCATTCTCGCTGTTTATCGAGACTTTGATTTGGCTTGTGCTAGGGAAGTTTTGCTCCTGGTCTTTTGTTTTCCTCTCCTCTTGTGCGGCTAATTCCGCATTTGTGGCGTATCTTTCTAGATACGCTTTTAGAATCCTTATCGGTCACATCTGGTTCTCTGAACCTTAACACAACCCTCAAAACTAAAGAATAAATTTGTGGCACTTTATTTTGACTTAAATTATGAAAATAAACTAATCTAAGTTCATATTGTAAATGGTACACCTGTCTTGTTTCATTTAAGCCATTTACCAATTTTATGTGATGCTCACATCTGGAGTTATAAAGCCTTAAACAGAGCACCCCCTAAATAGGTGAGAATTTACCAAATTTGCCATCTGCGCAAAGCAGTTAAAAGCAAAAGTACATTTATACATCCAAAATTATTCACATCCTTGATAAAAGTTCTACTTTTGCAATTATTCAGTGGAATCAATCAAAATAACACTATTCTTAAATTTCTCAAAAACCTTAAGTGTCATAAGGTATTCACACCTGTTTTGGATTTGTAGTCTGACGACCAAAACAGTAATTCTGTGGTCTGTTAGCCATTTCTATGTCAATCTTGAGGTATGTTTGGTGATCCATTTTTGTCCAAGAGGGAACCAGGTTTTTTGGCCAATTTTTTGTACTTGACCTTAACAAGAATCCCAGAACAAGTAGATGCAAACCATCCGCACAACATCAAAGATCAACAGCCAGATTTCACCATAGGTATGATGTTCTTTTCAACAAGTGACCTTCTTCAGTTGCCAAACCCAATGCTGGTGTTTGTGCCCAAAAAGATACATGTTGGTCTCATCTGACCATGTCACCTGGTTCCATTCAACAATCTCCAGATGCTTATTTTTGCTTTCTGTGATGTTTTTTTTCTGGGTATCCTTCCAAAAGAAAAAGCCTTTTGGCAAGAAAATGGCACCAGATGGTACATTTGTCTTTTATTTATTTATTTTCCACTTGTATATATTTATTTACTTACACTTATTCATTTATTTGGTCACACTTTAAACAAAGTTTCCATATGAAGGCTTTATATAGCATAATGGCTTCATAAATCATACACAAGCAAATGTCATGCTTCATAAAGGGTGACGTAACACCTTCTTATGCAACAAGTTATGGCAAATCTTACATAACCAACAATGTCACCTGGCTAATAGCTAAACATTATACTGAGTGACATAAAAAATGCTTATGTAGGAGGCTAGGCTAACTGTCACACATCTGGCATAACATGTTGCATACGAAGGTGTTATGTCACCATTTATGAAGCATGACATTTGCTTATGTATGATTTATGAAGCCATTATGTCATGTTTATGAAGGCTTTATATTGCATATATAAAGCCTTCATATGGAGACTTTGTTTAAAGTGTGACCATTTATTTATTTTAAAGTTGCATTTGAAATACATGTAATCTCTTTTTGTTGTTCAAATTATTTTACATGTATGATAGAAATGATAGCTTTCAAAAAATATGTTTCCCTTTTAAAAGAGCTAAATTAGTGCTCACAAAATTATTTTCAATTTGCAAACCAATTGCCACAATAGCTTCTGATGTGAACTGTGGGTCAGTGGGCATAGATACATGTCTATAGATATTATTATATTATTATAGTACATAATATTATTAACCATTCTAAAGCCACTTTATTTGTCTTGAGAGAGCGGCAGTTTTTTCTCATATTGCCTGTGTTTATCACAAAGGAATAGGTACATCAAACCTGATTGCTTTTCATTTGCATTTCCCTATTAGCCGTACTGCTCCATAAATATAAAAAGTGTTCTTTGTCTGTTATCTCTGGTGGTGTGAGACTTCCCTCTTGTGACATGAACTCTGCTGATCTTGAGTAATACATATATCAGAGAGCGATGCGGTATCTCGTCAACACGCCGCTCAGTGGGGAAATAAGTCACTTTCAGCTACTGTTCTCAGAAACTGCCACAGACAGTCATCTTCTTTTATGGAGATTCCCTTCAAATGCTCTCAAGAATCACATCACGTTTTCTTTTTTTAAACTATGCAAACCTGAGCCATGAAGGAGCTTCATGACCGGTTCCACGGGCATCCGTACCACATACAAAACCCCAGCCTGACCCGTGGTTATTTTTTTATTGCTTTTTTCTTCTGATGGGTCATTAAAATGCAATTTCATTCTGGTGGCCCCATAGGTGTGTAACAGAAAGCCTCTTTCTTTAAGTATTGATTCGGGGCTGCAGGTAGATTATTTTAGATCAGTACATTTCATTGAGCACTCTCTCTTTTCACATGAAGGTTCCCTTAATGGAACAGAAGTGCAGACTGAAAGTCTGGCTTTTGTTTGCTTCAGGTATCTATGCTCTGCGTCATACTTTTGCACACATACACACACACACCTACACACACACACACCTACACACACACACACACACACACACACCTACACACACCTACACACACACACACACACACACACACACCTACACACACACACACACACACACACCTACACACACACACACACACACACACCTACACACACACACACACACCTACACACACCTACACACACACACACACACACCTACACACACCTACATACATACACAGACACACACACACACACACACACCTTCACACACACACACACACACACACACACACACACACACCTACACACACACACACACACACACACATATATACAACAGGGAGGAACTACCATATGTAATGTCAGACTTAAAAAGACAAAATTCCATTTCATATAAAATTCTAATTATTTATAAACTCACTTTATAATATTTCCATTTGACACCAATAATCAGTGACAAGGTTCCACGTAGAATGCATCCGAATTGAGGCAGACGCAGTTTATTATAAAAGTGAGCTACTGTAAAAACAGCATTCCGAGGCCTTGGTCAGCCCACTAGAGGAAGCTGTTTGATTGGTTGGCACAGGAAGAGGAAGGGGTGGCCCCTCCCTCTTTATTTCTAGAATAGTCAACAATGGGTTTAATAGATAAGGACAGATCTCCCTTCATACAGCAACCCCATGGGCATTTGCGAGAGAACAGATTCCGACAGCTCTGTAGTCTGCAGCTTTGAATGGCCCTACTCAGAGGGGTGTACACAGTACTGGCTCACTGGCTCTTGACTTGTGGCTGAAGGGGGGGCTTCTAATGCAAGATGAGGCTGATATAGTGATGTCTGACTCCGGGATTTCTTTGGAGTCAACTCCGACTTCAATGTTGAGTCGCTGGAGTTGACTCTTCGACTCCCATTAAATTACCCCTTTTAGAATATAATACATTTAATCGTTAATACATTTAATAATACATTTAATCTTTGAACGTGGTAAGCCAGAACCAAATCGTAAGGGGCATTTGGAAATCATTGGGGGGCACTACGCAGTTCATAGTGAACAAGAACACCAATGATAATTGCCACATAACTGGCAATAAGCTGGTGGTTTAACCCTCATATTATGTTCCGGGACAATTTGACCCGGTTCAATGTTTGACCAGTTACCCTTATTTTTTCATCTTGACACTATATGAATTTTCATAATTTGTTGGGATTAAATAGTAAACATGCAATAAACATAATGCTATGTTTTCAAATGTCCTGTATCAACATTGTATATACAAGGGTGTTGTGTGGGGTAACTGTGTGGTAGCTGTAAAATACGTAAGGAAATATGAAACTTTTTTTAGTTTTTATCTCAAATTTTTTGTGGGTAATTCTGGTGGCACTTTCCCATACGGGTTTTAAAGTTAACAAACTTTCACTTACCTCAGGCACTAAAATGAGATGTTTCATCACCGATTTTTAAGGGATAAAAGACTAGTCAATTGGGAGACAGTTTAAACTTTGGGGTCAATTTGGGTTCTATGCTATTCAGAGCATCGGGACAACAATATCAACCTATGCTAGCTGTACACTATGAGAAAATGAAAAGACTCAGATTCCATTATGCTTTTAGAAAGATCAATCCTACATTTGTGTTTTCGTAAAAATTTAATAATCGCCGAGTCGACTCTGCCTCATCTGGAATCTTTGTAACACTGGATGCGAGTCAACCCCAACTCTTAAAAGTGAAAGAGTCGAGGAGTTGACTTTTGGGGTCGATTCCCCACCACTACGCTGAGGTTGTGCAAGGCAACTGAATACCTGCAGTTCACACAGAACATGTGCTTGTTCTTTATTTACAATCAAAGCAGATTAAAGGGGAGTTCACAATAAATTTGATATTGATAATAGTCACAAGTTTCCAACATCCAGTGGAGTACAAAGTCAGTACACATTCCTTCCACATGCCATTTCATTAAAAATGAACAGAAACATTTTGTACTCACTGGTACATGTTAATGTAATTTCAACTGAAGCGACTGGCTTTGGGTGACAGTATTATACAGCCCATAGCACTATATGGAAGTGAGATTTGGGGTCCAGTCAGTGAGCACAACTGCACTAAACGGGACACGCATCCAACAGAAACCCGCCATGCAGAATTCTGCAGAAACATTTTACAAGTTCAAAGAAAAACTCATGGATGGAGCGCAGAATTAGGCCATTTCCCATTGATAATGGATACCCCAAAAAAGAGCACTCTCTGGATGTGTCTAAAATCAAGTCCTGAAGACTCACTGCAATTTAAAGCACTAAAAACCCAAGAGCTAAACCCAGAAAACAAGTACCCTAAGTTAACTGGTCTTGAAGCTTACTAACCAAATAACACATTCTAATTCATAACGGGCTAAGATCAGCTCTGCTATTAATACACCACAAATCAGAATAAACCAAAGATGAAGCAAACAAAAAATAACTATTTGGAACATTGGATACAACCAAAACTCAAAGCAAACCTGATTGCTATCGGGACCTAAAACGTTACTGGCAGATATGTAATTGGCAAATACACATTGGCAGAGTATCTCTTCACCATCAGAAATGTAAAGCAGAGACAGATCCTGACCAAGTACAGGCTCAGTGACCACAGCCTGGCCATTGAGAAAGGCCGTTATAAACAGTCATGGTTGCCAAAGGACGAAAGGCTGTGTGGTCACTTTGAGACTGGTGAGGTGGAAACAGAGATGCACTTTCTCCTACATTGTGAAAAGTATACAAAATTGAATGAAAAATATTTTTTAACATTTGAAATACCTCTCCCAAACTTCAAAGAAATGGCTGATATAAATAGATTATCAGTCTTACTGGGGGAGGGACCCACAGCACCACTGGCTGCACAGTATGTGGCAGCGTGCCATAGCCTGAGAAACATCACATTGTCCCTAACACAGCAACAACAGTCCCAAATACCCCTTAATAATAAGTAGCTTATATTGTTTTGTTTTTTTATTGTTATTGCTGTTTATTACCATTATCCTTCCTCTTCCGCTTCTTCTTCTTCCCATTTCTCCTGCCAAACTGCCTGCCTCTGTTGCGATGTTATCCAATGGGGAGAATTATTCTTTGTGGGTATGGTCTGTATACCTGCTCATCAAGCTTATCGCCCAATAAAAACACTTCATACTAATGGTTTTTAATGTTAATACAGCTAATGGCGTCATGCTTTCCAAGAAGTTACTGTGGCCTAATGGATAGAGGTGCTGTCTCTCACACAGAGGATTGTGGGTTCGAGCTCAGCAGGGCACATGTTTATTTTCCACAAAAACAATGTGCAGCAGTACTTTTCATTTATTAGACCGTTATTATTTTCCCATTAACACATTAACGTATTTTTATTGCAAAGGCAAAAGAGGTTTCCAATATTAACTGTTCAATGTTTGACTGACACTTGACGCTTCCTCTTGTCTGGTTTGGGGAGGGTGTTACGCTCTGCTCTTGCGGTCATGACTGACCGACTGTGGAAACCGAACATCGATGTACCCTTGCCTCGGCCAACATTTCTTTATTCATTAATTTCTTCACTTCAGCTCTGTTCACTTTATCCTTTTCACACATAACACAATGTCACCATAAAATTAACTACTAGGAAAATTAAGAATTTACGATATTAGCCTATATTAAGAATTGATGATAGCCTCATTTAAGCTGCAATCCTTCAAGAGATCGGATTTATAAACTGCCAATTCCCAAAACATATCTCATTCATGGTTAGTCACTTAAAAAGAAAAACAACAATAGCCTCCAAATGTGGCTCTAGTCTACGCTACTCTGCAGATAATGTAGCTTACTGCAAACACTTTTAATTATAATAATAATGAGAAGAATAATCTCTCGTATGTACTTTCTTAGTAGTATCTATTGTTTTCTTTCTGGCTAAGATTCCTGGGAAATATGCGTTGTCCAATTAAGCTTGTTAGCCAACCTTACTGTTGCCAGAGAAGCGTCAGTCTGCTTCTAGTCAGGAAGCAGATACAAGCTAGGCTAGCCTACATTCATTGCACTACAGAAAACTAAACTAAACCTATCTGTCCGGTACCAAAACATTTCCCGCAGGTAACGTTCTACACTACCGGAAAAAAAACTGCGATGGAATTTCTGCGAATGAACTCGCTCGCTCGCTAGCTCATAGCCCACACATGGAAGGTTGGAGTTACGCATCCGGCAATCCAGTGTTGAATAGCCTAACGTTAAATGTATTTCATTTTCTATAGAATACTAATAGCCCTATTTTAAAACTGTATTTCCATATTTTACTGATGCAAACTATTTAGGCTGTATGTCTTTCAGCTAGAATGTGTTTGCGTCTAGCCCATTGTGCATGCATGTCTCCATATAGACTTGGTTCATTAATTTACATGCTTCTTCATGATCCATAGCTCAGGTGGTGCTGTTCATTGTATTTCATTACACATTAAATACTGCTCATCTGCACATTCTTTTAATGTAATTGTGTGCTGTCTGTAATAGGATAACTGTTCTCATTCTTGTCAATAGAGGGCGTTATGATTACGCACATGTCTGCATGCATTTCTTTGGAATGCATGTCTCTCTACGTGTTTATCTCATGCATTATTCATCATTAGTTAGCTATAAAAAATAAATGATATCTGATCAAAAACGTCTCCGATGTAAAAAAAAAGCCAAGTTACTCACGCATAGCCTACATAGCGCTGTCTATAAGTCCTTAATTCCAACTTGCAAAAACTACGCCTGCCTTTAAAAGCCTTGATATCAAAATGTGGCCAAGTTACAACTAACAATATTGCCTATCGTAGCTCACACTAAATAAACTAGCTCTATTCCAAAGCAATGCTATCCAAACTTTCCTAAATTATTTAATGCAACTTGGCCCTGTGTTTCTTCATCTTATCATCTCAAGAGACTGTGGTCAACTGTATGTGCCACATCAAACTGCAAAATGAAAATAATTTATAGTGGAAATACTCTGATTCAGATGTGTTGCACTTAGAAATTAAACAGAAAAATGACTACACTATAGGGCATGTTTGAATAATTGTCTGCATCCACTGCTTTGGGTCTATGAAAAGCACAGAATGAATAAAATGTATTATAAAGCTGGCACACAATTTCCTTTTGGCCCTGAAGTGTGTCGGTAATTTTCTCTCCCTCTTAATTATTTTCTGTTGCCCTTTCTACAGCATCTTGTGACAGAATCTGAGACTTGGTGGATAGTCATCTATCCCTGCAGCAGAAAGACCATTTAGCATTAATAACATTTTCAGAAATCTTTCTTAAATATTATGCTTGTATGACGTTATCTGTTGTGTGTTTTGTTATGTTACATGCTTCTGTTATGTTATGTGGCCAGCCCCAAGTTACAGTTACATTTTAGGCATTTAGCAGAAGCTCTTATCCAAAGTGACTTGTAGAACCTGCGGGCTCTATTTCCCGGGAAGTGCATGGCGCGCGGCGAGCCGTCATAGTGAATGGCGTAGTGTATGGCGCACTGGGCGTGGCTACTGAATTTCGCTGTTTTCGTACCAGAGGTGAGGAGCGCACAGCTCACAGCGCGCTGCGCAGGTTGAAAATGGGCTGGGTTATGCTGAATATTTATCAGTGGGTGTGCTACAGCTGCACCATAGCTAATCAAATTACCTCTTTTCAGTCCTTTTAAGAGCCGTGTGCATTGAGACCCGGGATATTGGTTGGACTCATGTCGGGCTATCCCACATCACGTGGTTTAGTGAAAAACGATAGCAGAACACGCCCATTCGGTTGTGGTCGGGAGGCCTCCCGCTTGTAGAACGAGTCCACCCATTTCCAATTACTATGCAATCCTAAAGGCCACAAAAGTCACTAATAGGTTATCTGGATTGTGGAAAAAAAAGAAGCTTTTAATCATTTCCTTTAAAAATAATCATTTATCTATTTCCAATTTTTCCCATGCAACATATCCCATTTTACTCACCACATTTACTGTATTAGTGACTTTTGTTGCTTTTATAGGATTCTGCAGTGGAAGACGAAAGGCTATCTATTTTGCATTGATTTAATTTAATATTTTTACATAATGTATGCACTAAGTTTGTCATTCTTCTCATTACAGACGGGTGTAAGAAAGAATACAGTACCGCTGGGACCACAGTGCAGTACAATTAAAAACATAAATAAATACAGGAATTAGCATAACATAAAAAAAGACAATGAACAATAAATGCAAAGTATACATTTTTCCTGCTTGGGGCATTTATTGGATTGGACCGCATATGATTCACGAAACGGTTGATTGGCTTTTTAATAGGTTCCTGCACGCATTGCTCGGGAAAGCTCCGAAATGAGCAACTCGCCATATGCTGTGGTGCTATTTGCACCATAAACGTGGTCTCACCTGGTGGGCAGTGCAAGCGCGAATCACAGTCTAATCTTACCCCAAAATTGCATTCCGCTACACTAAAATTTAACTGGGCTGCGCCGTCTTGACGGACACACCCCCCAACAGCGGCTTCCCTCCCACTTCAGCGCACGGCGAATCACAAAACAGGCTCAGATGCGTGCACATTCGTGACGAAATTGCAACCTTTTATCACATTTTATTTCATCTTTATAGTTAGTGCATATATCGTGCCACACACAAATGCTTATTAAGTCTGGTCCTTATTTTCTTTGTAGACACATGAGCTCACTGTGCAAAAAGAACAGCTGGAATAATGAAGCTGAAAGTATACTAAATATGAGATACCATGTGTGACTCACACTATATCACTTGTGCGTATTAGCAAGTTCACAGTTAAAATGGATATAATTTAAATTCATGTGGATATGGTTTTAACTGCAAATACAGCCTCCCAGGAAATTATGGCATTAATCTTTAATGGTTTTGTTATTTCAAAGAGATATTAAACAAGAACATTAGCTGGATCCTCCTCATCATTGTCCTTACATTGTCAATGAGTGGCCCGCAAGCCCTGCATTCATTAAGTTTGTATAACATCACAAAATTGCACAGATTTTTTATTATCAAAAGTAATGCTAAAGCAAAAGGACTCCAGATCAGAGTATTGGCAGTTAACAATTATGATTTTCATAAATGGTCCTAAGCTCATACAATATGGTTCAAACCTTGACAAGATGCATCTTCCACTTAAATGAAAACATTATTATGTTTTTGTTGTTAGAATAGTCTCGAGGGGGTTTAATACGAAGCAGGATTACTGAGTTATGCCCTATTTGCATGGGACTAGTATTACCTGGGGACCTTATGTGATTTGTAATAATTGCAGAGGTCGTCTGTGATCTTAATTATGTGGGAATCTGCCGTGTCCGTAATTTGTTTGGTAGAAATTCCACCGCAAATTACCTGTCATATTTCGCAAAACACAGAGGCGTGTTAGATCACGTGTTATTCAGTATCTCAGTAATTTGGGGTGATATTTTTTCGTTGTTTTTTTACACGCCTTTTTCTGCATCTTTCCAGGTCCAGAATTATGCTGCGGGGGAAATTATTAATGCTAAATGTAACAACATTTTGGGAGCAGTTAACTTATGCCAAAAGTTTTTAAATATAAGCCTACTCCTGTATTTACTGAATTGAAAGTGAATTGTAGCCTATCCAAACCTGCAGCCACCTTCAATGCACCAAATTGCGTATGATCTGCCTTACAAATGTGCAGAAAATAGCACTTTGCCAACTGACAATATGGAAGTATAGGAATGTCACATATAGTATTAGTCATATCCCGTGATAATTCTTGGAATTTCGCATAGTAAATTCAACTGAAATACAGACTTTGATTATCCTGTGCGAATGTGCCACATGAAACAGACATCAGGGGGGTAATTCCTAAATCACATGAGGTCCCCAGGTAATACTAGTCCAGTGTGAATAGGGCATTAGCTGGATAACTGCGTAACACCTGAAATACCTCTTTTTTCCTTCAGCCCATGTTCCAGATTTGGGAGGGTTCTGGGTTTTACTCAGTGCAGTTTTCCAGCGAACTCAGAGATCTTGCTTCATAGTCTGTGAAAGTAAAAAAAAAAAAAAGTACCCTCCCTGGATAGTTTTAAGAAACTCTTAACTCACCCCTTCACTAAAGTCTTTAACACCTATGGCCAGGGATTCTTTATTGGTGCTGATACCTTGCTGCTCAAAGTCTTTAACACCTATGGCCAGGGATTCTTTATTGCTGCTGATACCTTGCTGCTCAACCTGTTTTAACTGCTGTGTGTGTTGATTGTTGTTTTTGTTTGTGTTCTAACTGCTTGTGTGCCCTCTGTTGTATGACTTTTTGGTAACATTTTATTTGTTTGTCTTCTATGTGCTTAGACCTCATACCTCAAAAGGCCAGTTTAAATTCACTTTGCAACTCTTTCGCCACTTCATACACAGTATAAAGCACATTTAAAACAACTGATGTTATTTGCATTGTCCTTATACCCGTTCATGGAAATTAACTCATTTTATGTTGTGGTTGTGAGGTGCATGCCAGTGTCATGACATTGTTTAGACCTTGTCAAATAAAGTGATAGCATTTTAACTTGTCATTATTATGTCATTAGGAGCTATGCTAGTTAAACTCAAGATTAAGTTTTCTGCTGGTATGAACATAAGAAATGCATGACAGTGGCATGACATTATTTAGACCATGCATGTCAAATAGTGATAGCATTTTAACTTGTCATTAGTATGTCATTAGGAGCTATGCTAGTTAAACTCAAGATTAAGTTTTCTGCTGGTATGAACATAAGAACTGCATGACAGTGTCATGACATTATTTAGACCATGCATGTCAAATAAAGTGATAGCATTTTAACTTGTCATTAGTATGTCATTAGGAGCTATGCTAGTTAAACTCAAGATTAAGTTTTCTGCTGGTATGAACATAAGAAATGCATGACAGTGTCATGACATTATTTAGACCATGCATGTCAAATAAAGTGATAGCATTTTAACTTGTCATTAGTATGTCATTAGGAGCTATGCTAGTTAAACTCAAGATTAAGTTTTCTGCTGGTATGAACATAAGAACTGCATGACAGTGTCATGACATTATTTAGACCATGCATGTCAAATAAAGTGATAGCATTTTAACTTGTCATTAGTATGTCATTAGGAGCTATGCTAGTTAAACTCAAGATTAAGTTTTCTGCTGGTATGAACATAAGAAATGCATGACAGTGTCATGACATTATTTAGACCATGCATGTCAAATAAAGTGATAGCATTTTAACTTGTCATTATTATGTCATTAGAAGATATGATAGTGATTACCATGTCATTACATTATTTCTGAAACGAAGAACATTCAAGGCTATGCAATTGGAGACAATATCTGTGATAAAAGACACAAACAAGTTCATATTTGCAAATCAAACCTTTTTTTAACCCTGTGTGTGTATCTAATGGGCCTCAGATGTTGAGACCACACCAATAATGATCTCTGTATAGACAGATGAGTAAATACAAGAGAGAGAGAGTTTGTGAAGACGATGTCATTCTTCCTCTGTTTATTTTAACAGCAGCAAATAAAATCACGTATTTTCTTTTAAAAATCATTGTCAACAATATAATAAAATAGTCATAAAATCATGCCATACAATATGACAACAATAAATACAGGGAAATAATCATGTTTCCGTAAAACTAATAAAATAGATAATTTCATAGAATTGTAAAACAGCTAACTTACTGTAGCTTAACAGTTACCATTTCATCTGATAACAATGGATTCAAATCATGTGGAATAATATAAGGAGGATGCCTTTTCATCATAAATAACAATAACAACAACCAATGAAAATGCTAACGTTACAGGTAAATGCTACAGAGCCCCAGCCTTACATGCCACCTAGTCTGGTCAGTAGGCTTATGCTGTAAATGGGGATGTAGTTAGCTAGCTAGCTAGCCTATCCTAAGCCTACTGCATTGTTATGGTAACCGTTAGCTAGTTAGGTAGCGAAATTAGTATAACACAATCAAATGGTCAATATACAATAAAACATCACAAATGTCAGGGAACATTGTCTATATAATAACACATTCTAGTTCAGGATAATCGTTCGTTCAAATAAATACTAAAAATAGCTACTAATTAAGTAGCTACTATTCCATATTTTACAAACTATTTAGGCTGTAATCTGACTATTTAGGCTGTATGTCTTCCTTTCAGCTAGAATGTGTTTGCAAGCCTATTGTGCATGTCTCCATAGGCCTATAGATGTGACGCTCTCACTCCCGTCCTTTTGTGCCCCGTGTTTTACCTGTTCCCTCTCGTATCGTGTTGTATTCCTGTTTGTTTCCCTCGTGCTGCAGGCTGGGCATGGTTTTCCCTTTCATGTCACTCTGTTCCACTACTTTTTATCCGCCTATCCCTTTCCTTCTCTCCGCATGCATTCTGCACACTCTCTGCTCCGTTAATCACTCACGCATACATTCTGCACACGACACTTAATTGATACTTGTTAACGTTTGTATTTAGTCACCCGGTGTCACTCTGGCCTTTGTCTCGTGGATACATTGTATCTAGTCCTGTCTTTGTCTCGTGGATACATTGTATCTAGTCCTGTCTTGCCTGCTTTAAAATCCTTCGTCTTCTATTCAGCGTTAACTCGCTGTTTCCAGCCCTATCCAGCTTTAATCAGCTCTCGCCAGGAGCGGCGTAACACGGTGTTCATTCTGTCCTGCCTCGCTGTACTAACTTTTGTCTGCTCTAAGTCTACCAGCCTGCAGCTGTGCGTGCATCCTGCTTGTGCTGCTGTGTGTGCATCCAGCCGGTGCTCCAGCTCTGCTAACCTGCAGCTGAGTGTGCATCCTGCTAGTGCTGCTGCTTCTGCCAACCTGCTGCTGTGTGTGCATCCAGCCGGTGCTCCAGCTCTGCTAACCTGCAGCTGTTCGTGCCACTCCACTCTGCCCTGTCTCCTGCTCCCCGCTCCTCCTCTGCTCAACCAGCCCGGATTCCTGCCACCATCCAGTCCCTGGCCTCTCCCGTTCCCGCTGATCCCCTGCTAAATCTATCCCCGGTTGTCTGTCTAATTCTGTGTTCTCCCTATGCTTCAGGAGGAATTCTGGTTGAAGCAATAAATTATTGGAGTATTGGAACTTCCGTGTGTTGAGTCGTGCATTTGGGTTCAGTTCATACTCGGAATCGTAACAATAGACTTGGTTCATTAATTTACTCGCTTCTTCATGATCCATCGCTCAGGTGGTGCTGTTCATTGTATTTTATTAGACAGTAAATACATAGCTCATCTACAAACTTTTTTTACTGTAATTGTGGGCTATCGGTAATAGGAAAGAATGTTCTAATTCTCGTCAGTAGAGGGCGGTATGGTTATGCGAATGTCTTAGTAGGAGTCTGCATGAGACGGGTTTGTGAGGGTAGGACCCGAAACGCACGACTCAGAAACAGTGGTTGATGATAAAGTCCCGTCAGGATTTTATTTGCTTTGGGTGCACTGTGGAGTGTTTAAGTGTGTTTGGTAGTGGATGCTACCGGTTGCCATAGAGTTGCGCTAGCATTAGCAATGTGTGTATGTCCAAAAGAAGGGACAGCATGAAATGGTTGAAAATGGTTTCCATCAATCAACTACATCATGGGTAAGTCGTAATTGAGACATTATGTCCAAAATTCCGAACTATCCCTTTAAGTGAAGAATTGGTTATATAAGCATAGGCAATAAATCCTTCAGTAATTTTGTGGGTATGGGGTCTAGAAGACAGGTGGATGATTTAGAAGAAGAAACAAACTTAATTATTTTGCTCTCAAGTATGGGAGTAAATGATTCAAGTCATTCAGTGTGTCTAGGAGGCAGTTCTATATCGTCAAAAGCACTATCACTAACTTGTGTGATCTTTTTCCTAATTCCAATTATTTTACCACTAAAGAAACTCAAAAAATCATTACTGCTACATGAAACTGGAATTTGAGGGTTAGTTGCTGCATGATTATTAGTTAGTTCAGCAACTGTTCTAAACTGGGGATTGGTCTTATTTTCTTGTATAAGCTTTGAAAAGTAAGAGGACCTAGCATTGGAGAGAGCATGCTTATAAGTACTAAGACTCTCTTTCCAGGCCAAGTGGAACACCTGCAGTTTAGTGGAATGCCATTTGCGTTCAAGCTGACGAGATGTTTGTTTAAGAGCCCACGTGTGGTCGGGGTACCAGGGGGCAAGTCTCTTCTCAATTACCTTTTTACATTTTAATGGAGCAACTACATCAAGGGAAGCTAATCACTCTGCCAGATCATTGGTTGACAAGGAGCTAGCTGAAGTGTCTAAATCAAAGTAATCAGGTAGCACATGAATAAAGTTTCTAGTAGTGGAGGTAGTGATAGTGCGACCTGTATACATTCTGGATTCAGAATGGGCTAATTTTATTTGCAGAGTAATGAGGAAATGGTCAGACAGAATAGGATTATACGAGTGAATTTTAACATTAACAATATCAATACCAAAACTTAAGACCAGGTCTAAAGTATGACTACGATAATGTGTGGGGCCGACAACATTTTTAATGAAGCCAATTGATTCCAAAATGGTCATAAATGCTGAGGTAAAAGGATCATCTGTATTTCCAAAATGCAGGTTAAAATCTTTCCCGGTTTGGCAGTCCTTTGGTCTATCTCTGTGGACGTTATTCTTTGGAGCCGTAAGCAGGCGTTCCGGCTTCACTTTTCCGCAGTCCGCCCCGTGTTTTTCCACCTCCCGGTGATTACCTGGCGCACCTGTTCCTCGTTTCCCGTGGGCTTTTTAAGCATGCTGTTTCTCCCTTCCGGTGCTTGTGTGTCTTTGTTGCCACGTTCACCAAGCCAGGTAAAGGTATAGCCGGGAGACTGAGTTATTGTTTTTGACAATCAACTTCCTAGAGTTTAGGTTAGATTCCTTCTTACTCTAGTTTCTATTTCTTTTCTTTTCGTTCTCTAGTTATTTTGCCTCTTTGTTTTGTCTCTGACTTGTGTCAGAGCTAGAGGCTTGCTACCTGCTTATTTTCTCATGCTGCTTATTTCTGCAAGTTCGCCCATTTAGTGGGTTGTTATTTTGGCTTACGCCGGGACTATGTCCCTTTGTTTTCGCATCTGCTCGTTATTCGAGTTGCGCCGAGCTATTGGGGTTGTTTTCTGTTTTCGGTCCTTTACGGGATTATTATCCTTCTCAGTTAATCTCTCTACTCGAGTTTACGAGTATCGTCCTGTTTTTATAAAGGACGTTTCATTTCATTTGTTTGTATGGGAGTTTTTTGTCCCGCTTTTCTTAATTTTTCTTATCTAGTGGTTATTCACTTTTTGTGGATAATTTTTCGAATCCTTTTCCGGTCGTGTCTGATCCTGCTACCCGACCCCCCTTGACAAAAATGACCCAATATTAACACTTTGTCATGACTTACAGCTAAATGAGGAAGAAAATCTGCAAATTCATGAATAAAGCCAGAATATGGGCCAGGAGGCCTATAGACAGTCACAAGTAAAATAGGCTGAGAAGAGGGGCAGTTTCTACCAACCACTGCTGGCTGAGTGTTTATAACTAACACTTCAAATGAATCAAATGCATACTCTAATTTTGGGATTGACTGAAAGACAGATTTATAAATAACAGCAACCCCACCCCCTCTTCGACAGAGACAGGGGATTTGGCTATATATGAACCCAGGTGGAGAGGATTTAATGTAAAATTCTCATCCGCTTTCAGCCATGTTTCCGTTAAACATAATATATCAAGAGAGCAATCTGAGATTAGTTCATTCACAAGAGCTGCCTTAGAGTTAAGGGATCTTTTATTCAATAAACCAACTCTCATGGTAGTAATATCACTTGAGCTAATAGGATTGTGTTTTGTTTTAATCTTATTCAGATTATTGAAACAATGGTTTTGTATTCGGGGGACAGACACACACAGTAAATTCACAGCAAAATGTCCAGTGTTAATTCAACTCTAACAGTATGAGCCCAATCTGGCCAGATCAGGCTCATATGTACACTGTTAGAGTTGAATTAACACTGGACATTTTACTGTGCAGTTTCGATTTCTAAAGGGTAAACCCTAGTTGACGGTTTTAGGGAACAAGCAGACAAGTAGTTCTGCTGCCTGGCCTTGGCTCTAATTGGTCAGGGATTTGAATTATCTTAGCATTGTCTCAACATCTGAGACCTGTTAGACGCACACACACAGGGTTAAAAAAAAAACGGTTAAAGGTTTGATTTGCATATATAAGTTAGTTTGTGTGTTTTATCACAGATATCCAATTGCATAGCCTTGAATGTCCTGGAAGAATATTGTCTACAACAATTGAAAATGTTCTTTGTTTCAGAAATAATGTAATGACATGGTATTCACTATCATACTGTATCTCCTAATGACATACTAATTACAAGTTAAAATGCTATCACTTTATTTGACATGGTCTAAACAATGTCATGACACTTTCATGCAGTTCTTATGTTCATACCAGCAGAAAACCTTTCACTAGCATAGCTCCTAATGACAAGTTAAAATGCTATCACTTTATTTTACATTGTCTAAACAATGTCATGACACTGGCATGCACCTCACAACCACAACATAAAATGAGTTCATTTCCATGAACGGGTATAAGGACAATGCAAATAAATAAATAAAAATAACACAAGATTAGCACGGTGACATGAAACTGTCTTGATGGGAACATATCCACCTGTATTTTAAAGGAGTTGTTGCAGGGATGCATTTCTGAAGGTGTGGTTCTTCCAGAGGTTAAGGTAGGTTTCACAGCAAATTAACATTGGTATCTATATATCAAGATGAACTCATCCCAACCAAAAGAATATAAACTCATGACAATGTGTTTTTGTATGAGGTATCACTATTTGGCAACTGGCACATAGTGACTTTGCTTTCAACTAATAATGGACATAGTCATTTTCAAATGTCATGGGGAATCAGTGTTATGACACCCATGTCATAGTGAGCCTTCTATGCAGGTTGTTATGTCAGTTGTGTCATAACACAAATCGCAGATTGTGTAATAACAACACTATGTCATAGTTATGAATGGTCATGACATTTCATGACAGGTGTTATGTCATGGTAATGACACTGTCATTTCGATGTGATGACGACCACTGTCAAATAAATTGTTACCGACTTTTTTGTTGCTCATAAGTCCCATGTATCACATTGTTTTCTTCTATTTATGCTTTGAAGTACTTTATGTTTTAAGAAAGGCTGATTATAAAGCATCATTATTATTACATGCAAAGCTGACCATTACCAACAAGTCACTGTATTTTAACAAAATGAATACATATTATCTAAAATATTAAGCCTTGTAGTTGAAAGGTGCAAAAAGATTGAGAAATGATTTGTTGAATAAAGAGGACATCCAAAGTTGTATTGGTGAACATCAGTTGATTTAAAATGTGCTTTATACTGTATTTGAAGTGGCAAAAGAGTTGCAAAGTGAATTTAAACTTGCCTTTTGAGGTAAGAGGTCTAAGCACATAGAAGACAAACAAAGAAATCAATAACATTTGGAATATCTGCACAGCATCATTGTTGGAGATGAAAGAAATATATTTTGCTGGGAGTAAGCCATGACCTGACCTGACAGTAACCATTTGTAGAGTACACATACTGTATGCAATCTGTTATTACATTTTCTGTTTTCTGCTTGTATTCATATACTATATTTTCCCACAATATATGACATCTGCTTATTGCTCATACTACCTCCATCTCTTCAGAACGCAATTTTTCACATGGGTATGTGGACCAGGGTTGGGCCAAATTCTGAATTGAATTGTGAATTTCATTGTAAATTCTCATTCAATTCATGAATTTGAATTGGCTCTGCCCACAGGAAACACAATTTTAACTTGAGTTTCAGGAAGTAGAATTGCAATTCATGAAATTAAAATGTGTCATATATTGTAAAATTGGTCCTATTTTGCTATGTTTTGTGTATCATGGCGTGTCAGACAAAAAACATGTTCCGGAATGCCGGAACTCCTGCATGGAGAAAATGGAGTCCTAAATGTTAACCCTTTCTTGGTCTATAAAGAGTTTGTAATTAAGGAGATGATGGAGTAACACGGCCATAGCAGAGGAGATGATGGAGTAACACAGCCATAGCAGAGGACATGATGGAACATCAATATTGCATAAGGAAAAGCAAACTGGCATAGGCTACATGCTTGTGTTCCCTAGTAAATGTAATCGTTATAACAGTTATAGCTATGACTTATGCTAGCCGTCCAGCTAACGTGAAGGATTATCATTGATCCCGCATGGCAGTGCCGGCTAGCCGGTGACACTTAAGTAGTTAGATTTTTCATTTTAACTAAACAGACCTGAATGAAATGGCAGGCAGGTATAGCCAGCCAGTTGTATGTAAAGTGGCTAATTAGCAGGCTCAGTTAACATGATTTTTTAAAATTTCTTTATCAGTGTTCCTTAATTTTCATTTTTAAGACAGATTATAGTTTTGTTAGATTTAGTGGCTCCCTAGCCACTGGAGACCACTTTCTGGAGTTTCCTCACATTTAGGGCAAGACCCCGCTGGAATCGATCAGAATTATTTTTTACCGTGACCACTACTGCACTGTATTTCCCAGGTGAAACACAATGGTTATTTAGAGCAAGTCGCTGGAAAAATGATTTGTTTTTAATTGCTTCCTATGTGGGAAGTGGCACGAGAGCAAACAGAAAGAACCCGGTACTGTAGCTCTCTCCATGACACTTAGCGGACATGACAAAACTCCAAATGCGTGAAATTAAATTGTGATTACCCAATGTGAGGAGACGATTGATTCCCATCTAATGAAGGTGGAAGATGGTAGGGAGGAAGAGGGAGGAAGAGGGAGTGGGGAGTGAGTGGCAGCAAAGGGGAGATTGCTGGATTAGGGCACGCAGAGGTAGGACGTGTTAATTAGCTCTCCCAGCATGCAGTTCCAGCAGCATGACAGTCACAGCGGGGGGTTTTTTTTGTGCGTAGCAAGAGTGGAGGCGTACACAGGCAGTGAAGGCGGTACCCTCCACATTCTGTGACCAGTTCCACATGTCATGTTATCATGTATCACTGAGCATACACCTATGCATTACTGTATTACATGTAGGTGGGGCTGTCTTGTTGGCACGTTTTTATATTGTGCTATTATGTCTGTGTATATCCATAAATTTGCAGTTTCCAAGGAGATGACTCTATAATCATGTTATCCACGCTGCTGTGATGAGTTTAATTGTTTGAGGCAAATTGAGAGGTCTGTATTAATGGTCTGTGAAGGTAGCCCTCCAGCACTTGTCCACTGGGGCCCCAAAGAAGGCAGTAACCTTCCTGACCAGACCAGTAATTAGATTGATTTCTTCACCAGTGCCAGTTCAAATTCAGTCAGACTAAAAGGAAGAAAAAAAACCTTAATGACTTTCATTCATTCCAGCTGAATATACTTCTTATAAACACTCAAGAAATTCAATAAAGTCAATCTCAACAAAAAACATTTTCAAAGTACAAAAATACCAAGGTACTCATGCATAGCCTACAAAGCACTGTCTGTAAGTCATTAATTAAAACTAAGCAGAAACTAGGCCTGCTGTTAAAGATATTGATATCAAAATGAGGCCAAGTTACAAAAAGGAATATTGCCTATTGTAACTCACACTAATTAAACTAGCTCTATTCCAAAGCAATGCCACCCAATCTTTCCTAAATTACTTAATGTAACTTGGCCCTGTGTTTTTTCATCTTACCATCTGCAGAGAATGTGGTCATTGAAACTTTATGTGCCACAAAGTGTTAAATGAAAATTATGTATAGTGGAAATAATCTGCAATTCAGAAGTGTTACACTTACAAATGAAAAAGAAAACTGACTAGGCTATAGGCTACACTTTTGAACAATTGTCTGCATCCAGTGCTTTGGGTCTATGAAAAGCACAGCATGAATAAATATATGATTAAATAATATATGATATTTATTTATTTATTTATTTATGTAATATTTGTATTTGAATAGAAACCTGTGTGGTCCTACAGAGCCTAGACATTCCTTTCTACACAAAATTGTGTTCACAAATAACATGTTATTATTTCACATGATAAGAATTGATACTTATTTGGGGCCATCTGCCCCACAAACATACAGTAGGCTACATTAATAGGACAGTAGGCTACATTAATAGGACAAACATGTCTGGATAGGTTTGTAAAATGCAATATTTAGGCTATTCACCCCCCCCCATTGTAAATTATGTTTTTTGCTACAAATGTCTGTTTGTAAGTTTTTTTGTTAACTGTACAGAAATTTGTAGCAGCATCAAACATTTTAAAACCTCTACATTCTAAAGTAAACCTGACAACCAATTATAAACATATCCTTTCTGGAGTGTAATTATTTGTGAACTGTTTAAAACATTCATTGAAATGATGTGTTCTTCCATGAGGCAGTTTTTGTTATTTGACATTTAAAGTTTGCATGACCACATTCTCTTGAGATGGTAAGATGAAAAAACACATGTTACATGAAATAATTTAGGAAAGATTGTGCAGAATTTCTTTCTAATAGTGCTAGTTTAATTAGTGCGAGCTACAATAGACAATATTGTGTTCAATACTTTTCACTGCATGCCTAGTTTTGGCTAGTTTTAATTAGTGACTTACAGACAGTGCTTTGTAGGCTATATGTGAGTAACTTTTTTGTACGTTGAAAACGTTTTTGTTGAGATATCATTTCTTTTTGTATTCTTTGCTAACTGATGATGATAATGCATATGAATGTATAAACCATAAGATAATTACATCGAGAAAGACATGCAAACAGAATACATGCAAACACACATGCATTCTAGCTCAAAGAAAGACATAGGCATGGATTCTGTCCTTAACCATGAACTACAAATAAATTAAAGTGTTTGCAGTATTTTTAAGTGCATGGCGGTACGTATTTTAAAGGGTTGTATACATGGTAGATGTAGTGACAAATTGTTTGGATGTTAAGTAGATGATATAACAGAAAAGTTTTGCGTTTTGCAAGTTAGCTACAGTAGGCTAGTTAACACTAGAACCGCCAAGTGCCACGCCAATCGGCGTTGTGATTTTAAATTTAGAATTATTTAATTTGTGTTTATGGCATGTTTCTGTCCTGTCCTGACATTTCCAAAATAGTTATACTGCAAATGCCTACGTTGTTATAATTAAAAAATCCAACTTAGATGAGTTCTTCTTGATTTTATTTTTTTTTAACCTCAAAGACCCCCTCTAACCGCCATGTTCAGCGTTATTTGCGTACCCAAGTGTGAATCACTGCTTCTCTCCTCCGGGAGCCATATTGACTGCATTAGCATCCCGAGACAGTGATCATGTATATAAAGTGTTATTTTATATAGTCTACCCAAAATACAAAAAATATTTGAATTGATTAAAATGTGTTTTATTTTACTAGAGGAAATACTTTAGACTCTAACAGTAGTTTTATAGTTTTAGCCTATATACGCTACTGTTGCAGTAAGTTTGTTCCAGTGGCAGTGCGATTTTGGAAACAATTTTTTATACTATGATTCTGTCAATTCTTTCAACGTAGCATTACTGCAAACGCCTATGTTGTTATAAATGTAAAAGTAGGCTACACCAGAGATTTGTTTTTCTTGTGCGTAGACTGTTGAAATGACATGCAGTATATTTTCATATTATCAGAAGGAAGCCATATCATTTAATTAGAGGCTTCAGTGCATGTTTTTTTCCTGCTCCACGCACTTGTTGCCTAAAGCAGTAGCCTATTATGTCTGTAAAGCACGGTAGCCTATTATGTCTGTAAAGCACGGTAGCATAATTACTTTTGCTTGGTTATCCTTTGTAATTATGTTATTTACCCAAATAAAAATGTTTGAATTGATTACAATCAGTTGTTTTATTTTTCAAGAGGGAAATAATTTTAGGCATTAGCGGCAATTGTATGGTTTCAGCCTATATGTTTACAACTCCTAATAGCATCGGGTGTAGCGATATTAAATCCATATGCCTTTGTGACTTTTCCTAAATACATTTTGATATAATATGAGCATCAATATTGCATAAGGAAAAGCAAACTGGCATAGGCTACATGCTTGTGTTCCCTAGTAAATGTAATCGTTATAACAGTTATAGCTATGACTTATGCTAGCCGTCCAGCTAACGCGAAGGATTATCATTGATCCCGCATGGCAGTGCCGGCTAGCCGGTGACACTTAAGTAGTTAGATTTTTCATTTTAACTAAACAGACCTGAATTAAATGGCAGGCAGGTATAGCCAGCCAGTTGTATGTAAAGTGGCTAATTAGCAGGCTACGCCATGTTTGGGTTAAAGGTCATACTCTTATGTGTGAAAAGCATAACATGTGCACATCTTTTTTTTTTCGCAAATCAAAAAAATGTTTTTGTTGTTGAGGTAGGTTTCAAACGGGGGTCAAGTCCTAAGCATCAGAGGCCACAATACTAACCACGAGGCGATAATGTAACTACATATTAATTAAAGAGAGATGGTCAATATCAGGGCCATCTTTTGGGGGTCTTTTCCTTCTAGGGTTGGCAACCGGTGCGACCGCCCCTTCACAGGGCCTCAAGGTGAGAGGGGAAATTAATTTAAGTAATAATCATTTATTTTTTTATAAAATCATATTTATCTAAAATAGATTTCATTGTAAAGAGAGGTAAAAGTCAGGGGGCCCTATCTTGGCGATCGGTCTAAGCGCATGGCGCTAAGTCCATTTTGGGCGTGGCCAAGTCCACTTTTGCTATTTTAACGGCGTGTTTTTTGGGCGCTAAGCACGGCGCAACGTCCAAATGGGCTGAACCTAGTATCTTCATTAATTATAGGTGTGTAAATAACGTTAAACCGTTATCTAGAATAATTAAGAACATTATTGTGAATGCAGGCTTTCCTTTTCCATCTTTAGCCCTATTCGGACGGGATAAGTTTTCAGGACAATGTCTGTAAAGTAATGATTACCACAGGACGTCTGTAATGTTAATGGCCGATTTGGACGGGATAAAGTATCTCCGTAAACAGCGTCTAGAATTACAGAGATAGGAGTGTCTACTCCATGTTGTCGTCACACCGAAAATGTTCCCCACGAGTCATACAATGTTACACATCCTATCTTCACTGCAAACTGATTGCTTCTGGTAGAAAATCGCTGTCAGGGAGCAATTGAAAAGATGCAGGCGCCAAAAAAAAAAACCACGTGGAGACAATGTTGGCATGGCAAACATGTCCACAAAAAGCGTGAGGAATCCTGCATTACACCTCTTTATTAACGTTAGCTTGAAAAAAACAGTGTTCAGCCATAACATGTATGTAAGGCTATAGCTAGGCTACAATAGCTTACCTAAAGCTGCCACAAGGATTGCCCCACTGTAGCCTACTTTTGAGCCTGTTTTTTATATTTTATTTTATTTAATTTTTTTGCTCTCTGTCTTCTTATTTAATGTAACGATACATTAATTTAGATGTCGGGCAATAGTTGTGGCTTGCACCTGGACCGAAGAGAGCACAACCAAAGGCGTCCTCGAGTGCTTACGTGAAAAACCAGGAGAAAAGACTGGGGAAAACTAATCTCTAACAGAATTTTACCGGACATGTCAATTCGCACGGGATTGCTTTAACCTGAGGTAATTTTTACCGGACATTTAGCAGTAGGTAAAAGACTCCGGAATCTTTACTGGTGCGGGATGACATTAGCCTCCAGCTGATCAATCATAATTATCCATTATTGCATAATTTGTATTATCATGTAATATAATTTCAGAATATTACTAGTAAAGTTAAAGTTAATATTTTCTAAATGAGAAAAAAATACAGTGCAAATCCACCCTTCCAGTGGGCCCTCTAGGTCAGTGGGCCCTGGGGCGGAAGATTTGTATAAAGCCAGAGTTCTGTTTTTCTTCAAGGGAGAGAAAATGGAAGGTATGACACCAATTACAAGTATGACGGGCAGCAGTGTAGTATAATGGTTAAGGAACTGGCCTTGTAACCGAGAGGTAGGACACTGCCGTTGTACCCTTCAGCAAGGTACTTAACCTGAATCGCTTCAGTATATATCCAGCTGTATAAATGGATAATATGTAAAAAATGCTAAAAAGAAAAAAGTTGCAAGAGCGTCTGCTAAATGCCTGTAATGTAATGACTATGAATGTAGCAAGGTGGCTATATTTAATCGAAATAAATGGTAAATTTTGGGATGTAGTCTAGTCTAAACTAAAGCACTGTGGATATTTGCTGCTGAAATTACAGAGACTCTGTGTGATGCTTTGATAAATATATGTGTGTGTGTGTGTGTGTGTGTGTGTGTGTGTCTCTGGTGATACTTGTGATCTTTTGCCTCCTGTCTGCTGCCCGTATTCAGTGGGACGTTGCAAGTAAACTCATCTATAAGCTTTATTTCAGCCTCGGACAAAAACATTGATTAGTAGAATCAGATGTGTTACTGCTTGGTTGGGACAAAAGTGTTACTGCTTGGTTGGGACAAAAGCCTGAACCCACACCGGCCCTTACTGGATAAGACTGAGGCCCCCTGGCCTAAGGTGAAATTGAGAGGTGTCGTGCACTGGACGGCATATTGTTTGCTGCAACTTGGCCAAGTGGCTACATCCATTCTGTAGGACAATTATCATTCAGTGTTTCTTTTCCCAGTCCTCTTTCTGAGTAGGAAACGCTTTGTGCCTGCATAAAACCCCAAGAATGCCCCTATGTGTAACATTGAAGTACTATCTTTCACTTCCCTTCTGGATCTCCAGGCTCTGGGGATCAAAGCGTTAGATACTAGCATAACCTCAGACGATTGCGCATCGCAAACCACGAGTGAGGTGTGAACCATGCTATCAGATAGCCTCTGATCGCGCCAGCACGGCGCCCAAAGAATCAATCGGCTCTCTTATATTCTGCGTAGAATATTACTGTATTCCAGTATTTCAATGCTCATGAATGGAGAAAGTAGCCACTTATTCGATATCACCAATAATGCAGTTTCTGATGCCTAAAGGTGCCGAATAAATAAAGCTGTGTCCAAGTCCTTATTATCCTGCAGCACCGCGTCTCTGAGGTTGCCAGCCCACGCTGCTAATGAATAATCAACAATCTCCCCCTAAACTAAACCTAAAGTAATTGTGTTTAGTATGGTTAGCTCCCAAAATTCATAACGAAAATCTAAATATATCCATGCATTTTGTAGAGTTTGAGAGTTATCTAACCTAATCACATGCCCTTACTAATTTGTTAAAATTAGTGTGACCCGCCCCGGACGGGCACTGTGGCAAGGAGGTGAAGGCGGGTACTCCAAACAACCAATAGCAGCGTAGACCCCCCCAATGCGCGTCGTGCATCCACTGGGCCTTGGAGATCCTTCCTCTTTTCTTCACCTTTTTCCTGGTTCACGCTCGACTAGTAAGTAACCCTTCCATTCCTCTCGGTTGCCCACTACCAGTCGAGTCGTACAACTGCATTTCCTATTAGTACCAACGCGTTCCTATATCACGTTGTACCGCACCATCTTTTGTTCACTGTTATCGTATAGTGTTTAGTAGCCTAGATATAAAAGTGATATCGTTCTGTTATTTCATGTTTAGTGTATGTGTAGTGTTAAATACCGCGATAGATTGTGATATCAATATAGCCATATCCCCGTATCTGTTGTATCGTTATATTGTGTTACATACTCCTAGCGCAATACTGTTAGAGTCCCGGCGGATTCCCGCATCAACCTATTAAACCTCAGTACTTAAACTAAATGCTTGGGCCTGTTTCCTCTCTCACGTTGATGGAATGATCCACTAATAAAGTCATATAAAGACATCTGAATTCTATAAGTGCCGAGGGTGAATTCCCTCACTGCATATCAAGTGTTAAGGTTGATAAAGGGTGATCTATAGTTACCTGGGTTCAGTATTCAGAGTACTGAGCCGCTAACAGGGCAACTGAAGGTGATCCCTGAACAGTGGTCCACAAACATTGTATTGTAATTGAGAATAAATTGGTTAATTAAATTTATTCTAATTTAATAAATAAAGCCATTCTGAATTACATATCATCAATCAGACAATTCAATATTATAAAGTTCAGTTTTTAGCCCACTCATAGGGGTGTCGGCCATTCTACTTTTTCTTTTTACATTTTTACGTATAATGTGTGTACCATGAATACTTACTCATATTTTTACGTATAATGTGTGTACCATGAATACTTACTCACATTTTTACGTATAATGTGTGTACCATGAATACTTACTCATATTTTTACGTATAATGTGTGTGACATGAATACTTACTCACATATTTACGTATAATGTGTGTACCATGAATACTTACTCACATTTTTACGTATAATGTGTGTAAATGTGTGTACCATGAATACTTACTCACATTTTTACGTATAATGTGTGTGACATGAATACTTACTCACATATTTACGTATAATGTGTGTACCATGAATACTTACTCACATATTTACGTATAATGTGTGTACCATGAATACTTACTCACATATTTACGTATAATGTGTGTTCCATGAATACTTACTCACATATTTATGTATAATGTGTGTTCCATGAATACTTACTCACATATTTACGTATAATGTGTGTTCCATGAATACTTACTCACATATTTCAAAGGTGTTGATACTTTCATCTTGATGGTACACACATGCCCTTCAAATCCTTCCATCAACCATGTATCTGTTTTGTGTTGCCAGGGAACTGCAAACCAAATGACAGTTGAGTGCTTGAAGATACACAAAATGCATAATGGCAAGGACAGCCCATTCAGATCATTTAGGCTTGTCATTTACCAACAGTCTAGACAAGAATCTACCCTGAGGGTCTCTTCCTCAAACTTGTTCTACACATTGCAAAGTAATACAATGCATAATAAATCATATTTACATTCAATTATTTTCCACTCCCTTGTTCTGCTGACAGAACTCAACCTGAAAACTATTGTGTAGTTCAATTTGCTAATCCTTTTATTAACTTCAACCAAATCTCCCATTAGTCTCCCTTTGTTGAGCCTGAATATATTACATGTCTCAAGACCTCCCCGGTAATGTTTACATTTCATACAGCAATTAATTTACCTGTCCTATTTTTTTACTTCTTGAAGTAAATGCAAATGTCATGCAAATATCACAAAACAAAAAGAGACTAACCCATTACAATACCCTATTTGTGTGTGCGTGTTTCCTCTTGTTGTTGAGCAGTTATCGCCTCATAATTGTGTTATTATCCTGAAGACATACAGTGGGGACCGAAAGTATCAGGGCAGTGACACAATTTTTGATGTTTTGGCTCTGTACTCCAGAACATTGTATTTGAAATGGAACAGTGTCTATGAGGTTAAAGTGCAGACTTTCACCTTTAATTTGAGGGTTTTTACATCCATATCGGGTGAACCGTGTAGCAATTGTAACCCTTTTTATACACAGTCCCCCACATTATATGCGCCGTTAAAATAACATGTAAACAACTGCAACATAACTTTAGACCAGGTTTGTGGTGGTTTTAGCACACGCGCTTTCTGCTGGCTCATATTAGCAATACGCCAAAAATTAACCTGCTACACCTCATCTTAAGACCAACCCGCCCAGTTAACTTGATATCGGTGCAAGATCAGCTTGGGGCTAAAATGAATCATGCGCAAGCGGTGTAAGATAGCAAAGACACTTGTGTTTGGGTTAGTGCCGCTTAGTGCTGGGTGTAAGATAGGGCCCCATGTATTATATCAAGATATCTAGAAATGATTGTTTTAAATTCCCAGCATTCATTGCCACTCTGGTCTGAGCGGCACCTCAATCCAGGAAGCTGATGAGGAAAAGTTCCCGTCCTCCCTTTTCCAGTGAGTTATTATCTAAGGTTGATGTGAATAAAAACTCAAGACAACGAAGTAGTAAAAGTATAAAGGCTTTAGTATAAAAGCAGCCCTGTTGAGTCCCTGATCACAAGCAAGTTCAGTCACTTAGCAGGTGAACAGAGAGTCCATCAAACTTGAGGAAATACACAGTTTACATACTATTCCTTGGGGGAGGGGTTGGGGGCAGTCCCCAGCCCTCTCCCCCTATACATTTCTAAATCACCCTGGGCCCTATCTTACACCCGGCGCAAAGCGGCGCTAACCCAAACGCAAGTGTCTTTGCTATCTTACACCCGGCGCTATGTCCATAATAACGCCTAACGCTTACGCCGTTTAACTACCATGTACTCTTCATTAGTGAACTGGGTGGGTTGGTCTTAAGACGAGGAGTGGCCAGGATTCTTTTTGGCGTATTGCTATCTTGAGCCAGCAGAAAGCGCTTGCGCTAGAACCACCACAAACCTGGTCTAAAGTCATGTCGCAGTTGCTTACATGCTATTTTAACGGCGCATATAAGTGCGTCTACATAGGCGTGTGCACAACGCGCATACCCTACTGTCTGTTACACACAGGGGCGTGCACAAGCATGACTAAAATATCTAGATCACAATGTGAAATATTATTATTGTGTAGGCTATATCAAAAATGCATAATAATAAAAGGTTCCATAGGTCCACATACCTTTCCCTCGGCGAAGGGAAACGATGCCACATTACATTGCTCTCAGCCCACTCAATCAACATCCAGGCGATGTGCGATGGTACGGGACAATGGCTATCCATTAAAAAGGAGCTGATAACACCTATAGCTATCAAGCCTAATGCGCGAATTGTCTTTGCACCTAATGCGTGAATTGTCATTCAATGGAAACTCGCGCACGGCAATAGACGGACATTTAAGTTCTGAAAATGCGCTTCAGATGTCATTACAATACAGCTCTGTTTATCTATGAATACAGCCTGTAAGTAAATAGAATGGTTTGTGACTGAAAAAAGTTCAAAACCTTGTCCAGTGAATATTGCATTTATTGTTTTTCAAATAGCCTAGGCTACAGCGGATTCGCTGTGCATAAGGTTTTTTTCGATAGCCTATGGTTAAAAAACGGAGATGTCACCATGTTAACTAAATTGTAACCTTAGCTATTCTTCGTCCTTCATATTTTTTTAAATTACAGTGACCAGGTTTCCATACTCTCACCGTTTAAAACCCAGCTGATTTCACCCATTATTCCTTAACTGAGCAAAACGATTTTAAAGAGAACTAAGCGTCTAATTAGAAACTAAAACAAATTTGCAGCACGTTACACAATTAATTCACAATTAATTTTAATGCCATTCTCTGCACGTGAGCTGCATGTTCTCTGTTTCCAAGTCGCACGTTTCACGGTCTTCCTGGGAAAGTGGATTGTTTTAAAGGATTACGCTACGAGTAAAACAGGTTGGTCACATTTCCATAAACAGGACATTATTAAACAAGGGGAAATATGCGTGAACTTATGGGTTGCGAACCTGACAGCTTTATTGTAGGCTATTTAGTGTCATCATTAAGGCAAAATAACGGTATGTATGTTATTAATCAATATTAGCCTACTATGCAGGTAGCCTAATGAACTTTGGATGAAGCTTGAACTTCGAGAACTCCATGAGAACAGCCTCTTGGAATTGATGTTTGACACTTTCATTGCATAATCAAACGAAATTCGCTGAACAAGCAGGCTAATTTGGCGTTTTCTAAGGTGAGACTGAAGCCATTGATAGCTTATTCTCAGCTGTTGCAGGTCCTTTTAGCGAAATTTAACCGCACATATTTTGTAAAATAACAGCCCTGTCTGGAATTACCGGGAACTCATAGGCTAATGGTTAGTCCGAATAATATTGATCATACTCCATTTAGCCTATTCCTTGATCACACTAAACACGCACGAGCATGTCTGTTTCGCCATCATAAGCAATCCACCAAGATCATTTTCCTATAGAACTCTATGGGGAAAAAAGTCAGGAGAAACAACCCTTAAAGTGATCCATCCACATCTACTCCATATCTGGCAACAGAGTGATGGTTTGGGGCTCGTTTGATAGCTCAGACCCTTGATAACTTACAGCCATTTAGCCAGCCATGTGTTCCATACTGTACCAGTGTAATTTACAGCTGAATCTAGTCTCACCCCCCAATTTCCATAGAGATCCATTCAAATGCAGAGAGGTTATAGTATCGCTTGTAACAGTACCTGAAAATAAGATATCGACAGTTTTTTGATGTTGATGGTCACAGACTTCAGGAAGTAACAGCATGTAAAGGATATGCGACCAAATATAAAATATGATACTTTAAAAATACGTTAAAGCAAAGGCTATGAATACTTATGTAAATGAGAAATTTTAGTTTTTTATTTTTAATAAATTTGCAAAAATCTCAAAAAAACTTTTTTCACATTGTCATTATGGGGTGTTGTGTGTAGAATTTTGAGGGAAAAAATGAATTTAATCAATTTTGGAATAAGGCTGTAACAGAACAAAATGTGGAAAAAGTGAAGCGCTGTGAATACTTTCCAGATGCACTGTATATGCTTTGTAATGGACAAAACTAATGTTTTTATTTAGAGCAGTGCACAATTTAGCCATTTGGATAGATTTGGAGACACTAATGGACAGCAGGATCCACTGCTATATTTTGCATCATAGACCTTTAGTAGTTCTGCATATCATCCTCAGATTTAGCAAAACTTGTGGACATGGAGTTCCAGGAAATGTATATATATATATTACCGATTTCACTTATGTAGCTCTCAGCAAAATAAAAAAAACCTATATATTTTTTTATTTTTTCCAAAGTTTCTTTGCATTTGTGGCACTTTATTTTGACTTAAATTATGAAAATAAACAAATCTAAGTTTGTATTGTACATGGTACACCTGTTTTGTTTCATTTAAGCCATTTACCAAGTTTATGTGATGCTCACACCTGGAGTTATAAAGCCTTAAACAGAGCACCCCCTAAATAGGTGAAATCTGCCATCTGCGCCAAGGGGTTAAGAAAGCTCAAAAGAGGCTGTTTTACTTATGAAAACTGAGATCCTTTCAAGTGTATATTGCGGACATTTTATCCCAGTAAACACCAATACGAATCCTGAGATCCTCTGGAAAGAAACTTCTGGTCACTCCGAAATCTAAGCTAAAATCAAAGGGTGACCGGGCCTTTGCTATTAGGGCCCCTCTACTTTGGAATGCCTTGCCCAAGGAGCTCAGGCTTGCTACATCAGTAATTTCTTTTAAATCTCTTTTTAAAACTCATTTTTTTTAGACAAGCTTTTAACTGAATTGTAATTAACCATGGTATTTAGGCATTTATTGGACTGTATTTTACCTTTATTCATTTATTTCAAAAGTGTATCAAAGTGTACCAACAGCCATTATACGCTTTAATCAGTACACACGCAGTACACTAAGTAAAGATATTGACCATCATTGAGTAGGTTGGCAGACCTATTCATTGTCATTACTGTATATTAGTTTGTATAATAATAATAATTATTATTATTATTTATTTAATATTGCTAGTGCCAATCAACACCATTGGCAATCATTCACCTTTGGGGATGAATATAGTACATTCTGTTCTATTCGCTCACATTGTATTATTTGGAGTTTCCGTTCCACCTGAAATGAGAGTGGGGTTCCCGTTCCACCTGAAAAGTCTATCGCAAATCGTCGGCTATGTCAACTCATCGCTCAAATTTAATTTAACTTTTGACATGGCTGAAGTAACGTTAAGAACTAATCTAATATCACACTGTGTTATTCAGAGTTTAAATGAGAGCGGAGTTGTTACAATAAGCAACACCGTATCATTCAGAGTTCTATTTAGTTCCTGAGACCATTAGGGTCGTCAATATGGATGGCCTTCAGGGGCCAGATGCATCGAGACTCTTATACCAGAATTTGTCATAGGACATGACCCCCACGTAGTGACGTAATTCCTCCTATAAAGGGAGGAGCGTCACCGCAGAGGTCCTCGGAACAATTATTTTGCTCTTAAAAGGTCCCGAGTGACCATGATCCCTAATAGTCATCCGAAACTCATAGAACATGGTTACAGTCGTAACCGTTCGTTCTATTTCGTTCCTTAGACCATTAGCGTCATCAATATGGATGACTAAATACCCAAAGTAGGAGGGACTATCATCCTTGCGTGGATGCCCTTGAGTCGGATTCCTCCCAAGGTTTTAAATCAAATCAAATCAATATTTATTTATATATAGCATTTCACAACCAGTTGTCACAATACGCTTCACAGAAACCCTGGCCTAAACCCCCACAAGAGCAAGCCAGGCCTAAACCCCCACAAGAGCAAGCCAGGCCTAAACCCCCACAAGAGCAACCCAGGCCTAAACCCCCACAAGAGCAAGCCAGGCCTAAACCCCCACAAGAGCAAGCCAGGCCTAAACCCCCACAAGAGCAAGCCAGGCCTAAACCCCCACAAGAGCAAGCCAGGCCTAAACCCCCACAAGAGCAAGCCAGGCCTAAACCCCCACAAGAGCAAGCCAAAGGCCTAAACCCCCACAAGAGCAAGCCAGGCCTAAACCCCCACAAGAACAAGCCAAAGGCCTAAACCCCCACAAGAGCAAGCCAGGCCTAAACCCCCACAAGAGCAAGCCAAAGGCCTAAACCCCCACAAGAGCAAGCCAGGCCTAAACCCCCACAAGAGCAAGCCAAAGGCCTAAACCCCACAAGAGCAAGCCAAAGGCCTAAACCCCCACAAGAGCAAGCCAAAGGCCTAAACCCCCACAAGAGCAACCCAGGCCTAAACCCCCACAAGAGCAACCCAGGCCTAAACCCCCACAAGAGCAAGCCAGGCCTAAACCCCCACAAGAGCAAGCCAGGCCTAAACCCCCACAAGAGCAACCCAGGCCTAAACCCCCACAAGAGCAAGCCAAAGGCCTAAACCCCCACAAGAGCAAACCCAGGCCTAAACCCCCACAAGAGCAAGCCAAAGGCCTAAACCCCCACAAGAGCAAGCCAGGCCTAAACCCCCACAAGAGCAAGCCAGGCCTAAACCCCCACAAGAGCAAGCCAAAGGCCTAAACCCCACAAGAGCAAGCCAAAGGCCTAAACCCCCACAAGAGCAAGCCAGGCCTAAACCCCCACAAGAGCAAGCCAGGCCTAAACCCCCACAAGAGCAAGCCAGGCCTAAACCCCCACAAGAGCAAGCCAAAGGCCTAAACCCCCACAAGAGCAAGCCAGGCCTAAACCCCCACAAGAGCAAGCCAGGCCTAAACCCCCACAAGAGCAAGCCAAAGGCCTAAACCCCCACAAGAGCAAGCCAGGCCTAAACCCCCACAAGAGCAAGCCAGGCCTAAACCCCCACAAGAGCAAGCCAGGCCTAAACCCCCACAAGAGCAAGCCAGGCCTAAACCCCCACAAGAGCAAGCCAGGCCTAAACCCCCACAAGAGCAAGCCTGGCCTAAACCCCCACAAGAGCAAGCCAGGCCTAAACCCCCACAAGAGCAAGCCAAAGGCAACAACGGCAAGGGAAAACTCCCTGGTTTCTTCCTATCTACCACCAGGGAGTTTTCCCGTTTTTCCTTGCTACTATTGCCTTTGGCTTGTTCTTGTGTTTCTCTAAGATGGACGGGCACTACAAAACTAATCAGAAATAAATATCAGTAGCTCTAGGCTTTAATTTGGTTTGAATAAAAAAATTCAAATCTACATGTCATTTTTTGCTGATTTTGTTAATTGAGGAAGCAGTATATCAGATGGCTGTAAAAATGTTCTCTCCTGCACCTGTATAAGCAGTTGGATGAGTGTACATATTTTGATATGCATCTAGGAGCTGAAAACATGCTGAGATGCTGTTTTTTTAATTAAATTTGGCGCCCAATGTGGGGCTGAGTATATCCAATTCCCACCCTAATTTGGAACATCCGATTACTGTGTGTAGCTGCATTCATCACTGCCGATCCTGGAGTGTGAAGACAGCCACAGTTCTCCGAAACATGTGGTTACGGTTTAGAGTTTATTCAAATCTTCGACCCATTTGACCAATGGGCATGAGATTTTTTTTTAAAAATACATACAGTTATTTTACACTTTTAATAGTAATATAGAGTCAAGCCGGAAAGTCTCCCCACCCCTTTCACCTTCTCCACGTTTTATTACGTTACAGACTTATACTACAATAGATTGAGTTCATTTTTTGCCTCAAACATCTACACACAATAGCCAATAATGACGAAGTGAAAACAGGTTTTTAGAAAATATGCAATTTTATTTTACTGACAAAAATAGGTTATTTAGGGGTTACATATCTGTACACACCCTTAGCCTAATACTTGGTTGCTGCACCTTTGGCAGCGATTACAGCTTCAAGGCATCTTGGGAAAGAAGCTACGAGCTTGGCACACTTGTTTCTGGACATTTTTGCCCATTCCTCTTGGCATATCCTTGCAAGCTCCGTCAGGTTGGATGGGGAGCGTCGGTACACAGCCATTTTCAGCTCTTTCCACAGATGTTCAATTGGATTCAGGTCTGGGCTCTGGCTGGGCCACTCAAGGACATGCACAGACTTTCTCCGAAGCCACTCCTTTGTTCTCTTGGCTGTGTGCTTCGGGCCGTTGTCATGTTGGAAGGTAAACCTTCGCCCCAGTCTGAGGTCCAGAGCACTCTGGAGCAGGTTTTCTTCAAGGATCTCGGTGTACTTAGCTGCATTCATCTTTCCCTCTAACAGGACTAGTCGCCCCGTTCCCGCTGCTGAAAAACATCCCCACATCATGATGCTGCCACCGCCATGCTTCACTGTAGGGATGGTATTAGCCAGGTGATGAGCGGTGCCTGGTTTCCTCCAGACGTGACGCTTGGTATTCAGGCCAAAAAGTTCAATTTTGGTTTAATCAGACCAGAGAATCTTGATTCTCATGGTTTGAGAGTCCTCTAGGTGCCTTTTGGCAAACTCCAAGCGGGCTGTGATGTGCCTTTTACTAAGGAGGGGCTTCCGTCTGGCCACTACCATAAAGGCCTGATTGGTGGAGTGCTGCCTGGATGGTTGATCTTCTGAAATGTTCTCCCATCTGCACAAGGATACGCTGGAGCTCTGTCAGAGTGACACTCGGGTTCCTGCTCACCTCCCTGGCCGAGGCCCGTCTTCCCCGATTGCTCAGTTTGGCCGGGCGGCCAGGTCTAGGAAGATTCTTGGTGGTTCCAAACTTCTTCCATTTACGAGTGATGGTGGCCACTGTGCTCTTTGGGACCTGTAAAGCTGCAGAGACTTTTCCGTACCCTTCTCCAGATCTATGCCTTGACACAATCCTGTTTCTGAGGTCTGCAGATAATTCCTTGGACCCCATGGCTTGGAGTTTGCTCTGACATGCACTGTCAACTGTGGGACCTTATATAGGCAGGTGTTGGCAATCCCCAATCATGTCCAATCAATTGAATTTATCACAGGTGGACTCCAATTAAGTTGTAGAAACATCTCAAGCAGTATCAGTGGAAACAAAATGCACCTCAGCTCACTTTTGGGTGTCATATCAAAGGGTGTGCACACTTGTGTACATATGATATTTTACATTTAGATTTTTAATAAATTAGCACAAATGTCTAAAAACCTGTTTTCACTTTGTCATTATGGGCTATTTTGTGTAGAATTCTGAGACAAAAAATTAACTCAATCTATTGTAGAATATGTCTGTAACGTAATAAAACGTGGAGAAGGTGAAAGGGGTGGGGAGACTTTCCTGCTTGACTGTATATAATATAATAATAATAATAATATAATATACCCCCTATCATATTCGTGACAGACGTCACGTGGCACTGTAATGGCGACATGTAGTCCAGCTGTCTCTTGTGTTCGTGTTTGTTAATATAAATGTGTTTTGTTGTGTTGGCCTTTTTTCTTTAGTTTTTTTCATGCGCTGTGTGTCTGTTGTGGGACAGTGAAGCGGGCTGGAGATTTTTCGGGGCACTCCTGATGCTCGTTTTTATAATATTGACGAATTGTCTAGCGGGGATGATTTTGTTTGTGGTCGTCACCATGGAGATGCATTTGCATTATGCTCGGAAATGTCCATTGGATCTGCAGCCACGGAGTTTACCATCGCTCTTCACCGGAGTTGAAGATGTCGGGACTGATCCGGGACTGCGGGCAATCTTTAAAAGGCAACCAGGGAAGGAGAAGATAATGCGGGGGAGGAGTGAGGCAGCGACTGGGAAGGCTGAGCTCCGTTTCGACAGTGGACAGAGACGGCAACACTGCGTGTAGCCTATGGAGGAAAGTCGTGGAGGCGCCGAGGCGGAGTTTGTGTGTTGGACTGGTTGATGACATTGGACATCTCGGGACAGCGGGGGCTATTTTAATCATGACGTTTGGCTGTATATATATTGGCATTTTATATGTTTGTTTGTGTGTTGTGGGTCTGCCCCACTGTCTATGTCTTTTTTGTTGTTGCTGGTGGCTACAGTTCCCTTTCGGGAAAATAAAAGTTATTCTATTCCATTCTATTCTATTCTGTTCTACCCACCCCACTAAAATATATATATACAAAAATATATAAATATACCCCTGCCATCACCCAGCCTTCTTATTTTCACACCACACCATCTGTTCTTGAATTTTACTTTGTACATTTTGGTTTGTTGGTTTTTGAGTTTTTGACCAAACTCCAGATGTTGTTGTACCACAAAGAATAGCTCTACTTAAAACATTACCTTGGATCTATTCATTCTGGGCCTTAATGGTACACTTGAAGTAATTTTCTTCCCTTTCAAAACCTTGAAAATGCTATTTTGACACAAGTAGAGGTTCAAGTTTGAAGGATCAATTTGAAAGAAAATCGGCAGATATTTGTTATGTTTTATTTTTTTCCCCTCAGCATTGAAACATTGCAAGTAATGTGTATGGCCTTGTCATTTCAAGATTATAACAGAGGTGTGTCCCTCAGCCTTCTGTCCTTTATAACCAATTTGTCTTGAAGAAATTGGAGACGATTTATATAATGGATGCCTGAAAGTAGTGGCATTTAAAATAAAGGCACTCTATCTGCCGGAAACACATTCAAAATAATTCACAGATTATTCCTCTCTCGATTTATTCTTCTCTCCATTAAGTGTGATCCAGCTGCAAAGATCACATTTAAAAGCATGTGACACTATGACGCTCGCTGATGAACTGATAGATCACTGGACAGTTATGAAGGCAACTGCTGAATTATGCCTCACTAATGGATAAATCAATTCTATCTTTTCTATTTATGGTGTTTGCAGCAATTCATTCTGCCTGGGAACAACTGTATTATAATCTCAGGCCGGCTCTCTCTCTATATAAGGGGCCTCCCCAGGCGGAAAGCTTTATTGATCATATAGCACCTAGTAGAATGGTAATTATCTGTCATGATGTTCTCAGATTAATATACTGCACTGTGTGCGTATCATTATGATAGATGATGAGCACATCACCCTGCATCTAATTTTACGTAATTCGAGATCATTAGAGTAGGCAGGACTCACTGTAGGAGTAAATAAATGCCATCAAATCAAATTTGGTAGTGGGTACTGGGGGAGGGGTTGGGGAAACCTCACAACCAAAAGATTCAATGTGATGAAACATCGAATTACTCTACTGCAATACGAGCAGGTGTGTGTCAATGGGTTAATGATACAGTATCTGTATGGATTTGCATTATTCACTGAATTGCAAATGCAGTCATTTGCTTGTGGTTGTTTAGCTGGAGGCATAATTGCATGTTTCTGTAGTCTTGATTACCACTAGTCTAACAACTGAATGTTTTGTAGTCGGGATTTTAATGTAGTTTGCTGCAATGATATGAATAGCAAGATCGCAGAGGACAGTGTGAGAGCTTAATCAGACTGCTGCTCTGCAATCATGCTCTGATTGTTGTAAGGGTTGGCAGACCTTCTAGAGCTATGCGCTGCATCTTCTGCATAAATTAAAGGCTGACCTGCTTTCAACTCTGAGAGTGGTCATAAGTATAGAACTCCTTTTATATAGCAGAATTGCATTTTCATAACGTACGCTAAGCTACACTTCCATATACCTAACCCAGTATTTTCATAAAATACAACATTCAAGATTTTTACTGGCATGTGGGCCAGGCCAATTGGTAACGGAGGGACACTTTTGCTGTATTTTGCCCTTGTACTCCTGTTCTATCCAAGGCTGAGTAAAATAACAACTGGTATTATATAGAGGCTACCTTAGACTACAAACTGAGGGAAAAAAGTTTGGGGGCAAACTTCTTGGGTGTAAAATTTATTTAAAAAAACAGGGCGGTAACGGAGGGACAAATTAAAGTCTGTTTTAACATCTTCTAAAATAAAACCCCCATTTAAAATTAATGTCTTTTTTCAGACATGCATATCATACGGTTCCTGAGGTGAAAAGGGTTATCTTTATCTTTCATATTGTACTATTACGACTTAAATATGAAAATCCAAAATGGTAAGCCACTTGTGCTGCTCAATATTTATGGGGCGAGGTTTAGGGCTCTATTTTAATAAACCAAACGCAATGGTGAACACAAGAGTAAGCGCTTGGCGGTATCGCTCTGAGGGCGTGTCGGCGAGAAATTTGGTAATTTCATGACGGCAATCTTGGCGCACCTGATGGCGGTATTGCTAAAAGGTTGGGTTTAAATGTCCAAGGTGTGTCTCTATGGTAGCCAATCAAATTGTTGTTCTCATGCTTTAAAAAGTCGCTGTCTGTGGTGCTGAAGTACATCTTCCGGCAGGCGCATTTCACATTGGTGAAGATGTGCGATATTATGCAGCACACAACAGGCCACCATGAAGGCAGCTGCTCTCTCAGGGGTATACTGCCGTGATCCACCCGACCTATCCAAACACCTAAATCTCATTTTGAGTAGGCCAAATGTTCTCTATAGACACTACACAGAACTACATGACTAATAAGTTGCCAAATTACCAGAGTCTATTGCGTTGCCGCTAAGAGGTGGTTCCAGCTGATCATAACGCAATGGGTTTTCGTTGGTTCAAATTGTCACTGCGCCGAAAGTATTTTAGAACACGCCCCAGACAGCGCCACCCATCCCACTGCAGCGCAAGCGAGTCCATAAACTAATTTTCACAGTTTATTTTGCTACTGATGTTAACCTCCCCTTGGCCTGGCCCATATGTAACTAGTACAATGGAATGTGTGCTCCCCACTCACTCCCCCAGCATATAAGCATAAATGCAACAAATAGATTTAAAAAATATAACAACCACAATAAATAAGTAATAAGTAGGGTAAACAAATTCAAGTGCATGACAATAGAAGTGACCAATATATAGTGTAAGTTAAGGTGCAATGTTAAGGTTGTAGTGCAAGAGTCCTATTCTTTCACCACAAAAAATTCAGATTATGTCATAGCAACAAGATAAAGCCAACAATAGCCTGAAGGTATGCCAATACAATGGTGAAAAAGCTCTTCACTCGATAGCACAATAAACAAGTGAAATCCTTGTGTAATTATACCACGTCATTCGACTATCAATATCTACTACTAAATACAAAATAAATATAAAATCCTACCATTTTTTTATGCATAGAGATGCCCCTTTCAAGAATGAGTGGTTATTTATTGTATTGGACAATAAAAATATACACCCCTTTATAACACTGTCTGAAGCATCTACGCGTAAAACCATGCTGTTCAGGAAGTTGTAAAACATTCCAGTTCATTCTGGTTTGATAGACAACTATTTTATCTAATAGAAGTCATTATAACCTTTCCAACAGTGTGTTACATGTCTCATTAGATGCTTGGAACAATAACTATCGACAACAGCAAATTTAGTTGTGTCGCTACAGCTGTACGCAATGAACTGCAATATACGCAGCAATATACCGTTTCGAAATTATAGAACCTTTTGTACATAGTCCCCCCCCCCCCATTTTTGGGCACAAAAATATTGGACAGTTTTTTCTTTTTTTGAATTTGTTTCTCCTGACAAATTTTCCTATTGAACTATATGGGAAAATATGTCAGGAGAAGAAGCCCTTCAAGTTATCCATCCATGTCTACTGTATTTCTGGCAGCAGAGTGATGGTTTAAGGCTTGTTTGATACGGCAGACCCTTGATGACTTAGAGCCATTTAGCCAACTATGTGATCCATACTGTTCCAGTGTAATTTACAGCTAAATCTAGTCCCACCTCCCAATTCCCATAGAGATCCATTCAAATGCAGAGACGTTATAGTATCGCTTGTAAGAGTACCTGGAAATAAGATATCAGGAGTTTTTTGATATCCTTTTACCTTTACCTTATATCCTTATACTATTCCCGTGTAATTTAATTTAAAGTTTTTTTATTTTATTTTGAATTTTGGAAATTGGTTTTCAGAAGATATTTTGGAAGCCATGCTGCGAAGGAGAAACAAGCCAAAGAAGGCAAGGCGAGCCGGCACTCTTCCCAGCAATCTGGGGCTCTTCACTTGGGCAGATGTGGAGGCCTGCCCCCTGGACGACAATTTGGAGTGCTGTCCACCAGGGGGCAGCACTGCCCCTACTCACAGGTACGGCAGCATCTGCCCCTACTCACAGGTACGGCAGCATCTGCCCCTACTCACAGGTACGGCAGCATCTGGCCCTACTCACAGGTACGGCAGCATCTGCCCCTACTCACAGGTACGGCAGCATCTGCCCCTACTCACAGGTACGGCAGCATCTGCCCCTACTCACAGGTACGGCAGCATCTGCCCCTAATCACAGGTACGGCAGCATCTGGCCCTACTCACAGGTACGGCAGCATCTGCCCCTACTCACAGGTACGGCAGCATCTGCCCCTACTCACAGGTATGGCAGCACTGCCCATACTCACAGGTACGGCAGCACTGCCCCTACTCACAGGTACGGCAGCATCTGCCCCTACTCACAGGTACGGCAGCATCTGCCCCTACTCACAGGTACGGCAGCATCTGCCCCTACTCACAGGTACGGCAGCATCTGCCCCTACTCACAGGTACGGCAGCATCTGCCCCTACTCACAGGTACGGCAGCATCTGCCCCTACTCACAGGTACGGCAGCATCTGGCCCTACTCACAGGTACGGCAGCATCTGCCCCTACTCACAGGTACGGCAGCATCTGCCCCTACTCACAGGTACGGCAGCATCTGCCCCTACTCACAGGTACGGCAGCATCTGCCCCTACTCACAGGTACGGCAGCATCTGCCCCTACTCACAGGTACGGCAGCACTGCCCCTACTCACAGGTACGGCAGCACTGCCCCTACTCACAGGTACGGCAGCATCTGCCCCTACTCACAGGTACGGCAGCATCTGCCCCTACTCACAGGTACGGCAGCATCTGGCCCTACTCACAGGTACGGCAGCATCTGCCCCTACTCACAGGTACGGCAGCATCTGTAATTAATTGTAATCAATTCAGCTGCTTCCCGTTACCTCATTAGTGGGCTCAATAAAGGGCCTGGTAATCAAGCCTACAGAGGACTGTTTTTTCACTGGTTTCTGTTGGATAATTCGCTGCATGTTGGTGTCTGATAGTTTTGTGGCTTTTCTTTTGTGGCTTGTGTTCTTTTTGCCTGTCCTCATCCCGGGAGTTTTGGTTGCCAGATTTACCTTGTTTTGAAACGTTTCAGTGGTTTTCAATTATAATACAATTAAAAGGCTGCAAGGCCATTATCCTTTTTGTGTCGTTTCTATCTGTTCAGCACAGGGTTTTTATGAAATTGCCAACCTGCCCAATGTTAGTGGTTAGTGTACTGCACAATCGTAGCCTCAAGGCACCATCCGAAGATACGTTTGCTGAGTATAGATTCCTACCTCTTTCCATCACTTGGGGATCGTGATTTCAAACCACCTCTCGTACACACAGAACACCAACCAAAATGACAAAATTAATACATTATTTTATTTATTTCCAGCCTGCAAGAAAGACCACAGTCTAGTGCTTGGCAGATGGAGGCAATGCGCTCATCCGATGCAGATAGTCTTGAACTTTAACAGTTTGTGTGACAGGAGATTCTGCATATCCTGCATGTCATATCCTGCATGTCATATCCTGCATGTTATATCCTGCCAGGTCCTATTACTTTTTCTACTTTATGACACCAGAACGGATAATAGGCCTACTAAACTATTTTTTTCCCTTGATTGAACATCCGCTAATAAAAATTTGATTTCAGTATGAAAATAATTCTTTCTTTAGCTTTTTCTGGGCCATTTTGACTTCATATGGACCTTAAATGGAAGTGACAACCTCCATATGAGGCAATTCATGGTCATGGATTTATGCTATTTACAAAATAACGTGAACGCGCTTGTCATTCATGAGGAATCATGTATGAACATCCACACGGAATACAAACAAATCTGGCTTTCCCACAGGGTTTGATGAATCCGGCGTTAATTTTTCATACCAACTTGTTTCGTACATAAATGTACGTGCATATTTAGGAACATTTCATGAATGAGGCCCAATGAGCACAACATCAAATCTAAAAAAAACTTTAATACATTTATAAATGTTCACACATTAAATCATATTTATTATTATTCAATCGTATAGGCCTAGAAAATCTATCATAGCCTACTGGCAGACTGTGATGACATTAGATAGATTTGTAGAATAGTCCTTTTATCGTATACGTGACCTTACGTGATACGTCAGTTTTGGATGCTTGGGCGCATGGAGCAATTGTGGAGGCTACAAATGTGCTTATTCCTTTTGGGGTATGACTGCTTTATAAATCCTAATAAACATAGTTGTAAGCTAATCTAAATGCTATAGTATTCCATCGTTGTCTATTATCTATCAGCAGTGCAGCGTAGGGTAGGCTACGTGGCAACAACAGTGGAGAGCGCATGATGAGTGCATTTGTTACGATGTATCATGCATGAGAATAAAAAAGACATGCTTGCATGTCGCGTGCATGTGTATGTAGTACAGTATGATATGGGCCTCTCATATCTCCCAGACGGCCCTGACCACACGACCACCCCACCCTTCACCGTGGGTGAATTGTAGGTTGTCTGTACATTTCCTGCTAATGAGAAGATTTCTGTGATGTTCTCACTCCCGTCCTCTTGTTTCCCTTGTTTTCCCTCTCCCCCTGTCTCGTGTTTGTCTCTCCATAGTCCGTTTCCCCTTGCTGCAGGTTGGGCGTGGTTTTGCCCTTTGTGTCACTCTGTTTCACTACACTTCTCTCAGCCTATCCCATTCCCCCGTTTCGCATGCATTCCACACTCTCCGCTCTGTTAATCACCCTCGCGTACATTCGCACGCGGCACCTAATTGATACCAATTGATGTTTGCATTTGGTCACCCGGTCTTCTCTGTCCTGTGCCAGTTCGTTAATGCTCTTTGTCTGAAACCTCTGGTCTTGTCTTGAGTCCTAGTATCCAGTCGAGCTTGTAAATTAAAGTCTTGTCCTGTACCGGCGTTAACTCGCCTTGCTATTCCGTCTGAGTCGAAGTCTGCTCCTGTCTGGAACGGCATTTCCCGCTGTTCGGTTATTCCTGCCTCGCTGTACTGGCTTTGTCTGCTTCAGTCTGCCAACCTGCAGTTGTGTTGCGGTTTCCCTGCCATCCATCTGACGTGTGTGCATGCAGCCAGGGCTCCTGTTCCTCCACTCTGCGGTGGTGCCCGCCTACTGCCAGTGCTGCGGTTGCTGTTGATGTGCTGTCGCTCTGCTGTTGCTGTGCCGCTACTGCCGCTGCCCTGCCGCAACGCCTGCGTCCTGCCCGGACTCCGCTCCACTGTCCTGCACTTCTTCTGCCACTCCGCTCCGCCCTGCTCCCGCTCTTCCCCTGCTCCACCAACCTGGATATCCATCTCCATCTCCTACCCTGGCCTCTCCTGCTCCCAATACTCCCCTGCTGACTCATACCTGGACTGTCTGTATTCCGTGTTCTCCCTATGCTTCAGGAGTACTGGTCGAAGCATAACTTATTAGAACTACGCGCTCTGTCTGTCCGTCTTGTGAAGTCCAGTTCCGGCTTGGAACTTTAACCACCTTTTGCCTTTCTCCCCATGCTTCAGGACTACCCTGATCAAGCAATAAAATATTGAGTATTGGCATTCCTGTGTTCGAGTGGTGCTTTTGGGTCCAGTCCATTTCCGGGGTCGTAACAATTTCATTTGTAAACACAGAAGCGATGATTATGTCCTCATTTAATTATTTATTTCTACATTTAATTATTTTGTGGTTGTTGGCGTACATGTGCACTGAGAAATAATTCAGTCCGGTGGGCAGAGTCTAATAATTGGTTGAATTTTATAGACCCGCCCTTGAAAAAGACCCTTCGGTCTGGATCAGGCTAGATTCAGAGCTGTTGATTAGAGACAACATTAGATCGCTATGCTTAGCTTGTTGCTTATGACTACCAACATGGTAAACTATGCAAGTGGAAGAACAGAAATGCATTTGAACATAATGTAAATTATTTATGCAGCTAGCAAGATTAATGTCTGACATTAATTAATGATAACTAACGTTGGTCTATAGCCATAACTGCCCCAGACATAACAAAGCCATAGCTGGATAGCGAATGTTAGTTTTATTTTGTTCCTCCGACCATTAGGTTCGTCAACTTTATGAATATGCCTTCTTGTTGTCGGATGCATCAAGACTCTTATACCAATCATTTCTCATGGCCATGACCTCCGCGTGATGACGTAACATTTGTTGAGATGCTAAGATGAAAAAACACAGGGCCAAGTTGCATTAAATAATTTAGGAAAGTTTGGATAGCATTGCTTTGGAATAGAGCTAGTTTAATTAGTGTGAGCTACGGTATGCAATATTGTTTGTTGTAACATGGCCACATTTTGATATCATTACTTTTAAAGGGAGGCCTAGTTTTTGCAAGTTTGAATTAAGAACTTACAGACAGTGCTTTGTCGGCTAAGCGTTAGTAACTTGGCTTTTTTTTTTTTTTGTTGAAAACGTTTTTTTGTTGAGATATTACAACAGAGGCAGATTTATGGTTTGAAGAAAAAGTGTCGTATGACAAAGTAACCAGACCCAGTTTCTTTACATTCTGGTTCGATTATCTATGGAAGGGTGGGGAACCTCATCCGCAAAGGACCGGTGTGGGTGCGGATTTTTATTTCAGCCCAGAACTAGGATGATTCAACTAATTAACTAATCGTGGTCTTCAATCAAGACCTTGATAAGTAGAATCAGGTGTCTTGGTGCAAGGCTAACACAAAAATCCGCACCCGCATTGGCCCTTTGCGGATGAGCTTCCCCACCCCTGATCTACGGCACGCCATGGCAACCTATCAACAGCATCTGTGACCTTACAAAAATCAGCAGTACATGACTGTCTCCGACCATCTGAATTTGCATCACTTTTGTCTGAGGCGTGTTCTACAACACTTTTTTCAAACCAAAAATTATTACTATTCAGATTCAGATTGATCTTTCAAGCTGAATTCAATGTCATAATGCTGTGGATTTTAATTGGCTTGAATTTGTGGTTTAAAATGGCATGTTGCCAAAACTAATTTTGATAAAGAAAAATAAAGACATTTCTTTTTAAATCAGATTTTTGAGTTTTTATGAACTTTGCTATGTATTTATTTTTTAAATAAGTTATACTTCATCTGTAATCAGTTGCCACAAACTTTGTAAGTTTTGTATGAATAACTTGTTTTTAAATTTTAAATTTCTAACTTATCAGTAGTCAGAACCTGCAAGATTAAAATAAGAACAACACATTCATTTTGAGTGTTATTAGATGTCTTAGGTGACACTGACATTTACCTGCAAATTATGCCGGTCGACCAATTAAAAACCAGATTTTCTCACTTGTTTTTTTCTTTCTCACTCAGTGATACACCACTGATGGAGCCTACAAAACCATTCATGTGCGAAACATTGGCAAGTAACGTTTTATTAAGTGTCTGGGGTAACTGTGTCTGGGGCAGGTTTGTCTGGGGTAACTGTGTCTGGGGCAGCTGTTTCTGGGGCAGGTGCGTCTGGGGTAACTGTGTCTGGGGCAGGTGTGTCTGGGGCAGCTGTGTCTGGGGCAGGTGCAGATGGGGCAGCTGTGTCTGGGGCAGGTGCGTCTGGGGCAGCTGTGTCTGGGGCAGCTGTGTCTGGGGCAGCTGTGTCTGGGGCAGGTGCGTCTGGGGCAGCTTTGTCTGGGGCAGGTGCGTCTGGGGCAGCTGTGTCTGGGGCAGGTGTGTCTGGGGCAGGTGCGTCTGGGGCAGCTTTGTCTGGGGCAGGTGCGTCTGGGGCAGCTGTGTCTGGGGCAGGTGCGTCTGGGGCAGCTGTGTCTGGGGCAGGTGCGTCTGGGGAAGGTGTGTCTGGGGCAGCTGTGTCTGGGGCAGGTGTGTCTGGGGTAACTGTGTCTGGGGCAGGTGTGTCTGGGGCAGCTGTGTCTGGGGCAGGTGCATCTGGGGCAGCTGTGTCTGGGGCAGGTGCGTCTGGGGCAGCTGGGTCTGGGGCAGGTGTGTTTGGGGCAGCTGTGTCTGGGGCAGGTGCGTCTGGGGTATCTGTGTCTGGGGCAGCTGTGTCTGGGGTATCTGCATCTGGGGTAACTGTGTCTGGGGCAGGTGTGTCTGGGGTAACTGTGTCTGGGGCAGGTGCGTCTGGGGTATCTGTGTCTGGGGCAGGTGTGTCTGGGGTAACTGTGTCTGGGGCAGGTCTGTTTGGGGCAGCTGTGTCTGGGGCAGGTGTGTCTGGGGTAACTGTGTCTGGGGCAGCTGTGTCTGGGGCAGGTGCATCTGGGGCAGCTGTGTCTGGGGCAGGTGTGTCTGGGGCAGCTGTGTCTGGGGCAGCTGTGTCTGGGGCAGCTGCGTTTGGGGCAGCTGTGTCTGGGGCAGCTGTGTCTGGGGCAGGTGCGTCTGGGGCAGCTGCGTCTGGGGCAGCTGCGTCTGGGGCAGGTGCGTTTGGGGCAGCTGTGTCTGGGGCAGGTGTGTCTGGGGTATCTGTGTCTGGGGCAGGTGCGTCTGGGGTAACTGTCTGGGGCAGCAGTGTCTGGGGTAACTGTGTCTGGGGCAGGTCTGTTTGGGGCAGCTGTGTCTGGGGCAGCTGCGTTTGGGGCAGGTGTGTCTGGGGCAGGTGCATCTGGGGCAGGTGTGTCTGGGGCAGCTGTGCCTGGGGCAGGTGTGTCTGGGGCAGCCGTGTCTGGGGCAGGTGTATCTGGGTTAACTGTCTGGGGCAGCTGTGTCTGTGGCAGGTGTATCTGGGGTAACTGTGTCTGGGGCAGGTGTGTCTGGGGTAACTGTGTCTGGGGCAGGTCTGTTTGGGGCAGCTGTGTCTGGGGCAGCTGTGTCTGGGGCAGGTGTGTCTGGGGCAGCTGTGTCTGGGGCAGGTGTGTCTGGGGCAGCTGTGCCTGGGGCAGGTGTGTCTGGAGCAGGTGTGTCTGGGGTAACTGTCTGGGGCAGCTGTGTCTGTGGCAGGTGTATCTGGGGTAACTGTGTCTGGGGCAGCTGTGTCTGGGGCAGCCGTGTCTGGGGCAGGTGCGTCTGGGGCAGCTGTGTCTGGGGTATCTGCGTCTGGGGTAACTGTGTCTGGGGTAACTGTCTGGGGCAGGTGTGTCTGGGGTAACTGTGTCTGTGGCAGCTGTGTCTGGGGCAGCTGCATTTGGGGCAGGTCTGTTTGGGGCAGCTGTGTCTGGGGCAGCTGTGTCTGGGGCAGTTGTGTCTGGGGTAACTGTGTCTGGGGCAGGTGTGTCTGGGGTAACTGTGTCTGGGGCAGCTGTGCCTGGGGCAGGTGTGTCTGGGGTAACTGTCTGGGGCAGCTGTGCCTGGGGCAGGTGTGTCTGGGGTAACTGTGTCTGGGGCAGCTGTGCCTGGGGCAGGTGCGTCTGGGGCAGGTGTGTCTGGGGTAACTGTCTGGGGCAGGTGTGGCTGGGCCAGGTGCGTCTGGGGCAGGTGTGTCTGGGGTAACTGTCTGGGGCAGGTGTGGCTGGGGCAGCTGTGCCTGGGGCAGGTGTGTCTGGGGCAGCTGTGCCTGGGGCAGGTGTGTCTGGGGCAGCTGTGTCTGGGGCAGGTGCGTCTGGGGCAGCTGTGTCTGGGGCAGCTGTGTCTGGGGCAGCTGTGTCTGGGGCAGCTGTGTCTGGGGCAGGTGTGTCTGGGGCAGCTGTGTCTGGGGCAGGTGTGTCTGGGGCAGCTGTGTCTGGGGCAGCTGTGTCTGGGGCAGCTGTGTCTGGGGCAGGTGTGTCTGGGGCAGCTGTGTCTGGGGCAGGTGTGTCTGGGGCAGCTGTGTCTGGGGCAGCTGTGTCTGGGGCAGGTGTGTCTGGGGCAGCTGTGTCTGGGGCAGGTGTGTCTGGGGCAGGTGTGTCTGGGGTAACTGTCTGGGGCAGCTGTGCCTGGGGCAGGTGTGTCTGGGGTAACTGTGTCTGGGGCAGCTGTGCCTGGGGCAGGTGCGTCTGGGGCAGGTGTGTCTGGGGTAACTGTCTGGGGCAGGTGTGGCTGGGCCAGGTGCGTCTGGGGCAGGTGTGTCTGGGGTAACTGTCTGGGGCAGGTGTGGCTGGGGCAGCTGTGCCTGGGGCAGGTGTGTCTGGGGCAGCTGTGCCTGGGGCAGGTGTGTCTGGGGCAGCTGTGTCTGGGGCAGCTGTGTCTGGGGCAGGTGCGTCTGGGGCAGCTGTGTCTGGGGCAGCTGTGTCTGGGGCAGCTGTGTCTGGGGCAGCTGTGTCTGGGGCAGGTGTGTCTGGGGCAGCTGTGTCTGGGGCAGGTGTGTCTGGGGCAGCTGTGTCTGGGGCAGCTGTGTCTGGGGCAGCTGTGTCTGGGGCAGGTGTGTCTGGGGCAGCTGTGTCTGGGGCAGGTGTGTCTGGGGCAGCTGTGTCTGGGGCAGCTGTGTCTGGGGCAGGTGTGTCTGGGGCAGGTGTGTCTGGGGCAGCTGTGTCTGGGGCAGCTGTGTCTGGGGCAGGTGTGTCTGGGGCAGCTGTGTCTGGGGCAGGTGTGTCTGGGGCAGCTGTGTCTGGGGCAGCTGTGTCTGGGGCAGCTGTGTCTGGGGCAGGTGTGTCTGGGGCAGCTGTGTCTGGGGCAGGTGTGTCTGGGGCAGCTGTGTCTGGGGCAGGTGTGTCTGGGGCAGCTGTGTCTGGGGCAGGTGTGTCTGGGGCAGCTGTGTCTGGGGCAGGTGTGTCTGGGGCAGCTGTGTCTGGGGCAGCTGTGTCTGGGGCAGCTGTGTCTGGGGCAGGTGTGTCTGGGGCAGCTGTGTCTGGGGCAGGTGTGTCTGGGGCAGCTGTGTCTGGGGCAGGTGTGTCTGGGGCAGCTGTGTCTGGGGCAGGTGTGTCTGGGGCAGCTGTGTCTGGGGCAGGTGTGTCTGGGGCAGCTGTGTCTGGGGCAGGTGTGTCTGGGCAGCTGTGTCTGGGGCAGGTGTGTCTGGGCAGCTGTGTCTGGGGCAGGTGTGTCTGGGGCAGGTGTGTCTGGGCAGCTGTGTCTGGGGCAGGTGTGTCTGGGCAGCTGTGTCTGGGGCAGGTGTGTCTGGGGCAGGTGTGTCTCTGGATCCTAGTGCAATGGAAACCAGCTGTGATATTCTGCGGGGTAGCAGAATTCGGTAATGCCTGGCCAATCAGTCCTGGGAGATCATAAATGGACGGAACACACTCTGGGGCGGGTGGGGGGGGGGGGGGGGGGGTTAGGGTTAGGGTTAGCCCTGTGCATTGACTGGCTGCTAAAGCCCCTTTCCCCTGAGGTCATGGCACCTATCTGCTTGCTACCTTATGTTGCCACAATTTCTCGGGTGCCTGAACTGTGGTGACACTGGTTTCATAAATGTTCCAGATATCTTCTGCCTCCAGGGCCCAGTAATTTAATCCCTATCCGATCGGATCAGATTTAGAAATCCCATATTTTGTGATCCCGGATCAGACAACTCAGCCAAATTTTGTCCTGGTATTTCATAGCAATTCAGGATAGGACCCTCATCCAGATTCAAGATTATATTCAAGATTACCAGATCCTGAATATCAGTGCTTTAATCCTACCTATCTCCACCTATTGGATTTGAAGAACATTATAAGGAAGACAGACAGTATACCAATTTAGAGCCATTTACTAAGGATATAATGATTCATTATATTTTCCAAGTACATAACACTTAAAATCATAATGGAATTGTCATAAAAAATAAGGAATCTAATAGGCTAAGAACAACATAAAGTTCACGGATCCTCTTCATTAAAAGGCAGCTGCAGGGCAGCGGCAGCATCAAGGCGCGCTTTGAGGAGCTGAATCCAAAGTCTGGTTTCAGTTTCAAGGTTTCAAGGTTCTGGAAAAAAATTGGACACATTGGTCCTGTTAAAACTTGTTGCTCCAGAGAGGCTGGTGGAGAGCTTCCTGATGGAGAGTTTGGGGTTCCGCTTGAAAAATTAAGAAAAGCGATCCTTCCCTGCCATCTGGACGTTGCGTGCTTCTGCATATTTCAACTGGCTCTGCTTGGCAAGCTGGAATGCAAGCTTCCGGACCTGAAAATGAAATGAATTCGTATTTTTAATGTTAACTTATTTAGGCCTATGTCAACTCCATGCTTGAAATTATTTTAACTTAATGATTACATGAATTCATACATGAGTACATGATTATGAATTTAACTGTGAAATTAACTTATGATTTTAACTTATAGCAGTGACTTAAATGCACACTTGTATCTTAAACTTCAAAATGACAGCTAAGCAGGAGGGCTGGCTTCCGCTACTCTTAGGCCTAACTGTTATTAGCCTATAGTACATCCTAGAGGCTTCCTTCAGGTATGCCAAGAGCTCTGCGTCCTGCACTGGCTGGGACACCTGCCTATGTCTTCCATATCCAACTTGAATTGAAGATGTGTCTGTGCTCCGTGCCTCTTTCAGCTCCCTAACTTGTGTGATATATGTCTGCAGAGTGACATGGCAGATCTCATATCTTGTGGCAAAAGACCCTTGCCTAGGACCTCCCTGGGGACTCCCTTCTTTCTGTTTCTCATTGTCTGTGAACAAAGAAAGATGACTGTTGACTGTTTGAGATATCTCATTCTGCATTGTGTATGTGTACTATGTCTTATATATTCTGTGATTGTATTATGTGCATCGTATTGTATGTGGGTGAACTGTGTTAGAAATGTCATGATGGAGTCTGTAAAAACACTAGATGATATTCTGTCATTGTGTATTGTGTTAGTAGTCTACTCTTATACGTCTTATTTTGCCATTGTATTATATTCCATATATTGTCATTGTATTATGTGTTTTTTATTGTATGCTTTGTGTATGCATACAGAGGACATTTTGTGATTATGGGCTCAATAAAACACTCTGCTTATACTCGCACGCTATATCAAAACTATGCTATCTGATACTATGTAAAAAAACTATGCTATCTGTCACTAAACCATGGATTATGATTATGGATTATGATTATATACACTTGGATTCCTTGACATACGCATACAACACAGTAGCCGAAAAAAGACTTTGGGTAAAAAAAAAAATGAACTTGCATGTCGTGGAAAGTAGCTACATTTAGCGGCATTGTGAATTTACGAACACGGTACACGTGGTCCCGAGCAGGTGTAAAATATTTCACGTATGTGCGAGCAAATCTCAGATACGAAAACGTTGATGAATGCCAAAATACGGTCAAATTTGCTAATGCGAACAATTTACAAATTTGTTCTGCTCATGTTTTGTGAATGAGGCCCAATAAGTCATATGATCATATCTCCTACGTACCACTTATTATCACGTACGTACATATGTACGTACGAGATAATGTTTTTTTTCACCTTGCCTTTCAGGGCTTCTGTAAAAATTACTGACGTAAGTGACATGTTTTTTTAGTTTTGTTTGTTTGTTTTTTGTAGCTTTGTTTTTTAAATGTAGGGAAATGTTTAGAAGTTAGCATTTAGACATATTTTACAACTACACAGTTGTTGGTCCTTAACTCTAAGTAATTCAATAAAATGTCTTACAGCTTTTGTATGTTTCTGTTACACATTTATTTTAGATTCTATCACAGCTAAACTGATTACTGCCATATCAGAAATTCTTAAAATCGGTCACTAAGCGCATTGCTGTTCTGTTGAATACAAGCCCAATAAAGCACTAAGATCGAGCTCAGTTCAGTTTATTTACAAGCCATCGTGGCGTATAATTCATGCTTCGAGACAAGTTTCAAAAAGCACATTCATTTCACAAATAAATTTAAAAAAATAGTCAAGACAAGAAAAATAAAAGGGTCTGAAAAGAAAGACAGAGCAGACTATAGATAAAGAGAATCTGTATATGGATGAATGCACCAGTGAGCTAATAGCAGGGCATACAATTGAGAAAGGATTTTGGCTCACATGCTCTGCAACCTAGAATTGTCTCCTCTCGAAAGGTCATGCAGAATGAAAACTGCTTTGGGGTTTATACCTTACGCACATATGATATATGATATTTATGATAGAATTCCTCTGTGGGCTGCTCCACTTTGCTGTTATTGGTGACTTCTTTAAAACACGTATCATTTGTCCATCACAGTTTCTTTTTTAACAAAATGAAACTTCTTGTAGTGCAGTAGGTCTGATATATTGTGTGACACAATGCATTTTATACAGGAGTCTAAATACAGGGCTAGTTATCATTATCAGTACTGCTGTATGTATGTGCACTTATCTGGCATTATCTAAAACTGATGGCGCACTGTATGCCGATATAATAGTGTGCTTTTTATAAATAAATTCACTTATGTTACATTGGTGCCCTGGCCCTTGACAGATGCCTTTATCTGCCCCAACCCATGCAGATAAATGCTTATCTAGACTTATCAAAGGACTTCACAGCATTCCAACTTCCTGTAAACTGCAGTAATATGTTATTGGGGCTTATCTGTTCGCATTTAGCGTGAGGCTCTGCTTGTTTTTCACTCCACAGCCTTCCTTCCTGGAAAATGTAGCCAACCTTATAAGAACTAGATCTAGATTAAGTGGTGCTGTGCAATGGCAGTGATGGTACCATATGCTGCAGAAACCTGCTCTCCAGAAAGGACCTGGGCAGCACATGGGCCTGTTCAGCACTGCAGAAACCTGCTCTCTAGAAAGAACCTGGGCAGCACATGGGCCTGTTCAGCACTGCAGAAACCTGCTCTCTAGAAAGAACCTGGGCAGCACATGGTCCTGTTCAGCACTGCAGAAACCTGCTCTCTAGAAAGAACCTGGGCAGCACATGGGCCTGTTCAGCACTGCAGAAACCTGCTCTCTAGAAAGAACCTGGGCAGCACATGGGCCTGTTCAGCACTGCAGAAACCTGCTCTCTAGAAAGAACCTGGGCAGCACATGGGCCTGTTCAGCACTGCAGAAACCTGCTCTCTAGAAAGGACCTGGGCAGCACATGGGCCTGTTCAGCACTGCAGAAACCTGCTCTCTAGAAAGAACCTGGGCAGCACATGGGCCTGTTCAGCACTGCAGAAACCTGCTCTCTAGAAAGAACCTGGGCAGCACATGGGCCTGTTCAGCACTGCAGAAACCTGCTCTCTAGAAAGGACCTGGGCAGCACATGGGCCTGTTCAGCACTGCAGAAACCTGCTCTCTAGAAAGAACCTGGGCAGCACATGGGCCTGTTCAGCACTGCAGAAACCTGCTCTCTAGAAAAAACCTGGGCAGCACATGGGCCTGTTCAGCACATTTTAATTGTTTATTGTTTTCTTCACCTTGTATTTTACTAATTGGTGATTTTCTTCAGCAAATGCCTTCAAGAAATCATAGAGAATTAGGAAATATGTGTAAAAAAGATGTTTGGAACATTTTTAATATATTGACCTGTAACAACAACTTAACACAAATGGCAGTTAAAATCGAACATAATAGGAAGGTTATGCATGAGATTCAAAATTATCAAAAATTACACAAAGGGCTCTATTTTCCAGCTGGCGCAATTTTTGGAGCAGAGGCGAGGAGCGCCCAGCTCACAGCGGACTGCAGCGGAAGACGATAACGTTCTATCTATTTTGCATTAATATTGCAACAAAAATGTATAATATGTATGTAATAATACATTTGTTTCACAGAGGAATGTCTAAAATCACCTACTAAGTAGGCCTATATCTAATTATTTGCGTTTTAGTCCTATTGTTTTTTATGGGATATGTAATGCAATTATTGCATCAGATTGCGTGAGTCAATAAATTCTACAAGTTGTCACTAAACTGTTAGGCTATATAGAAAAAATGTGCCTTCATGTGGTAGTCTAGGATACTAAAATAAATCAAAGTCCACCATATACTGAAATCTTTTATGTTAGCAAACCTTTCATGTTAGCAAACTATAGTGTTGGCAAGTCAGTTAGTTATCTACATTTTTTAATAATTTGTTTAAATAATTTTTTTTAAAGACATTTTTAATATTTGGTCACATATCCTTTGCATGCCATGACTTCCTGATGTCTGTGATCCAACAACATCAATGAGTTTTTGCCTAAAATAACAGGATCTATACATTCATTAAATGGTCTTTCACTGGCAACATTGCTGCCAGTCTTTTCACTGTTTTCTTACGAGATATTTTTTACAGTGCAGAATATTGATAATCATAATTAAGACTGAGCCTAATGGTGTGTGTGATAGATTATAATGGTGTATGAAAGAGAGTATAATAGTGTGTGAGAGTAGGATGGTGTGTGTGAGAGAGTATCATGGTGTATGTGAGAGTGTATGATGGCATGTGTGGAAGAGTATAATGGTGTGTTGACAACATAATGGTGTGTGAGAATTACGTCGCTTTGGATAAAAGCGTCTGCTAAATAAATGTAATGTAATGTAATGTAATATAGTGGTGTATGTGAGAGTATAATGGTGTCTGTAAGAGAGTATACTGATGTGTGTGAGAGAGTATAATGGTGTGTGTGAGAGAGTATACTGATGTGTGTGAGAGAGTATAATGGTGTGTGTGAGAGAGTATACTGATGTGTGTGAGAGAGTATAATGGTGTCTGTAAGAGAGTATACTGATGTGTGTGAGAGAGTGTAATGGTGTCTGTAAGAGAGTATACTGATGTGTGTGAGAGAGTGTAATGGTGTGTGAGAGAGTATAATGGTGTCTGTAAGAGAGTATACTGATGTGTGTGAGAGAGTATAATGGTGTATGTGAGAGACTGTAATGGTGTGTGTGAGAGAGTATACTGATGTGTGTGAGAGAGTATAATGGTGTCTGTAAGAGAGTATACTGATGTGTGTGTGAGAGTATAATGGTGTCTGTAAGAGAGTATACTGATGTGTGTGAGAGAGTGTAATGGTGTGTGTGAGAGTATAATGGTGTCTGTAAGAGAGTATACTGATGTGTGTGAGAGAGTGTAATGGTGGTTGTGAGAGTGTAATGGTGTCTGTAAGAGAGTATACTGATGTGTGTGTGAGAGTATAATGGTGTGTGTAAGAGAGTATACTGATGTGTGTGAGAGAGTGTAATGGTGGTTGTGAGAGTGTAATGGTGTCTGTAAGAGAGTATACTGATGTGTGTGAGAGAGTGTAATGGTGTGTGTGAGAGTATAATGGTGTCTGTAAGAGAGTATACTGATGTGTGTGAGAGAGTGTAATGGTGTGTGAGAGAGTATAATGGTGTCTGTAAGAGAGTATACTGATGTGTGTGAGAGAGTGTAATGGTGTGTGAGAGTATAATGGTGTCTGTAAGGGAGTATACTGATGTGTGTGAGAGAGTGTAATGGTGGTTGTGAGAGTATAAAAGTGGATCTGAGAGTACAATGGTGTGTGCGAGAGTAGGATGGTATGTGGAAAGGTATTATAATGTATAGCGTTTTAATATCTGCTTTCCATTCGTACTAAAATGCACACACAAATACCTTTCCCAAACTTGCTTTTGGTCTTAGTAAATCACATTACACATGCTAAAGTAATCTATTTGCATGAGCACCTCCCACGGTTTTGTGAAATAACATTGGGACAGCCAATTTTGCATATTCAACCTGTAAACATGAAAAAATCCATGTATCTTTCAATTTTAACACACGCAGTCCTCTTTGCACCTCATTAGTTGATCACCTCTGATGATTTTTGTGGTCAGTAACAGTTTTACATGTGATTTTGTACACACACACCTTTACTACATCGAACCCTTAGTTTACTATCATATAATGTTAGAACAGCAACATCTGATTCAGGATTACAACTGTGTTCCATCTTCGTACTGGAGGGATATGGTCTTCCTGATCTTCAGGAAGCAGCAGATGCTCTGCTGTACACATAGGGGTCGATTTACTAAAGGTTTGCGTGTACAAAAGCACATGTAAAACTGTTAGCACCCGCAAAGAATTGTCAGAGGTGATCAACTAACGTGGTGTAAATGAGTGATTGCATGTGCTAAAATTGAAAGATACGTTCATTTCAAATTTTTGCGGGTTAGCCAGAATGAATATATAGGGCGTCCCTACATTATTTCGTGAAATAGTGGGAGGAGGTCATGCAAATAGATTACTTTAGCACGTGTAAAGTGATTTACTAGGCCCGAAAGGAAGTTTGGGATAGGAATTTACGGTGAATTTTAGTACAGATTGAAAGCAGGTATTAAAATACACGGAAACGATAACATGACAGCTGTGTGTGTGGAATATCCTGAAGTGAACGTTCTGAATGATTGCGTAACAATGGGGGCTAATTAACTCATTAACATTCTAGCTAACGCTCAAAATACACAAGAAGATAATTTGTGGATAAATACATCACGCACAGTAAGAATACATTTTGTAATCATGAAGCAAATTGTGTTACATAATACAAGTATTTGAATCAAACAAGCAATATCACGTATCTTACAACAAACTGAATAACAAAGCAAATAAAAACTTTAAGAAAATAAAACCTGTGATCACATGGAAATGTGATTTTATGTGAGAGTAATGGTACGAGTAGGCTTAGTGCTAGTAAGCACAGTTACGATCATTTTAGTCCTGACAAACATCTGTAAGTCCCAGCAGAAACTAAGATACATTCAGTGAAAGAGTTCTTCGTAAACCGCCAGCTTGTTCACTGTGAAAAAAAATAAAATACTATAAATTAAAAAAAAGCAAGATTGCTGTCAGTCTTTTCACCGTTTTCTTACAGTGTAACCATTTCAAACACGCAAAATCTCTCATTTAAACATGGCTGTTTGCGGCGGTAGTAATTTGCATAATGACATAATGGCAAAAACTTTGTCTGCGCCCCACAAAAGAACACCCCTTATTTTGGATCTTAGTAAATAGACCCCATCGTTTACTATCACATAATGTTAGACAGGCCAACGTTTGATCCAGGATCACAGCCGTGTTCCGTCTCCGTGCTCCGTGCTACCTTTTCAGGAAGCAGCAGGTACACTTGGTTTTGTTATTAGTCACTTGGATGATCGGGGGGGGGGGGGGGGGGGTACTGTTTTGGGGGTTTTGGTATATCTCGTTTAGTAGGGGAGATGTGTCGTGCTCCCTGTTTGATAGGTAGTGCACACTGTTGCATGCACTAGAAGTACCTTGAGTAGATCCATTCTGTATGAACCAAAATAATTGGTTCATACTTAAATTCATATATTCAATATGTGAGTTGTCCGAACAGAAATTGTAGAAGCGAGATTAAGCATTTCCTCATTTACTGTGGTAAAGATGCAATGATTACTTAAACATGTTCTTTGTAATAAAGGCTGTAATTTATAACATTTTTTGTTTGTTTTTTACTCAGATGTGATCTTCCTCTTCTGACATACAAATCCTTAATCTCAGCTTTGTTTCTGCAGTGGATCCTATAGTATCATATCCCCAGATAATTAACTTAACTCAGCAATGGGAACATTGCTACTGGAATGCCTTACTGTATTAGTGTGTGTGCGTGTGTGTGTGTGTGCGTGTGTGTGGCCACTGATTAGGTGGCGAACAGATAAAATAAAACCCAGAGGAAGGGTTGGTTTACAGCCTTCTCGGGCCAAGAACTGAAAAACACAAAAAACCTTTACAAAAGAAGAAATGTGGGGAAAACTACATACGTACGTACATATGTATGTATATACCTGTCATATCCTTTGACTTTTGACAGAGTTGTTTGTCACTTATATTTAATCAATCAAATCTGATCTTCACTGGAAAGTAAGGTCTTTTCCTTGAGTATACCAATCGGCCATTGCAGAGGATTGTCTTGTCCGTGGCTCCTAATGCTTCCACCCTAAATCACTCTCCAGTTAACAAGATGCCTTTGACAAATTCATTATTGGGTTTCCCCTGTGACTCTTAAACTAGGAGCTTTGAAAAAAAATTCTTCTTTTTTACAACTTCATTTAGATTGTGAGCTTTATAGCGCTACCTGAGAGATTCATCCAAAACAGGGCGAGAGAACTTTAATTAGAACCATTGCCTCCGTTGGAATAAAACTTCTTAATGGCCAAGAATCCCTTTTTAATTCCAGCATTATGGCTAAACCTTAAATCTTGTTCTGCTGGTAAGATGTTCAGTATCCCTGGAGATGCCATGGGATGGCATCACCAGAATCCATTCTGTGAAATAGTATAAAATATTAATTGGAGAGGAAGCAGTTCACAGAGAACCCTTTTTCTTGATGAGATAATAAAGAATTGATCTGTGATCATTAGACATTGTTGATGGGAGGATTGGGTACATCAGAAATGCATCTATTGTATACTCATCAGGGAGAACATTACTGATCACTGCCAAATTGATGGATAGACATTTGTACTTACTTGTAAGTTAAGGATAAATGTTGATTGAATCCAGGCCATTGTGTTCAATGCTAGAAAATAGATTCTTCATCTGACAGCCCTTTTTTTTTTTGCTTGGGAAAGGCAATTTATTTTTTATTTTTTTAGCCTGCTTTATTCAATTTGTTAACTTCCTACGCTATTTAATCCAACCAATTAAAACACATGCTAATAGAGCAGCAAAATATAGGCATCGAGTTAATTTGTCAGAAAGCACAACAATATTGTATATCATGCCATTCTATGATATAAATTAAAGTTTATCATAGTAATCATATTTACTGGTTGTATCTCTCACTGCAAGAAATATGGTTTTGTACATTAGTCTAGACTATGGTTCATACTGTCAACAGACTAATTACATTCAGCTAGTGTTCCGATGAAACCTGATGATTTTTTTTTTACATTGTTAGTCATATAATGTGAATTATGAGCACAGCTGAGGAACAGCGTTCTTTCATATAATGTGAATTATGAGCACAGCTGAGGAACAGCGTTCTTTCATATAATGTGAATTATGAGCACAGCTGAGGAACAGCGTTCTTTCATATAATGTGAATTATGAGCACAGCTGAGGAACAGCGTTCTTTCATATAATGTGAATTATGAGCACAGCTGAGGAACAGCGTTCTTTCATATAATGGGAATTATGAGCACAGCTGAGGAACAGCGTTCTTTCATATAATGGGAATTATGAGCACAGCTGAGGAACAGCGTTCTTCCATATAATGGGAATTATGAGCACAGCTGAGATACAGCGTTCTTTCATATAATGGGAATTATGAGCACAGCTGAGGAACAGCGTTCTTTTATATAATGGGAATTATGAGCACAGCTGAGGAACAGCGTTCTTTCCAGTCGATTGTGACTAAAGTGAACCCATAAAATCATTGCACATGTAAAACTGTTATGAACAAAATGTGACTATTACGTGCAAAAGATTTTTGAGGCAATCAAAGAGTTGTAATTCATGGTCTCCATTACAGTATGCAGTTGGATATTGTTTCTTCAAGACATGAATGGACACTGGTGTAGGAAAAAAATGTTTTGTTATAAGAACAATGCAAGAGATAATGAGGTTTGAACAGTTATGCATTAAGTTAAATTAGTTGTTTAAATTGTGTTAAACCAATGAAAACATGTAAGGAATCTCCTCTATATGGCTGGCTACTCCACAGGCTTTGATGAACAGAGTTGCACCTGCTTTCTGCAGTCATTAAAAAAACATGAAATTTGTTTTAAAAAAAAAAGTTTAATGTATTTATCTTTGGTGTACATTACTCCGTTTCATGTTGTCACAGTAGTTCATGACACTGTCCATTGTTTTTTTATTCTCTTCAGCATGTTTCAACAGAAGATTGACCAGCCCAATCTTTCACCAATTGTCAAGCTACCGGTTTAAATGTACACCAGCCGCTTTGGAGGGGTCTTGTGATTTCTGCTCAGCACTAGTGAGAGTGCTACCAATCATATTTAAAAGCCTGCATTAATAATTTAGCGGTATTGGCAGATCTTTTATAAGCATTTTGACTCTCCTGTCAGGTGAATCAGGGGGAAAATGTGAATACCTTGTTGTCTCTGACTGCTGCACGGCTCATAATAACTGTCATTTTCCTTTTTCCGCTGCTTTATTATCTTTCTGATCCTTTTTCAGAATTTTTTTTTGTCTCCCTCTCCGAGTCACTTATTCCAAAACAATCTCCTTCTCAGGAGTCCATATTACATATTATAGGATATTACTGAAGAGCGTTGATGTGAAAGTGTCAATCATCCATGATTTTTGCCTGTATTGGTCCTGTTGTGCTCCAAATGTTTCATCAGCTGAGACGAAACTTTTCATAGACCCAAAGCACTGAATGTAGACAACTGTTCACACATAGTGCAGTCTTTTTTTTTTTTTACATTTCTAAGTGTAACACATCAGAATGCCAGATTATTTCCACTATAAATGATTGCCATTTGACAATTTGATTTATACCATGGTATGGGTGAATACTCGATTCTGATTGGTCAATGACTGTTCGTTATTCTATATAACCGGTCAGTCATCCGGGTCACAAGTTTAATCACAGTTCTAAATTAATGCGCTACCTGCCTGGCCAGCTAGTACTACGCAACCTGGGAATGGCAAACATGACCGGTCAATTCAGAGTCCAACACGTTCTAGAAAATAAGTGGAATAAATAAAGTCAATTAATAAAGTAAACAAATGTAGCCTACCTACTTTATTTTCCTCAGTGACTAACGTTACTGTAGCCTACGGCAGACGGCTACTTTGCCTCGTAGGTATGCTGCAAATAGTGGGCTAACTTTAGCTACGATAAGCTTTTGTCATTGTTTTTAAGATAATGCAAATGCAATACGTGACGAGGTAACTATATAGCTAGCCATAGTTACATTATCACGGAGTTAGCAAAGCGCATGGTGTTTATGTGCAATGCGTAGCCTAATCGTTTTGTTTTTTTGCCGTAGCAACAGCATACATCTGATAATCTACAGATTAAAAAACGTTTGTATTCGGCAGATATCTTAGTTACAACTACTTCAATCTAGCAAAACATTTTTGTGGTTAGAAGTGCAGTACTTACTCAGTTGGAAATACAAATTTATCATAGTAGGAATTTGCATGTAAATTGACGTCGGCAACACGCTGACTGCTTGTGAATGCAAGCTAGGCTACTTCACAAAGCATGTTAATCTGTAGCCTATAGGCTATATGTAGAAAACTTTTTATCCAGCGAAAATTCTTTGATAAGTTACATCTAACAAACTCCGTTGTATTTTTTAGATGGTCCCATAGGACATCATGATGCGAATCTGCTACACACTGCATGACCAAACCATTTTTAAAAAGCAAGACAGAGAGAGGGAGGTAATGTTGAATCTGATTGAGTTATGGTTTCATACAATTTTCTTAAATAATGTAATGACAAAAATAACCAAAATTGGTGCCAATTGTACGTTATAACCGAGAAGGAACTATTTCCCCCCCCGATAGAATCAATTATTTTCAGAACTAATGACGAGAGGGTTTGCATAGCAACGCACTTAAATAGAACTAGTAACGAGAAATAGAATTAGCAACGAGATGTTTTCTGTTCAATTAGAACTACCAACCAGCTGTTTTGCATGACAACGCAAAAACAACAAGCCCAAAGAGCTGCGGAAGTATATTTAAATTTCAGCTGATTAAATCGATAAAAATCTATAAATATGAAAGTAACTATATATAATCATTGTTGGTAACCATGGTATAAGCACAATAATCAACTCCGAGGTGTGCATTACACGGTTTTAACCGCACTCCGCTTCGCGTCGGGTGGTTCTTCGCCTCAACGTTGTGCGGTTAAAACCATGTAATGCACACCTCGTCGTTGATTATTGCTTACGTGGCACATAAAGTTTCAATAACCACATTCTCTTCAGATGGTAAGATGAAAAAACACAGGGCCAAGTTACATTAAGTACTTTAGGAAAGATTGGGTGGCATTGCTTTGGAATAGAGCTAGTTTAATTAGTGTGAGTTACAATAGGCAATATTCCTTTTTGTAACTTGGCCTCATTTTGATATCAATATCTTTAACAGCAGGCCTAGTTTCTGCTTAGTTTTAATTAATGACTTACAGACAGTGCTTTGTAGGCTATGCATGAGTACCTTGGTATTTTTGTACTTTGAAAATGTTTTTTGTTGAGATTGACTTTATTGAATTTCTTGAGTGTTTATAAGAAGTATATTCAGCTGGAATGAATGAAAGTCATTAAGGTTTTTTTTCTTCCTTTTAGTCTGACTGAATTTGAACTGGCACTGGTGAAGAAATCAATCTAATTACTGGTCTGGTCAGGAAGGTTACTGCCTTCTTTGGGGCCCCAGTGGACAAGTGCTGGAGGGCTACCTTCACAGACCATTAATACAGACCTCTCAATTTGCCTCAAACAATTAAACTCATCACAGCAGCGTGGATAACATGATTATAGAGTCATCTCCTTGGAAACTGCAAATTTATGGATATACACAGGCATAATAGCACAATATAAAAATGTTTTTTTTTGTTCAGATATAACTCCTGTTATTTTATGGTATGGACTGAAGGTGGAGTTATTTTTAATAACTGTGAAAACGAAGGTTAAGTCAGTTTTATAACTGCCGAGCCTACCATTGATACAGGCGCAAGGTTGACTTGATAAAACCTTGAAAACGTGCAGGCGGACGCCCAAATCGCCGCCACACAGATCTCAGGAAGAGGGACACCCCCGCAGTGCTATCCATGATGTAGCCACACTCCTGGTGGACCTACACTGGACAAACGTACGTAGTTAAAGGCCTAAGCTTTAGACTTTGTTTTGACTTGGTTGATCCACCAGGTTACTGTTCGACTGACCTATAAACAAATTTGACGATTTAATTGATGCTTGTCATTTTTAATAATAGTTATTAAATTAAATCTATTAAATATAATTAAATGTATGGTTGAGTGAGGGGTTTTCGCACATGATACCGCAGGATGCTATTGCTAACGATGATGGCGATGACTCCAATGCTGAGGAGGATGCCACCACGTCAGGCACAAGAGTCATTCCATGTCAGATGAGCCAAGAATTTCCCTTGACCCCTCAGATTTTGTCCAAATTTTAGGAAATGATTGGGACCCATGAGAAACGGACAGAATTTTTTTTTTGTTGAACTAGGCCTCTTAATTAGTGAGATACACTGAATTTTGAGCAAATTAGGGATACCTCACAAATTAAAACACCCATATCTCAGAAAGTAAAGCACCTAGAGAACTGGTTCAGGTGCCATGTTGAAGCTTATTAGTAGCCCTACGTATTGGTTTATGAAAACCTAAAATGAACCAGAAAAACTTATCACAGATTATACACTTAAAAGATTAATTTAAAAAAATATGTTTTATTTTTCCTCTAATTCATGTCAGAGGTACTTTGTAAACAAGCTTCCCTGTAAATTTGGTGATGGGCACTCTAACAGTTTCTGAGCAATAAGCAATTATGTATTGCAAGTCCATTAAAAAAATCGGCGAAATTAAAAGAAATCATTATTTCCCTATTATTAACCCTAACCCCAACCCTATTAGTGGTATAATTAGTATTACCATTAAACAGTATTTATAATAGTAATAGTATCATTAACACTAGCATAATGGGTGTTGTTGTTAATATGATTAGCATTAGCATAATTAGTATTACCGTTATTAGTATTGGTGTAATTAGTATGAGTAAGTAGTATAAGCATTGGTATAATTAACAGTAGCAAAGTTAGTTTTGACATAATCACTCTTAGCATCGATAACTTAGTTTAATTAGTATGAGTATTAGTATAATTAATATTAGCATAAAAAGTATAGTTTTATTATAAATAACATTAGTAAAATTAGTATTGACATAATTGAAGCATACCCTTAGCGTGGTTAGCATTAGCATATGTATCATTAGCACAGTTAGCATTAAGCCCCTCCCCCATCCTAATTTTCAAACAATAAATAATAAATAAATTGCAAACGTATACATTCGCTGATCAACTTACATTGTAGGACTCGTCGTCGCTTGTCATTGTCAAAATAGAATAAGCTCGTCTCAAAATATAATGTTGCACTCGGCTCGTCTTGCGCTCGTGTTCGTTCAGTGTCTCAACTTTCTCCAATATTGTGAATTTGGATTGCAGTATACCCATTTTAAACGCTCGGTGTCAATGTTACATATAGCTCCTTTAAATATAGTGGCTCAAGTCTCTTATCACACTTCAATTTTGAAACTATCCCTTATTAAATACCCCACAGTTTCCCAAATAACATAATGTAGTATGGAGGGTCGTACCCCACAGCGACTGTCTGATGATGGGGGACAGTTTCAGTTTTTTCCCTCGCAACAAGACGTACTCCCACTTATTATCATTGCACCAGTTTTAAACTCGTTTTTCTCAATAGCATGGAGATGTTGGAGAATTGTGATGCACGTTTCCAGTAGAATCGAGGGTGATGTACTCGGTCTGATGGCTTGCTTTGCTCCCTCCGAAAGGCATTATCCCTATTATTTGTAATTTAATATACTGTAGGATGGAAGTGGAATGGAAGAGAATGACAGATTCGATGGCTTTTTTTACTTTACTTCTCCAGAAACATTTCCCTGCTTATTAGATTTTCGCAGTCCTCTTCCTTCCTACGGGATTTGGAACTGTGGTAGTTTGAACATAGACTTGTTGGAAGAAAGACCAACTAAGTCAGGTCGAACATGGACTTGTTGGAAGAAAGACTAAGTCAGGTTGATGATGGCGAGTCTGTGAAGGGTGGGAAGATAGACCAACCAAGTCAGGCTTATAATAATGGCGAGACCCAGACTTTTTGGAAGATAGACCAACTAAGTCCAGTCTATGGTGCCCGAACTTGATCAATGCTGTCGGACGGGCCGCCCAGCGCTCCTCCTTCCCCCTGCGACTAACCATGACAGGCAGTAACTACTCAGGACGGGATGAGACTCCACCCTTGCATTGTCTTTGGCTCTCTATCTAACCTCTCAAATTTGCAGGGACGCGTGTTTACATCACAAAGTACCTCTGACCTCAATTAGAGGAAAAATTAAAAAAAAAGAAATTTATTCAGCTTTTAACTTTATAATCTGTGATAATTTTTTTCTGGTTCAATGTAAGAGATTTTTTAGAGAAAAGTTTTCATATACCAATCCATAGGGCTACTGAAGCTTCAACATGGCACCTGAATCAGCTCTCTAGATGCTTTACTTTCTAAGATATTGGGGCCCTATCTTACACCCGGTGCAAAGCAGCGCTAACCCAAACTGTGTCTTTGCTATCTTACACCCGGTGCTAGGTTCATAATAACGCCTAGCGCTCACGCCGTTTAACTAGCATGTATTCTTGCGCCCATTACAAGTGAACTGGGCGTGTTGGTCTTAAGATGAGGAGTGGCCAGGATTCTTTTTGGCGTATTGCTATCTTGAGCCAGCAGAAAGCGCTTGCGCTAGAACCACCACAAACCTGGTGTAAAGTCATGTCGCAGTTGTTTACATGTTATTTTAACGGCGCATATAAGTGCGTCTACATAGGCGTGTGCACAACGCGCGTACCCTCCTGTCTGTTACACACAGGGGCACGCACAAGCATGGCTAAAATATCTAGATCACAATGTGAAATATTATTGTGTAGGCTATATCAAAAATGCATAATAATAAAAGGTTCCACAGGTCCACATTACATTGCTCTCAGCCCACTCCATCAACAGCCAGACGATGTGTGATGGTACGGGACAATGGCTATCCATTAAAAAGGAGCTGATAACACCTATATCAAGCCTAATGTGCGAATTGTCATTTGCACCTAATGCGTGAATTGTCATTCAATGGAAAACTCGCACACTGCAATAGACGGACATTTGAGTTCTGAAAATGCGCTTCATTGTCATTACAATACAGCTCTGTTTATCTAGGAATACAGCCTGTAAGTAAATAGAATGGGTTGTGACTGAAAAAAGTTCAAAACCTTGTCCAGTGAATATTGCTTTTGTTTTTCAAATAGCCTAGGCTACAGCTGACTCGCTGTGCATAAGGTTTTTTCGATAGCTTATGGTTAAAAAACGGAGATAAATGTCATCATGTTAACTGAATTGTAACCTTAGCTATTCTTTGTCCTTCATATTTTTTAAATTACAGTGACAAGGTTTCCATACCCTCAGCTTATTAAAACCCCGCTGATTTCACCTGTTATTCCATAACTGAACAAAAGATTTTAAAGAGAACTAAGCGTCTAATTAGAAACAAAAACAAATTTGCAGCACGTTACACAAATAATTCGCAATTCATTTTAATGCCATTCTCTGCATGTGCGCTGCATGTTCTCTGTTTCCCCTGCTGTAAATCACACTTTTCACGGTCTTCCTGGGAAAGTGGATCGTTTTAAAGTATTATGCTACCAGTAAAACAGGTTGGTCACATTTCCATAAGCAGGACATTATAAAACAAGGGAAAATATGCAGAACCTATGGGTTGCCAACCTGACAGATTTATTGTATTTGGTGTCATCATTAAGGCAAAATAACGTTATTTATGTTATTAATCAAAATTAGAATGCAGGTAGCCTAATGAACTTTGGATGAAGCTTGAACATGAGTTCATTGCATAATCAAACGAAATTCGTTAAACAAGCAGGCTAATTTGGCGTTTTCTAAGGTGAGACGGAAGCAATTGGTCACTTATTCTCAGCTGTTGCAGGTGCTTTTAACAAAATTTAACCACATATATTTTGTAAACAGCACTGTCAGGAATTACCGGGAACTCATAATGGTTAGCCCGAATAATATTGATCATAGGCTACTATTGATCCATATAGCCTATTCCTTGCTCGCACTAAACACACACGAGCATGTCTGTTTCGCCATCATAAGCAATCCGCCAAGGTGGAAAAGCAGGCTTTTAAAGGGAATGGGATATGACATTTTGATTGGTTTATTGCATGTCACGCCCAAGACACACATATAATTAATGAAGAGACTAGGTTCAGCCCAGTTGCACCTTGCGCCATGCTTAGCGCCCAAAAAACACGCCATTAAAATAGCAAAAGTGGACTTGGACATGCCCTAAATGGACTTAGTGCCATGCACTTAGACCAATCACCAAGATAGGGCCCATTGGTGTTTTAATTTGTGAGGTATTGCTAATTTGCTGAAAATTCCTTAGCGTGTATCTCACTAATTAAGAGGCCTAGTGCAACAAAAATTTATTTCCGTCCGTTTCTCATGGGTCCCAATCATTTCCTAAAATTTGAACAAAATGTGAGAGGTCAAGGGAAATTCTCAGCTCATCTGACATGGAATGATTCACAAGTCTGTCATCCACTGTCCCCCAAGTATCTACTTCTGAAACTAGCACTAGTAGTACTACACTTAGTACTTCAGCAGCAGCAGTGCCTAATGCACCCTGTTCCCAGAGAACCACTGCCACAAGACTTGACACCACTACCACAAGATAAGACAGACAAAAAAAAATTTGGGACCCCTGAAGTTAATGCAATATTGATGTTTGGATGTTCGACAGAAAGGTAAATGGAAATCATTTCTTTGTCTAGTTAGGTATGAGTGAAAATCAGAAGAGGGGCTAAAGAGATTATGAAGAGAAACAGGAAGATTTTGTTTACAGTTTAGGTATTTGTAAATGAACAGGCAAGTTTGGAAGACATTTAGCTTATCAATTGACAAAATTGAATATTTCTTAAAGAGTGGAACAGATGGTTCCTGAGAATTGGAGTGAGAAATCATTCTCATAAATCTCTTCTGTATGATGAGTAACTTACTGAGATAGGAAGGATATGTAGCAGCCCAAACAATGTTGCAATAGTTCAGATAAGGGAAGATGAAGCTATAATATAAAGTTAGATAAGAGGAAGGGTGAATAAGTGAGCAAACTTTTCTCAAAATGCCGAGCATTTTCATAGATCTCCTGCAAACATGGTCAATATGATTTTTGAGCTGAGATTTTCATCAATGATGGTTCCTAAAAATTTAATATGTGACACTTGCGGAATTTCCTTTCCATTTATCAATATTTTGGATTCGTCTTTGAGGTAAGATTTGTTTTTATTGCAGAAGATCATGAAATTGCATTTGCTGATGTTGAGAATAAGCTTGTTCAATTCAAACCATTTATACACAGCAGACATTTCCTCATTCACAGACATTATCAGTGATTTAAAGTCATCATGACAAGCTATCAGATTGGTGCCATCAGCAAACAGGATAGGATGAAGATTTTTACAGGTGGAAGCCAAATCATTAATATAAATCAAAAATAATAAAGGGCCAAGGATCGAACCCTGGGGCACCCCAAAAAGAATCCCTAACTTCTTGGAAGCACTACCATTTGAATAAACAAACTGTTCTCTGTCAGCTAAGTAATTTGTCAGCCACAAGAGAGCAACATCCTGCACCCCATATCTACTGAGTTTGGAAATTAAAATTTTATGATTAACAGTATCAAAGGCTTTGGACAGATCTAGAAAGACACCAAGAGCAAATTTCTTATCATCCAAAGCAGTAGAGATGTTATTGACAAGCTGTAATAGTGCATGCTCAGTTGAGTGTTTTTTCCTAAAGCCATATTGGTGGTTGTACAGGATGTTGTTCTCAGTTAGGTGGTTAGAGATTCTTGTATATACCAGTTTTTCTAAAATTTTTGAGAAGCAAGGGAAAATGGATATTGGGCGGTAATTACTAAAAATTTTGGGATCACCCGATTTATAAACAGGTATAACTTTGGCGATTTTAAATTCCTGAGGAATAACTCCAGTTTGAAATGATAACAAGAAGATGAGTTAAAGGATCAATAATATGATTAATAATTTATTTTATGAGACTGGTTCTGATTCCATCATGGCCTTCAGCAGAATTTTTTAGATTCATAATTATATCATACTCTTCTTTGGCACTGGGTGGATAAAAGTTGCACAGAGAAGGATACTGATTATTAATCAAATTACAGGGGCTATCATCAGAGTCCCTGATGTTTGATGCTAGAGAGAACCCAACATTAACAAAAAACTCATTAAAACTCCCTTGGGTTATGAAGGGTGCCATCCCTTCCTAACATCTCAGCAGGAGCAGCAGGTGGCGCTTTTTTGCGATTTAACAATTGCTTAATGATGCTCCAAGTTGCCTTCATGTCATTTGATGCTTGGGTGAATTTGACAGAGAAATATTGCATTTTTGCTTTCCTTATAGACAGAGTAAAATTATTTTTATATTTTTTATAAGATTCCACATTTAATGGGGAAGGATTTATGATAGATTTCTTATATAATTTATTTTTGATGAGAAGACATTTTTTTACCTCTTTAGTAAACCATGGTTTTCCTTTTGAAGCTGCTTTTGTATTCTTGGGAGAAATTAAAGGAAAGCATTTTTCAAAAACAGAATTGAAAAGCACTAAAAATGTTTGATAAGCTTCATTAACATCTTGCAACTTGAATACCTCATCCCACGAAACACCACTAATCAAGATTTTAAAAGATTCCATATTCTTTTTGGTAAAATTGCGATATTTAGATATCTCCTGAGCTGGCTTATTGCATTTGATATTCATGTTTTTCTTGGTATGGATAATTTGAAAAACAGGGAGATGATCAGAAATATCAGATAGCAAAACACCAGAAGTAAATCCAGACAATTGATAATGATGTTGTCTATAAGCGAAGCTGATGTACTAGTTATTCTGGTAGGTTTATGGATCATCGGATAAAAGTAGGTTGAAAAAAGAACATTAAGGAAGTCGGACATAAGTGGTAATTCACTTTTAAGGAGATTAATGTTGAAATCACCTAGTATGCACATTTTACGTTCCTTGGTTATCATTTCCAGTGTAAGACAAAGGGCATCATTAAAGGTACTGATATCAGAATCGGGAGGTCTATAAATACAACCAATTATAATGTTTTTTCCATCAAAATGTGAGCAAGCAAGAATTTCCACAAAAATTGATTCAACTGTAGTTTTATCTAAATGTTGACTAAGTTCCTTTCTATGGACAAAATTAAAACTATTTAGCACATAAATAGAAACACCCCCTCCTATTTTGTTCTTTCTGCAGGAGTGGATAGCATTGTAATCTGAGAAAGAATAGAGACCTGTGATATCATCGTTAAGCCATGTTTCAGAAAATGCCATAGCAGAAAAAGAAAGATTTAAGGTTGATAAATAAGTTGTTAGGTGATCATAGTTCCTAGGCAGACTGCGAACATTTAAATGCAGGGAAGAGAAGGCGCCCGAGTCTGGACAGGCAAACAGCTGTTGCTGTGTCAGATTGCAGAAGTGATCCTCTGAGTAATGTTGGCATGATACTTTAGCATTCCTCAGACCATCATGGTTCATATCAGGATTATATAATTAATCGTACCAGCCATCATTGACAGTAGGCCTACATGAAATAAAGGGGTTGAAGTCTATAGAGTCATCCTGAGAGGAGCTGTTGCCTGTGAGTAGGCTTAAAGATTCCAAGTCCATAATTAAAGAATACAAAAAGGATTAAAAACAGATGGTGCGAGCAGCACCCACTAAGCTGTCTAGCCAGACAGTGCATAGGCAACTCACGAGCTTGCAGTTTTACGTTGGTTTGCGGGGTGAACAATTAGGCGATCGTGCCTTAGGTAAGCAATGTCACCGCGGTCACGCGCTGCCCGCATAGCTGGAATCAGTTCCCTCCGCTTTAGGCGTCAGTGAAGTCCTCATTAATAAATATATTGGATCCTTTGAGAAGTTTGGCCTTTGCAAGGACCGCCTGCTTATCCTTGTAACGGAGGAACTTAACCATCACTGGTCTGCAGAGACAGTGTAACGTGGACGTCCTCATCAGCTTTTAGATCCACTTTTGCCCCTTTGCGAGCCATAGCTCATGAACGAACAAACGTTTGTTTTAATTTACCAAAAGTAGCCAGTTGTACCCTAACGAATTAAATTTCCTGTGTAGCAATCGCTTTGAGAATTCGCCGCTAATACAAGAATTCGCCGCTAATACAAGAATTTGCCGCATAAGTTCGAAGGAGAGACATGGCAGTAATCGAGACAGCTGAAAATGGTGAGCTGTGGTACTTGGAGTAGTGTTTGTTTCTGATTGTCAGATATGTCCTCAAAGGCCTTAAACCAATGTTGGACAAGGTGAAACACACAGCAGTATACTTTCCCAGATCCAAATGGGGATGGCAGAGCTAGGACCTAAACAGGACTGTGTCACGAGATGGAACTCAACATATTATCTCCACCCTGGTCATCACAAATGCATCAGTCAGCCCTTTGTCCCAAGAAGAATGTAGCCTGATGCAGGAGGTGTGCACTATCCTGGAGCCCTTTGAACAAGTCAGGAGGACTACCGGCGTGGCCCATGGGCTGGCGCTCTCTGATATCACCCCGCTTTTTAAGTAGGAACTGCAGCTCTGGGAAAAGGCTAGGAGGGAGAGGGCGATACCTTTAGCGACTTGGGGGAGCGTCTCCAGTAGGGATGTTGTGGAGAACAGTGTCTGTCTTCCCAGAATCCTCCTTGTCGGCCGCAATCACCCAGCCCACTGGCGGATCAGTCCCCGGAACTGTTGCTGCTGGTCAGCTGTTAGTCCCTTAGCGTCAGGCAAGTCCAGGGGTCTTCCTACCCCCGCCGGGGTTTGACTCATCTGGACGTCCACAACCTCCTCTCCGGGGGTCTGTAGCACCATGTCGCGGCCACCCTGTACCTGCAAGGGGTCAATACTAGCGATGGCCGCCAGGGGGTGCCGTCGGGGTAATTCAATGGAGTAACGGTGAACATTAGCGTTTCTCAGGAGGACTCGGCCCCCCCATACCCGGACCAGTCCTCCTGCCACTTTCCACTCACCCCCATCATCCACCCCCTCCACCAGTTTTATTTTTGAATGAGTGTGAGTGTCGAGTGTTTTGTGTGCTGGCGGAAACACTTACCTGGGCCCAGCGTAGCACTTCGGAGTGGGCCAGAACCTGGACTGGATCGTGGTCATTGGTGAGACGGGCACTCCCCATCTGCTCCGCGATGGGGGGCCGATTCTGGAGGCGATAGCACACTGTGAATGCCTTCTCCCATTCGCAACGCACCTTCCGGTTGGCTAGCCGCAAACGTTAGAGCCCCGGGCTGCACCCCACTGCATCACCTCTCCCCAATGATGCTGGATAATGTTCAGAGTCAGACGCCAGGAAATCGTCCCGCACAATCACCACCCCCTTTTCCGGTTACATGGACCCCCCATACCACAAAGTCCATCATGGCGTATCCGATGAACGGGATTTGTAGGCCCTTTGCTGCGTGTAAGTTGAGCCACTCCAACACAGCCAGGTTCTGCATGGGGTGTTCTCTGAACCACCGCTGATAATATCCCTCGCTAAACAGGGTGACTTGTGAGCCGGTGTCCAGCAAGCACGGGAACGTCTGTCCACCAAACTCCACCTCCACCTAGGGGCACCTACCCAGCACTCCTTCCTTCTGCCGCTTCTCTTTCTCCGGGCCCATCTTCGCCCCGCCCACGTGCCCTACCATGGCCGGGGGTTGGGGTTTAACGGTTCCCTCCCCCTGCATCTTACAGGGCATCTCCGCTGCACGTGGCCCACTTCCCCACACTCGCAGCATATGGGACTCCCTCTCTCATCCCAGTGATACGGCAAGGAGTGCAGTTCTGAAAGGGGAGCATAGCGATGGCTAGATACTGCTCCCCGGGCTTCAGTACCCCCAGGTGGGGGTAATATAAAATAAATGAAAATAACCCAACTCAAAACCACACACAACACAAACGGACGGCTCCGCCGCCCTCTGAGGTGGTCGCCAACGGGGTGACTTGCTGTCCCCCACTCGAGCGGATCCCGGCTCGCCGCTGCTCTCGTCACGCTCGCCCGGCCTGTTCAGTGGGACACTGACTCTAGGTAGGGAGGAGAAGAATACCACCACCGCTCAGTTCCCACGCAGATTGGGGCTTGAACCCACAGACACAGATACCAGGACGACAAAAGCATGTCCCTTGCAGTCTGGGGGAGGTATGTTTATCTCCCCCAACAGAAGCTCTGCGTCAACCAGCTCTGCAGTTTGCCGCCATCGCTTGATTTGCCAAACCCGGACGTGACTGAATGACTGTAATGTAATGGAAGTAATGCCATCTCTCTCTGCCTTTTCTTCACAGCCACCGCTGGTTCCGGACTCCTGCAGCAACTCTTCATCAGTCAGGTGTTTCCGCCAGCACACAAAACACTCGACACTCACACTCATTCAAAAATAAAATAACAAAATGAAACAAAACATAAACTGCCCAAGTACCGGGGAGTCTGGAGGAATCAACCTCCCTCGCTCTCGTCCTCAGCTCTCTCTCCTTTCCACCTTTGCGCTCCTTATATTACCCCTTGTGACCCATCCCCTCGCATTCCCATGCAGCTCCGCATTAGTATTTCAATCCTGCGATTAGTACCTATTCATCATTCAATAATCTGCTGTGATTTTCTCCGCATTAATCCCAACTCTGTCTTTCAATTCCTTCCACTGAGGGAGACCGCAAAATATCTGACACTAATGTATTGGGTTTCATCTTATTTTACTTGAAAAATGTCTCGTCTTTTATGATCTGTATGTCTTAATATCAAATTCAGATTAAAAAGTAGTAGTCTTGCAGCTTTTAAACGTAAAATGACAAGAGACCCAGCCCAGTCTGTCACCAGTCACACATAGCAACTACAAGCTTTCGTGGCTACAAATGTAACTGAACTTTTGGTAACATTAGGAAGTTTACATTCTCCTCTTCCTGGTAGTATATAAAGCTCAAAATTTGTTTTGGGGTCAATGTGACTAATTAAGATAGAGCAGGTCACATATCTCCTATATCGTTCACATCAGACTCAAACCTGCAAACGTGAAACCAGCCATTTCAATAGTCAATAGTCATTATAAAATTTCCTATGATGTATTTGTTCCTTCATAAACTTGATTGTAAAGAACAGTCATGGTGGGGTCATTCAAGGAAGCACTTTTCTTTCTTTAGTGACCCTGGATTTAACTTAACTGTTCTCCTTGCTTTAACCTCTAGATCTTTACAAAGACAACAAGGTGTAATACATGAAGCCTTGCCACTCCTCATTCCTTCTCTCTCATGCTATTGCCTCATATTATTTTCATGCAATATTAATGTTCAGTTATTATCCTCGTAGGTCTGAAATGCAAAGAAGAGTTAATAGCTTAATCAATAACACGATCACAGCATAATCCACTCTGAGTGACTGTTTGACATGTAGCTTAACCCCATGAATGTAATTTCCAAATTCACTTTGAACTCCTTTTCATTACCAAACTCTTATGCTTCCAGCATCTAAAGTAAATCTTGGTTTACATTCTTTTTTTTCTGACAAACTTCTTTCAGAGTCACTGATATGCCCATTGACAAGATTGTTCCCAGTTTCATATCGATATTACATGAATATATAATAATGTGTGTGTGTGTGTGTGTGTGTGTGTGTGTGTGTTTGCAAATTTAATAATGAAAGAATTTCACCAATGAACCAGAACACACTGTGTTAAAATACTTTACTAAAGCAGTGTGAAATAAAGAGTAGAAACCTATTATTGGCTAAGGTTTAGCAGACCCTGTATATCATACACATAGCACATTCTTGCACATTTGCTAGTCCAGCCTAGTTTGTGGCCATTCTTTTCTCAGTTTATCAACACTAAAAGTGAAATCAAATCAAACTTTATTTGTGTGGCACATTTGTACATAATTTGCTATGCAATACGCATCACACACACAATAAAAGCATAGGTAAAAAAAGGTTTCAGGTTGCTAGAGGTTATCATTAACTGGAATTAAAAAGCATCACAATTAGCTTTTTCATTTGCTTGCATTGTATTGTTTATTTAGGAAACAAAATCTAAAACTTATGGGAATATACAGTATTTTGAAAATAGGAATGCATTGTTCTACCACTAAATAGAAGTTTTTGTAGCTATCAATTTTGCAATCAAACGATAGCCAGCATGAGATGAGATATCCTGTGTGAAAGCATATTATTTCTTGCAAGTGACAGCCAATTAAACCAAGAGACAGTTCTTTCTTTCTTCTGTGAAGGTGCTAATAAAAACCCTCCTATGGTTGTAACTCAAGAAAGAGTGGCCTCTTGAAGCCAAAAGTAATAGCACATGTATTGTTGTTGAATGGAAATCTGGCCATTCACTGGCCGTCGGGAACATACGACATACTCTTTTCATGCTTACTTTGAAAAGTTGTGCCTGGTCATGGTTAACAAGACTCTTGTAATTGTTTGCAGATGCTCTCGGTACTCATGGGCCCATTGATTCTGTTCGCCTCAAACTTGGCCTGAACAGAAACGGGGGGAAAAGAGGAACGATCCAGAGGGACTCAGTAATAGGGACATCGATGGAATGCTCGACCCATGTTCACGCGCACACGAATAATTAGATGGGGAACGTGGGTGTGGTTCCATCTGTCTCGTCATGTTGGCTTGTGTCCTTGTGACCAGTGGCTGACACCCGTGTACACAGCCATAAAAGCAAACATGTTCGTCCTGACCCTGAACTCCCCCGTGCCCCTGTGGAGCTGGCACCCGTGTACACAGCCATAAAAGCAAACATGTTCGTCCTGACCCTGAACCCCCCCATGCCCCTGTGGAGCTGGCACCCGTGTACACAGCCATAAACATGTTCGTCCTGACCCTGAACCCCCCCGTGCCCCTGTGGAGCTGGCACCCGTGTACACAGCCATAAAAGCAAACATGTTCGTCCTGACCCTGAACTCCCCCATGCCCCTGTGGAGCTGGCACCCGTGTACACAGCCATAAACATGTTCGTCCTGACCCTGAACCCCACCGTGCCCCTGTGGAGCTGGCACCCGTGTACACAGCCATAAAAGCAAACATTTTCGTCCTGACCCTGAACTCCCCCATGCCCCTGTGGAGCTGGCACCCGTGTACACAGCCATAAAAGCAAACATGTTCGTCCTGACCCTGAACACCCCAATGCCCCTGTGGAGCTGGCACAAAGCGAACCTTCCCGTGAGCTGCAGTCCAGGTCTCGTGGCCTCTATTGCTGTTCCAGCTTATGTTCTCAAAAGACAATTAACAGTCAATTATTTCCCTCAGGGTAGAGAAAGGTACAAGGAAAGATCAAGGATTCATACTTCTGGTTGAATACATGAATTCATGGAAATATATCCATTGCCATTTGAGCTTTTAACAGGGCCAGGTTACCCATCTCCGTCCCATGGGGGCCGACAAACTCACAATCCAATAGCCAATCAGATTTCACTTTGTCTTGAATCTGAAAAAAAACATGGAATCACATTTTTATTCATAAGACCTCATGGGAAATGATATATGATACTATTGTCAATGTTGGCATAATTTGTCCCTCAAGTTTTATTTTGAATATGATTTTTAGTGGCTTACAATTGGATGGTTTTGTGACTCGAGTCATTGAAAATGTATTATTAAAATTAGCATTTCCACAGCGCTGACCCCATGTGATTGAGTGCAAGGAAAGCCTTGGGAGTGGTATCAGTGACCGACTTAGCCCTGTTATATCTTGTTAAATAAGAGATGAATCGGGACAGCTTGACAATAAGAGCCAGGCCTTGCAGTGAGTCCTCTCAGTCAGAACCGCCATGACAATCAGTCTGGACAATAGGGGGAAAGTGAAAATATGACACAAATGTTCTCATAAATCAATTTAGTATAGGCGTAGCCAAGGGCAAAGTAGTTTCCAGTCTGGGAGATGGAAAAGTGTGGAGAAAAAAAAAAAAGTTGAACTTGGAGGTTATTAATGCAGTCATGACTATATCTATTATCGGGTCTCATTCAGAGGCACTGCGGAATAATGAAGTAAGGCCGCAGAAAATACCGTTTCCCATTTAACTGTTGAGGGGTCATTGCTCTAGGCTGGATTTGTAGATGGAATGCCTTTCTGCATGGCATGCAAACCAAAAAAACTAAAAAATGATGGAGGGGACCCTTTCAATGAAGTCACCCTTTGGTATGGCTTTTTGTCACACTGAATGAGCATATTGATCATGGGGATTTAATGCAAGAGGATATCAATAGGATGCACGGTTCTTTCTTGTTAGCATTAATTAACATTTTTTAAAGCAAGTACATATTCAGGCACACTAGTTTTCGTTTCTAAGAGTAATGTTGATTGTGAAATGATGGTATAAAACACATTTAGGTATATACGTACTTCTTTAAAGTTAGGAACATACTGCTTCAGAAGACAAGTTTTGTGTTACCTTTATGTAAGATATTTATGTAAATATTAGCATTACTGCCTGAAAATCAAGCATGTTTTGGCACTTGTCATATATGTTCACCAATAAGTGTTAGGAGCGGGTGGGGGGGAAGGACCCAAACGCAGGCAGAAGTACAAAAAAACGAAGTTTAATATGGGCAAGGCAGCAATCCGTGGTATAACAGGCAGGGTCGAAAAACCGGGGAGACAGGCAACGAAACAAAACACAGTGCAAAGAGTGGTCAAGGAACAGGCAGGGGTCAAAACCGGGAAGGCACAGCAAAAGCACAAAAACAAGATCCAAAAGCAGGGTCGCGAGAACACAGGCAGGGGTCAAAACCGGGGAGGCGTAAGAGGAACAAAAAGAGAACAAAACAGACAGGATACAAAACGACAACAGGCAAAAAACTAGGGAAACAAAAACTAGAAAACAGATACTAGGAATGAATAAACAAACAACTCGGGAAAATACTCGGAGGCACAGAAAGAAACACAGTCGCAAAATATATGGTACAAGGAACTCGCGAAGACAGACTGAAATAACAAGGTTTAAATACACAGGGAGAAGATTACACAAAAGGAATCAGGTGTGAAGAGGGGGAATGGGAGAGTACACAGGTGAGAACAATGAGGGTTAACAAGGACCAATAATACAATGACGGGGGAAACGTAAGACACAGACTGGAATACACATAGACACAATGATAACAAATGGCCTGGGGTTAGCAGGTAAACAAGTGCACAGCTCAGAGGGGAGGCACACGAAAGTGGACACGTGCAGAGAATGCGAAATCACAGATAGATACAGGGATAGGATAACGAGGAGGGAAATGACAGCTGCAGGTAGAAACTCAAGAGGAATTAGTAATTAGTAATGGTAGTAGTGAACTCTAAAACCCTAATGTTAGTAGGTTAGCTGGTTAGTATTATATACACGTTAGTTTGTTAGCAGGTTAGTATTAAATCTAATCTAACAGTTAGTATGATTAGTACATTAGTGTTATATACAAATATAAATAAAGTCAGAAGGAAGAAAACGAGACATACGAAATACAGAGGAAACCCGAATGTTCCCAAAATCACCCGAATAGTGCAATGACAAAGACAGGGGGTGGAATCTCAGAAAACATGGAACGCGGACTGACAATCGCGAGGGAAAATAAATCAGGAAAAATAATAATAAAGAATAAACAGACAGACAAATTACAGGATCCTAACAATAAGGGTCTCTCTTTGATATTTAAAAAGATACTGTGTTCTTATGCCCAGGCTCTGCTGTGCAGTTTTAGTGCCTCATTCATATTCCCAGCATTCATTTTTGCAGAGATTGTTTTGTATACTTTTCTCTCACTGGAAAGTTCCAGAAATCCCACCCGAAGATTCTTTCCCCACAGATTGACTATGTACATTCCTTTCAATTTTTAATAAACAGACAAGGAAAAGAAATGTCTAGCTTATTTCTACTTCACTTACCTGTGTGCAAAATAAAGCTGAATTGAACAGCTTTTTGTTAAAAAAAGAAAGTATTTGCTTCAAAGGAGATGATGGTGGTGGTCAGTTATAGGCAATTAAACTATTTACACTAATTGCAAAGTGGGGCTTTTCAGCAGTTTGTGGGAGTATTTTACCATGAAATGGAACAAAACTCCAGAAAGCTAGAAATATATACAGTATTAAAGTTGATGACGGAATGATAGAAATATTTATCTTTATACCATGGTATGGGTCAGGGGTGCACAAACCTTTTCAGCAACGACCCAAGGATATCAGTCCAAACTAATATAATCTTCATTAATTAACAATTCATTGTTAAACTGCTGACAATAACCATGTTTTTATAATAGCTAAATGATGGGACAAATTACTGAAATTAGCAGGCAATTAATCACAAAAAGCAAGTGAAATTAACAGAATTTTATGCCCTATTTGCACTGGACGAGTATTACCTGGGGACCGCATGTGATTTAAGAAATTAATAATTTCCACCGCAACCTCCATAATTCTCGACCCAGAAAGATGCAGAAAAAGAAGAGGAAAAAACAACTAACTGCATTTCATTTTCACACGTTTGAAAAAGGGATTGATGCTCTACTAACCACTTCAGCAACACACCGTTAAACTGTGGCCTACATCTCCTCCAGCATTGGTGCGCAACAGAGTTACGTGTGCGTGCTTACTGGCTGTTGCGATTTGCAAACCGATTTCATGCTGCAACTTTTGGAAGAAACCAATACCATAGGGAAAGGGGGTGTGTTTGAGGTATGATCTATGACATAATTAGAAGAATACGTTTGACTCATAATATAAAATGATCATAACTACATATTATAAAAAATAGTAATAAAATAAAAATATTAAAAATCTGGTGGCCATGACGCGTCTCTCACAGACATTAATGCTTGGATGGCATATAACTTCCTTCGGTTAAACCATAATAAAACTGAAATATTGGTATTTGGACCCAAGACACACAGAGAGAAAATAATGACAAAATTGAGCCCATTATCCCAGAACATCAAAACTGAGGTTAAAAACCTGGGTGTTATCTTTGACAGTGATCTGAGCTCTGAGCCACATACGTATATGGAATGTAATAAAAACGGCCTACTACCATTTGAGAAATGTTGCTAAAGTCAGACCTGTTCTAACTCAAGGTGACACAGACAAAACTAATGCACGCATTTATTATGAGCAGGCTCGACAATTGTAACGGGGCTTCCCCTCTTTTTCTCTGGGCTTCCTAAAAAGGCAAAAGGTCCCTTGCAACTCCTTCAGAATGCTGCTGCTAGGGTCTTAACTAAAACCAGGAAGAGAGCACACATTACTCCTGTTTTAAAGTCCCTACACTGGTTACCTGTAAATTTTAGAATTGACTTTAAAATTATTTTACTCGTTTTTAAATCAGTCCATGGACTTGCACCGGGTTATATTGCAGACTTACTTCCTAAATATGTTCCTAGCAGAGCCCTCAGATCCTCTGACTCACTTCTTTTAATAATTCCTAAATCACAGATTAAAACATATGGTGAGACTGCTTTCAGCTCATATGGTCCCCGCCTCTGGAATAATCTCCCACCCGCTTTAAGGGCAGCTGTAAATGCACTCATAATGATGAGATCAATACAGAATATGTGTACCCATTACAGGGCCGAGGGTCTCTGGATCCAGGTGCTCTTTCCCTTCCCGGTGAGGGTCAAACGTGATAGGCTGTCTTTTTTCAAACACAAGGGTAGCAACGTCCTGACTGAGTAACAGAGTGACTCTTGCTACCAATCCTATCTTGGATCTTGGATCCTTGAGTTGGCCAGAAACAAAGGACTCTGATTAAAACAAGGTAAATAACACCCCTCAAATCGCAATATGTCAATTCTCTCACAATATCCAAATAATGCTCAATATATGAAGATATAAAAGTTAAAAACTAATGTACTTACAGGCACTGTGTTAAAAGTACAAAGACAAGGATGGCGTGGGATATTGTTGAAATCCCACACAATCTGTGCACCATGAGGAGACTTCCTGAATGACTTCCTTCTTATTCTTCTTCTTCAGGTTTCATGGAGGATAGTCGCTTACTTTAAGGTCCATAACGCCACCTACTGTAACCTTACATGTCAAAACCATAGATTGTATGACAATATGGACAAAGCCACTGTGATGTCACCCATTGCCTTTCCACTGCCTCGTAAAAACTGGAGTTGAGGCTCCGGATGTCTTTTTCGCCGCCCGTTTGTGCTCCTCATGGAGCCGAAGAGGACTCAACCTGTCCCTCTGATTGGTCCTGAACAAATGTTAATACTCTGTCCAAACAACACAATATTTAAAAAAATCAGCACATGCAGAGGCATTAGATGAAGGAAAGGCACCTATTGCAATGAAATGTTTTTGTGGTTAAAAATTTATTGACTGAGTATTTTGACCACATTGCTGCCATTGACTTGCTGACCATGCTGAAAGACCTATACTGGAGCCAATCGCAGTGACACTAGTGAGCAACGGCACAATTACCGCTCCCAGCCCAACCAGGAAGTGAGCTTCAAAACGAAAGCCCAGACTTGGCCCTTTGGTCAAAACCTTTCACTAAATTTTATTCGCAAGCCCGGGATTCTTAATAAGATAAAACACTGCTCGTCTGTATGGAACACCGAGAGTGCCACAATGATAAATAAATAAAATAAATTAATGTGGAAATATTAAATTAATAAATAAAATAATTTGGAAATAAATAAATAAATCTGGGAATTAATATAGAAATTTAAATGTATGTGCAATTAATTTAAGTTATTAAATTCATTTTAAAATATATTTTCTGATATTTTTTGTAATATTCATTTATTTACTTCCATATACATTTCCCAATATAATTTCCTATTTATTTATTTATTTATTTCCATATTTACCGATTTCCCAACAAGCACAATCTGTCAATCAAATTGCTTTGCTCCACCCACTAAGTTTGCCTCGTTCCCACTGTAGACTCTAGACAAGTGGTTCAGATCTGCAGACAGCGTTTGTCAATGTGAGCAAATACATTAATCGCGAAGTCAATTCCGTACATATTTAGAGAAACGAAGGATAGAGAAATCTAGCTAGTATCTGTTTTAGATTTAGATTTGCATCGGATGCCAGCGAACATTGTAGGCTACATTGAAGATAATTAGTCATGTAGCTAGCTTTCTCGGATACAAGATCGCTATATTGTTCACAGCAATACAATCTATCCACCCGCAGTTTCTTTCAATATTTCAGAAACTGACTTTTCCACTTGCTCATAAGAAACGCTGTCAGTAATTCTGAATAGCCTATTGTTGAGTCCTAAACTAATGAACTAGGTTCTGTGTTTCTCAGATTAAACCACATGGACTCGGAGTATCAATTGAACATGAGTTTACTCTTCCCTCATGTACTCAAAAACTCCCGTTGTTACCCCTAACTCTCCTGCATCACTTGCACCCACGCAATTGCACATCACTGACCTTAAAGTAACATCACATAAATTGCATACATGACACCTATATCGATGGGTTGGAACCTGGTTGACTTGGAACTTGGAACTAAGTGTGGGTAGACCAGAGCAAGTTTGTGCTGGCTAGTTAGCTTTCTCTATCCGTCGTTTCTCTCAATATGTGAGGAATTGACTTCTCCGTTAATGTATTTGCTCACATTGAGAAATGCTGTCTTTACAGATTTATGGATGTGGTCGTGAACCAGGGAGCAGGCGAGTGAGATTGTGTACTGGAGGTGGAGGTAGCCTTTGACAGATCCTGCCTACAGCAGGAAATAAGCGTTGTATAGGCTAACCGCCTCCTCTTACAGCATTGAGATCTGGAAAGCTATTTTGTACCTGGTGTTTATTGGTGACCGGCGCAAAAATAAGACATCCCTCCCACCATAATAAAATACCAGTGCCTATTTGAGACTGGCGTTAATTGGAAGTGTGACAGTAAATTACTGCACATCATTGTTTAAATATTTTTTTAAGTTTTAAGTCAATTATTTACTTGTACCCCCACACCCCCTCCCCAAAAAAAGTGGTCACTTATGCAGCCATTTTGTTTGCAATCTAGAGCCCTGGTGTGTGTGTGTGTACTTTATGTGAGAGGAAGGAAGAAGGGATGCATGCATCCGTTCTTCTGCATTGCAGTGTGTGCATTTTGAAATGTACGAGAGAGCATAATTCAGCCTTCCTACATGGCAGTAAGCTAAATCCATGTTCATTTCGCTGTCCCACGCATTTGCACTTTATTGTCAAAGCCATTTATTCCGGCTGAAAATCGACAGCATGCAGTGAAAGCACCCGATCTCTCACCATCAATCAAAACTTTTACAGGTCTGATGAATGCACTGCTTTTGCATTAATCATCAAAGGCCTTTGTTCCACAACAGGGAGTTGAGGACAGAGATTCGGAATACATCCCTTGCGGTCTGTACTCAGACAGTTTTGTGTTGCATTGGATGTTAACTAGATTGACAGAATCCTGTCATCCATTCTCTCTGTGTAGGTGGTAGAAGCACCTTGACATCTCAAAATACCAGTTAGCCAAGAGCCACTTAATCAGTGCTTTAAATACACGGCTGACTGCAGCAGAAACTGTTGTAGGATAGCACAATATCAGTTGGAGGTGTAGGATAGCACAATATCAGTTGGAGGTGTAGGATAGCACAATATCAGTTGGAGGTGTAGGATAGCACAATATCAGTTGGAGGTGTAGGATAGCACAATATCAGTTGGAGGTGTAGGATAGCACAATATCAGTTGGAGGTGTAGGATAGCACAATATCAGTTGGAGGTGTAGGATAGCACAATATCAGTTGGAGGTGTAGGATAGCACAATATCAGTTGGAGGTGTAGGATAGCACAATATCAGTTGGAGGTGTAGGATAGCACAATATCAGTTGGAGGTGTAGGATAGCACAATATCAGTTGGAGGTGTAGGATAGCACAACATCAGTTGGAGGTGTAGGATAGCACAACATCAGTTGGAGGTGTAGGATAGCACAATATCGGTTGGAGGTGTAGGATAGCACAATATCAGTTGGAGGTGTAGGATAGCACAACATCAGTTGGAGGTGTAGGATAGCACAATATCAGTTGGAGGTGTAGGATAGCACAATATCAAGCTTAAAATGGCATCCCTTTGATTAGGCAGGAACATTGAGCTTCAGGTTTGCTTGCGGTTTGTGGGTCTTGTCTGCGCATTTTTTCCTTTCCTAATTCACAAACCTTACATATTGTATTATCATTATACTAAAGAAACAAGGTCAGTTTGCTATTTAAAATGAAGGGATATGAATAGTTGATAGTTTATTTAATCCGCAATGACTCCACGTTCTCCCATTCCTAAGCACACATATAGTCATTGTCATTTTGACCCAGATATAGGGATGCCAAATGATTCATCTTGAATGCACTCCACCAACCGGGATGGCATGGAAGGCAGGGTCGGGTGATATTTGAAGTTGATGAAGATATTGAAGATATACAGTATCATGAAGATATTTGTTGCCGAGTCAGTGTAAGTTCATGTGTATTATTTGGAGAAGGATGTCTGCCCAGGAACATGATGTGAGACTGTAAAAATGGACAGTCCATCAGAAGGAATGGAATGAGCGTGACCCCCCCCCCCCCCTTCTATTTGCCATGATCCAGAATGATGTATTTATTTATTTCTTGTAGGGGACAGCATCGTTGCAATTGACAGGGAAGGTACTTCTCCTCTATACCTCTCCTCTCTACCACTCCTCTATACCTCTCCTCTCTACCGCTCCTCTTAAATCCCAAGCAGGTGTGGGGACAGACAGAGACCCCACGGTCCCACTTAGCATGGCATTCTAAACTCTGACAACTGATAGCTATGGAAGCTGACAATTTGGCTTGAAATTAGAATAATGCCTCTTGCCAGAAGAGGAATTCATCCTGTCACTGCTCTCTACCGCAGGCATGTTTGTCAAATTCCCTGGGTAGACAGGGAACTGGTTCCATAGAATAAACATACAGAAAAGTACTCACATTTTTTATCCTTCTACCAAGTAGTGTTTGTAGATAATCTGTGTGTCTAATAAATATATGTACACATACAAATGTACATATATAAAGTCTACATAGCACGGTTGGTGAGGAACACAACTTTACTGCAATACAAACAAATAATGTGAAAATATATTTGCCATTATATAAAAAGCCTAAAAATAAGCATGCTGAACTGTCCTCTATAATATCCCCTGTGCCTGGCCTGGAATCGGCTCAAGTCCACCACAGCATCAGGCCAGATCCATTACTTGGATTCAGCCCAGCCTCCACAATGGTAGCGTCCAGATCCAGAGCATATGTGGGGCAGGCCCGTTCTGCCACAGAACTGGCAAGTCATTATCACTTTTGGCCCAGATCATGAATGTTGGACTCAGCTTTCGGCCAAAGTCCAGTGCGGACACGCAGACCCACAAAATTACATTTATTTCTGACCTCCTCATCAAATCCGGTGTTGAGGTTCAAGCCAAGTGCAACTGCAATGCGGGTCTGCCAGTGTGAAACTGCATCCGGTCGGAGTCGCTTGCTATTTGAGATTTGATCAAGTGCAAACTTTAAATTCAAGTTGCTTTCTGAAAAGGCTTTGGTAAAATGCACTCAAATGCATACATATTTATGTGGATGTGATGTTGTTGTTGTTCCTTTGAGGAAGGTACATTACCTCAATTGCTGCCGCAAAAATAAGTATAAATGAGATATGTAATGTGCTTGATGTAAAATTCAGAGCGGGGCAAATGTCAGGAAACATATTTTAATGTAGAAGGACAAAAACACTCAATTCAAATTCACTATGAATAAATGACTGCAGAACTACAGTGTATCTTTTGTGCATCAAGTTAAACTAAATATTTATGTGGTGCAGGTAATTAAACAGAAAACTCTAATCAAGTATACTGGGTGCAATTAGTGAAGAGACGACTGTGTGAAAAACAGGTATTTACTAAAGCATTTTGTATGCCACAGCTCATAAAAAGGGTAGACCTTGGTGAATTCAAATACATGACAGCACACAAAACAAAACTTGACATTCAGTGAGAGAATTGAGTGTTAGTACAGGAGATATAATCACACGGCTGTAGCATATTAAATGGATGTGGGAAAATAATTCATTGTGGAAATCATATATCATATAAAGTCTCACAAACAGGCAGGTGATCACCTGACGAGCAACCACTGTCAAACAAGCAAGAGCGCCGGTCAGCAGGCAACCACTGTCAAACGAGCAAGAGCGCCGGTCAGCAGGCAACCACTGTCAAACGAGCAAGAGCGCCGGTCAGCAGGCAACCACTGTCAAACGAGCAAGAGCGCCGGTCAGCAGGCAACCACTGTCAAACGAGCAAGAGCGCCGGTCAGCAGGCAACCACTGTCAAACGAGCAAGAGCGCCGGTCAGCAGGCAACCACTGTCAAACGAGCAAGAGCGCCGGTCAGCAGGCAACCACTGTCAAACGAGCAAGAGCGCCGGTCAGCAGGCAACCACTGTCAAACGAGCAAGAGCGCCGGTCAGCAGACAACCACTGTCAAACGAGCAAGAGCGCCGGTCAGCAGGCAACCACTGTCAAACGAGCAAGAGCGCCGGTCAGCAGGTAACCACTGTCAAACGAGCAAGAGCGCCGGTCAGCAGGCAACCACTGTCAAACGAGCAAGAGCGCCGGTCAGCAGGTAACCACTGTCAAACGAGCAAGAGCGTCGGTCAGCAGGCAGAGAGGATGATGGGAGCTGATTCAGCTGAGCCTGTAACATTTAAGCTTTGTTTTTCCATTTGGTTGTTAAAGAGAAGCTACTGGACAAAATTCCCTTGCATGGTTTGGTTCGGTAATGATGTCTGCCTTGTGGCTATTGCTCCTGACATTACCAATGCTCTAACTCCATTAGTGCATAGGCTTTATATATGATATTATTATTATTATTTTGACTAATCAACAATATATATATTTTTGTAAATGTACACTCATTCTAACTTTGATGCCTGCAACACATCCCAAAAAGGTTGGGACAGGGGCATGTAATCTTTTGGGAACTGAGGACACTCATTTTTGTACAAACCCCAATTCCAAAAAAAGTTGGGACAGTATGTAAAATACACATAAAAGCAGAAAGCAGTGATTTGAAAATTCTCTTTTACATATATTTAATGGACAACAGTACAAACATATTGATACCTGCAACATGTTCCAAAAAAGTTGGGAAAGGGGCAAAAAAAAAAAAACACCTGAAAAAATTCATATTAATAGTTATATTAAGATATAAGCCACTCCATGCCAGTTCATATACAAGAATATATGGCACTTCTGTGATGGAGGGGAAGGGGTCAGAGAACCAAACGCAACAGAACGGGGATCTAAAAGCTACCCACACAGGTGGAGAAACCACAAGTCTCTAATAGGAAGGGGACAACAGGAAACACAAATAGAAAAAACAAAGTACTCCTACGGGAGATAACACCCGGCATATAAGCCAACTGAAAACTGCCCAGAAAAGAGGGCGAGAAAAACGCGAGAACACGAGTATAAAATGAGCAACCAAACAAACGAAAAATGTACAATAGCACTCTTTAGCACTATAAGCACAAGGACGATGCCTACGCTAAGTTTCTATACCAAATTACCGGCCAAATCGTAGTCAGAGTTTACACTGAAGCACGGGTCAGAGGAAGTGCCCTGCTTAAATAGCGGCCTGCAGCTGAAACCAATCAAGACTAAATGGTCTCTAGAGCGAAGGAAAAAGACAAGAGCCCTCTAGTGGCCAAGAGTTGCAACAACCGCCAGAAAAGTAAAAGCAGGCTCAAAAACCATGACAACTTCAGGGTGGTTAATGGCTCTCGGCTTTCAGCCTCGGGCCAATCACCACCCCTGTCATGCACACGGCATGTCGTGGCTTATACACTGCCTGGCCAAAAAAAAAGTCGCAGTTGCACCAGTCATGCATAAGCCTCTGGAGGCAGTGTTATGATCTGGGGTTGCTTCAATTGGTCTAGGCTCAGCAACGTTATGCAGCAATAAAATGAAGTCAGCTGAGTACCTGAATGTACTGAATGACCAGGTTATCCCATCAATGGGCATATTCCAGGACGACAATGCCAAGATTCATCGGGCTCAAATTGTGAAAGAGTGGTTCAGGGAGCATGAGGAATCATTTTCACACATGAATTGGCCACCAGAGTCCTGACCTTAACTCAATTGAAAGTCTTTGGGATGTGCTGGAGAAGACTTCACGGAGTGGTTCGACTCTCCCGTCGTCAATACAAGATCTCGGCCAAAAATGAATGCAAGTCTGGACGTAAATAAATGTTGTGACGTTGCATTAGGTTGTCGAAACAATGCCACGACGAATGCGCACCATAATCAAAGCTAAAGGCAGTCCAACAAAATATTAGAGTGTGCGACTTTTTTTTTGGCCGGGCAGTGTATCTTAATATAACTATTAATATCTATAACTTTAAATTCAACACCATACAGTACATAGCTCGCCTTACTTAGAACTTTATGGTTTACCATCTATTTAACCCCTTCGTGCAGATGACCTAGGGGCCATACCACTGGCACCATGAGATTGCTTAACTGAGACATTCCTTGCTCCTGCAACAAAAAACAAATGCCATGTTATAGCTTTATTAGTATACAATTTGTGACAACTATACTGAATTTGGAGTTTCGAAGTCCCACTATTGTCACATAGCTTGTCCGTTTAACAAGCAACCCCCCACCCAGTCTCACCTGCCTCACTGGACCGACCCATGCATGACACAGTGGACAATAGCGTTGATCTGTGAGTTCATAAAAATATTTTTTCACCATCAAAAATTCATATTCCGTCATAGCAACAAGATAAAGCCACCAGTAGCCCAAATACAGCTGTGACAAGCCCTATTCAATGAACAGCAAAATAAACAAGAAAAATTATTGTGTAATTATACCACATCATTCGACTAACTTTGAAATAAATATACAATTCTACCAATGCTTTTACACACTGAGATGTCCCTTTCATGATTCAGTGGTCACTTATTGTCTTGGGCAATCCTTTTGAGAAATACACACCCCTTTATGATGTTAGTAATAGTACACCTTCTGAAAACCCCACGCGTAAGACCCCACTCCTGCAGCTGTTATGTATTCCCGTTCATTCTGGTTTGATTGACAACTCTTTCATCGAATAGAGAACATTATAACCTCTTTTTATTCTTTATATTATTTTGTATTATTGATCTATTTGTTATTTAAGGAATAGATCATGAGAGGGAGTGCGTTATTGGAAATATAATCACTGCGGTGACGTCACAGCAACAAGTCCGCAGGTCGAGTTGCGAGGCACTCTCCGCCGTGATTATATACAATAATGCAGAAATCCTCCAGTGATCTATTGCTTTTATACAACAATGTTACCACAAACGGTTAGTAAGTAATGAAAACATATTGAAACAATAACTTTTGATTAACTCATTCTTTATTTCGGATTCGCCAAATTGCTAGCACCCTGTTGCCGTTGCTTTTGTTGTTGTATATGCTTCCTAGGCAACGCTCTATAGAACGCGTCTATGCAATAACAGTAAGGTTATACTAAATACCAGCACTGGTTGAATGCGTGTTGGCCAATCACGTTACTCGCTCGAATCTCATTGTTGTATAAATGATATTATAATATGATGTACGTACCTAGCTAAATTCATTAGCAGTGCATTTGTCAATACTAAAATATTTACAATATCAAATAGCCTTAATAAATTTGGTGTATTGTCTGATTGTGTCATTGTTTGTTTACTTTCTATTATAAGCCACTACTAACCAACAGTACTAGCTATTCACATTTAGATTTCTGCCATTTCTCAGATATTCGCCTTGTTGTTTGAATTCGGTAATTCGGTAGGTTCCGGAAAACTGTGATCCTTATGAAAACATTGGCGGCATTGCATTGTGGGGCATGAATGCTAACTTCCTTCTGAAAAGGATAGTCCAGAGCATCTTTTGTGAAAGGACCACAGAACTATATGGGCCATTCTACAGAAGTCGTGCAAATTGAGGGTTGGAGAAAAGTGTGAATTTGTATTCTTTTTACTAAATTCTTTTATAATATATGTTACACTTTATCTGAGATACATAAATATACGAGATGCACCGGGCAATCACATGTAATTTTTTCAGAATAATGATGAATTTACTGACTGCTTCTAAATATGTCACAACCGAAACATGGTGTAAACCCTGCTTTTGAAATAAAATTACACACCCAATTGATAAGTTTAATTCACCCCTTTGAAAATGACATTTTTGAAAAAAAATCTTGACTGCTGTTGAATTTGAATCAATTACCCTGAATTTTTAAATCAAATAAAACATTGCATTAATTAAATTTAGTGAAAACTCCTTACAAAAAACAATAAAGTTGATTAGTTAAAACATGAAATATCTTGTCTTTGTACTGTTTTCAATTGAATACAAAAAGGACTCGCAAATCATTGCTTTCAGTTTTTATTTACATTTTATACACTGTCCCAACTTTTTTTGAATTGAGGTTTGTACATGTGCATTGATTGTCTCACTATTTATTGTCTTTAATAAGAATTTACGGACAAGTGTCACCAACCGAAACAATACCATTTGTTTCAGTAGTTTCGGTTGTGACAAATTTGGCTCATTTCAGCCACAAAACAAAAGATTTAGCAAGCACATGATTAGCAACCACTACTCTGTGCAGATGCAACTTCCTTTTAATCAAATCTACAATTATGAAATCAACTTTTTTTCTCTAATATGAAAACTTGGGTGTTTGGGTGTGACGTCTCTTAAAACCAGACTAATTTTCATACTTTGAAGGACAATTATATCAAAACGCTAAAACCTAGCTACTCACCATGTGGCCTTGATTCATATGAAGGCAGTCTAATTTCCTGGTTAAAAAAAGGGGGGTGTGGCTACAAGCAGGTTCACTGCACGGACTCGGTTGTGACGAAAAGATTGGGCACAGCATTTTTTCGATAGGTTTTTTGAATTATAAAATTTATTACAAAATAGATTGCATTATTTTAACTTATGTTTGATAACACTTTACATGCTTTATTGAATGAGACAAGTCAAAAAATTGGCAAAAATATTTTGGGTATTATTTTTTAATGCACCTGTTTAAGGGTTGATAGTGGGGACAGCCATCTCCCAATAGGAATTTATACTCCCAAGAGTGTAAGTGTTGATTTTGGATAAATGTAACTATTATTACTGCAATTTATATCTTGGATTATATTAAAACATAACATGATCTAATGAATTATATAGCAGTGAAAGATTTTATTGGTCAATTTCTTACTTTTATCAGAGAGAGACAGCAATTTGCATGACTTTTGTAGAATGGCCCATATACTAACTAGAAAGGCAACTGCCTTCTCAAAACGGCACCGTTTCCACGGGCCAAAGTTTTTTCTCTGATTGGCCAATGTGACCTGTCACGTGAAGGTGGTCAATTTGTCCCTTTTGCAGAGAGTAATGGCTGCCGCTGCAAATCTGGAACCACAACCAGAGCCACCGCAGAGTGGGTTTTGTGAGATGTTATGTGAAAATCAAAACAATAAATACATTGATAAATTATTGAGTACGTCTATGCTATGATTACATTCACATACTTAAATAATGATTGTTGCACCTGTTTGTTAATTTACCGTCTGTGGTATTGCAGTCGGTGATCCCAACCGCTTTTTCAAGCTTTCCGTGAACCAGCGGTCCTTGCCCGACTAATAATTGCGTGAAGTGTTGCCTGAATGAAGGCTAACGTAGAGGCTATCTTGTTAAAAAACAGTGTAACGTGACTGCAAATTCATATAAATGAGCCGCGAATATAAATGTTTAATATCTATGTCGTTAGCTAACTACATTATTAACAAGCTGTTTGGTTAGCATTAACTATAACGTTACTCGTCGTTATGTTGTTCGAAGCTGTGTTGAACAAAGCAGGCTCATTAGCCAACATATTAGCACACCCTCCCAGAAAGCAGGAACCTCCATGAATAACGTTAGCTAGCGACGACTGCTAAATTATGCTCTCAGAACTGTATACAGTTCTGTGGTTATGCTAAATGAAAGGTAACTTTGTTAGCTTGCAGTAGCAGTCAGTGGCGTAGAAATGACAGGCTATCACAAAAGCCTGTTGCTAATACGCCAATAGTACCTCAATGCACATTTAAAAGAAAGCGTAACCCCATCGATGTATTCAGCTGCATTCCAATCTGAATGTTGTTTAGAAAGAAAGCCGTGTTAAGCCATTTTTTCTGACGTTACAGTTTATGGTTAAGCCTAACTGCATTGGACATAACGTTATTTATGCTAACCTTCCAATATCCAGTAGGCTATCAGACGTCCTGGCTTACCGGGATAATTCGTCTTTTTGAACCGAAAATATTCATTCGGACAGACGGACACCTGTGCCCCGTTTATGCGGTCTTAAAGTGCAGCAGCTATAACGTTATCTGGCTTTGATGCTCAACTTCAGTTCCTTAATGCGTTTGATTTTGTTTGAGCGATGAGAGTGCTGCACACATCGACATAGCTATAGAGCAACATAAAATGGTAAACACAGCCACAATCATTTTCCACGTTATGTAGGCCTAAAGCTACAATGTCCTATATAGCCTACAATAAACGGGAGCACTCGCTCTTCTTCGCAAACATTTATCACATAATGCAAACATATGTAAATTTATGCATAATGCAGTTACTGTGTCATGCTGTTAGACAAAATATCGGCTATTTCTGCACGGCATGTATTGAAGGTGAAACATATAAAAGGCTAATGTTTGACCAACCTTTCCCACATTAAAACCTTTCTTTCCAGTCTAGCGCCCACCACAGACCCACTGAACAATATGTTATGTGAAAACCAAAACAATAAATACATAGATACATTAATGTTATGTGTATGATTACATTCACATAAATAATGATTATTGCGTCCACTTATTTATTTTGCTTAATCCGCCATCCGTGGAATAGGCAAGCGACATCGGTAGATCCCGAGTCCTGACCGCTCTCTCAAGCTTTCCGTGAACCAGCCTTGCGCGGCTAGCTAACGTGAGGTGTAGCCTAAATTATGAGACATCGTGATGGAAATGGCCACTGTGAAAATTGTACGTTAGCCTATTTTGCAAGTATAGGAATGTCCATGTTGGACTGATATAATTAACTATGGTGAACTATTGTGTCTACGTTAGATAGATTAATGTTGAAGGCTTCGTAGGCTAACGTTACCTTGTTGAAATCTCCTCACAGCCTTACCACAAATGCGAATTCAGATAAATGAGCCACAAATAGTTATGAAAATGTTTAATAGCCATCTTGTTAACTAGTGTTATTAACCAACTTTGATTAACATCGCCGTTATGTTGTTCGAAGCTGTACGTGAACAAAACAGGCTTAGCCAACAAGCTAGCCTATATGATAGGCCGTCATATGCATCGTCGAGGGGTGTAAATTTAGGTTGACAGCCATGTCAATTTAATTAAATTTATGCCTAATTTAGCCAGTTTTACGTGGATATAGCCTGGCTACATCCTAGGACTAATGTTCGTTTGGTCGTTTTTCATCAAGCACCAGTGGGGCAATGTTAGTAAAGCTGGAGGATTGCATCTGGTGAGTTAGCAGCAGGTGGGTCTGGGAGCGGAGCCGTCAGCCCAGTGCACCAGCGAAACGCTACTTCGGCCAACTCGTCGGCTGACCCGCTATCCTCTTGCTATCTGGGCGGCTTTTCACGACACAAGACGGCATTTCATCAACTTTTCAACATGTTCACTGGGGTAGGTTACTAGTAATGTAACGCATCTTGAGATGTGAAGTCTGTCCTTAGAAATATTACACATTTGAAAACCATTTCATTATTATGCACAAGATAGCTGTTAGCTAACCAGCTACAGTCAGCTACCGCGCTGTATGCTCCTTGCGAGCTAACCACCATAGTTCAGTGGAGATGAGATTTCATTTGAGGCGAAAATGCGAATAGGCCTCCTCACGTGATTGTACTGTGACATAACTAGGATTAGCACGTGACCATGTTCCAAATCTCATCGGTTTGTTCTTAACCAATCAGAGTTCAGTGCGCCTACTTAACACACACCGATTAGTTTTGGCAGAGCTCATCGGTAATACTATTTCCGGGTCATGGCAGCCATCTTGCAGCGGTGCCATTGCGGAAGAACCAAGTTGAATAGGGCTGAATGGAACCACGTGACCACATTGCCTTTCTAGTTCTTATATAGCTCTGTGGAAAGGACGGATAAAAACGATTCGTGAAGCTCCTTTCCTTCTCAATATAAGAAATTTGAACGGTCCTTAGCATGGCTGCCCAGAAACTATTTCTGGTTCATGCGATCTAAAGGATCCTTCCTTGCTTAAATTTGACTATTCGAATGCAGCCTCTCCGTAAGTAACTAAAAGTAATGCTTGCTTCCCCGTGCTCTCCCCCTTCTCTTCCTGTCCTGTGCTGCGAGTGTAATGTGTTTTTACTCTTCCGCCATTAGTGGTAATTTTACTTGTAAGAAATGTATTTTGAATGTTAGACTGGGGGAAAAGATCAGCGAATTAGAAGCTTGCATCCGGACCCTCCAAAACATAAGAGAAATTCTTATACCCTTTTTTTGCTCCTCTGGATTTAAGTAGGATTTCCTTCTCCCATAGTTTACTAGCCCCAGTGGAGTCCTTGCAGCGGCAGCAGTTTGTCACGGTTAGAGGACGTAGAGCTAAGCCCACGGTACCCACTCAGACTTCCCCTCTCACTCTCGCAAACCTGTTTGCCCCACTCGATGACGCACCAATCGAGGGACGTGAAGATAAAGCTATAGTAATTGTTGACTCTATAGTCCAAGGTGTGAGTTTTTAAACCAGCGACTGTAGTCACCTGCATTCCTGTTGCCCGAGCGACCGACATCAAGGCAAATTTGAAAGTACTAGCTAAAGCTAAACGTAAATTCTCCCATGTTGTTCACGCTGGCACTAACGACGTGCGATTGCGTCAATCGGTCACTAAAGATAATTTTGAGTCTGTGTGCATGTTAATCGGTCACTAAAGATAATTTTGAGTCTGTGTGCACACAGGGACACTGGTTGGCAAGACGATGTCACGGTCAGTAACATGCTCTGGTCCCTATCCTATCAGGGTCAGTAACATGCTCTGGTCCCTATCCTATCAGGGTCAGTAACATGCTCTGGTCCCTATCCTATCAGGGTCAGTAACATGCTCTGGTCCCTATCCTATCAGGGTCAGTAACATGCTCTGGTCCCTATCCTATCAGGGTCAGTAACATGCTCTGGTCCCTATCCTATCAGGGTCAGTAACATGCTCTGGTCCCTATCCTATCAGGGTCAGTAACATGCTCTGGTCCCTATCCTATCAGGGTCAGTAACATGCTCTGGTCCCTATCCTATCAGGGTCAGTAACATGCTCTGGTCCCTATCCTATCAGGGTCAGTAACATGCTCTGGTCCCTATCCTATCAGGGTCAGTAACATGCTCTGGTCCCTATCCTATCAGGGTCAGTAACATGCTCTGGTCCCTATCCTATCAGGGTCAGTAACATGCTCTGGTCCCTATCCTATCAGGGTCAGTAACATGCTCTGGTCCCTATCCTATCAGGGTCAGTAACATGCTCTGGTTCCTATTCGGGGAAGTGACGAAACCTACAGCAGGTTATCGTCACTAAATCGCTGGTCATCTGCGTGTTGTGCGTCAAATAACGTGGGTTTTATAGACAATTGGTGATTGTTCTGGGGAAGGCCTGGTCTTTTAAGAAGAGATGGTGTTCACCGCTCTTTTATCTAGAAACATAGTCCATAGTGTTAATTCTCGGAAATGAATACTCAGAGCTAAGACCAGGCCACCATTTTGTCCTACACAGCTGTCTGTGTAATTGAACAAATAATAAATATAAAAACCTTGAAGTTTGCTTTAAAAAATTGATTCATATTAAAACAAAACATATTATTAATCCCAGTGATAATACTACCATAAGATTTGGCCTACTAAATATAATATCCCTTAACTTTAAGGCAGCTCTTGTGAACGAACTAATCTCTGATAGCTCTCTTGACATACTATGTCTAACTGAAACATGGCTGAAAGTGGATGAGAACTTTACTTTAAATGACTCCTCTCCGCCTGGGTTCATAGCCAAAACCCTTATCTCTGTCAGTCCCAAAATTTGATTCATTTGAAGTGTTAGTCATGAACCTTCCTCAGCCAGTAGTTAGAAGGTAGAAACCGCTTCTTTGCTCAGCCTATCACTCTTGTGATGGTCTATAGGCCTCCTGGCCCATATTCTGGCTTTATTCATGAATTTGCAGGTTTTTTTTTCTAATTTAGCTGTAAATTATGACAAAGTGGTGGTATTGGGTGATTTAAACTTTCACTTTGAAAAAGCAGATGATCCTTTACATCTGCATTCATGACTATTTTAGAATCAATTGGCTTCACTCAAAATGTTGTCGGCCCCACATATTATTGCAGCCATGCTTTAGATCTGGTCTTAAGTTTTGGTATTGACAACATTAAAATTCACCCACATAATCCTATTATGTCTGACCATTTCCTTATTACACTGCATGTAAACTTTGCCCACCCTGTAGCATCTGAATCCAGAATGTACATAGGCCATCTATCACTACCTCCACTACTGGAAACTTTATTCATGTGCTACCTCATTATTTTGATTTAGACATTTCAGCTCCTCCTTATCGACCAATGATCTGGCAGAGGGATTAGCTACTGCTTTACGGAAAACCCTTGATCTAGTTGCTCGATTAAAAAAAAAAAAAAAAAAAAAAGAAGTAATTAAGAAGAGCTTGCCCCCTGGTACACTGAACACACGCCGGCACTTAAACAAAAGTCTCGTCAACTCGAACGCAAATGGCTTTCCACTAAACTGCAGGTATTTCACTGGGCTTGGAAAAAGAGTCTTAGTAATTATAAGCATGCTCTCTCCAATGCTAGGTCCTCTTACTTTTCAAAGCTTATACAAGAAAATAAGAACAATCCTCGGTTCCTGTTCAGAACAGTTGCCGAACTAACTAATAATCATGCAGCAACTAATCCTCAAATTCCAGTTTCATGAAGCAGTAATGACTTTTTGAATGTCTTCAGTGGTAAAATAATAGCAATTAGGGAAAAGATAGTTACCTAAGGAGCTATTACCTATTCTTATCAAGCCAATTCTGCACATAATTAACTCTTCATTGTTATCGGGCCATGTTCCTATATCCTTTAAATTGGCAGAAATCAAGCCACTACTCAAGAAACCAAATTCCACTGACCTTGCCCATTTCAAATCTCCCATTTTTATCAAAGATCCTTGAGAAATGTGTAGCTCAACAGCTTTCTTCATTTTTACATGCTAATGAGAGTGTATGAGAGGTTTCAATCTGGGTTTAGGAAGCATCATAGCACTGAGACTGCCCTTACCTTAGTAATAAATGACTTGTTGCGTTCTGGATTGTGGCTGTATTTCTATTCTTGTCTTACTTGAATTAAGTGCTGCCTTTAGACCACCATACTCTCTTCCATAGGCTATAAAATTCAGTTGGTCTCACTGGGCAAGCTCTTATGTGGTTTAACTCCTATCTCTTGGATAGATCTGAGTTTGTTTGGGTAAACAATCAGTCCTCTGATGTTTCTATGGTAAACTTTGGAGTATCACAAGGATCGGTCTTGGGTCCTTTGCTCTTTTCTCTGTACATGCTCCCCCTTGGGGACATTATAAGCAGACATGGTGTTAACTACCACTGCTTCACAGATGACACACAACTTTATATATCAGTTAAGCCAGGTGAAGTTGACCAGGTGTCTAAACTAGAGGCGTGTCTTAAAGATGACCCAAAATTTCCTCCTATTGAACTCTGATAAGACTGAGATATTGGTACTAGGTCCAAAATCTCTTAGAGATAGATTTTTACAGTTTTCTTTAAATTTAGATGGCTTTTCTGTCTCCGCCAACACAGTTGTTAAAAAACTTGGTGTAACTATTGATTCAGACCTCTCCTTTCAGCCCCATATTAACAATATTGTGACGACCAGGCAGAGATGTAGAACCCAAAAAGGCGGACTTGAAGCCAGACATGAAGGAGATTTTATTACACACAGTAGCACGGTACAGAGCGTTAGGCAGTTCATAGTAGGTTCAATGCAAAGGTCACAGGCAGGCAATCCGTAAATGCAAAGTACAGAAATCAGAAAGCAAGGCTTGTGGTTAAAGTCCAGGCAAGGGTCGAGATCCAGGATATCTGTCAGCGGAGGCACGGTACTGAAAACGGCAGGCAGGCTCGTAATCAGCAGGAGAACTGAGTTCATAACAGGTAGGCAATCCGCGAAGGCAAAGGTACAGATATACGCTAGGCAAACTCATAGTTGAGAAAACAAAACCGGGTCAGGAATAGAACTGGCAGAAGACGTGGTCGTAAACAAACAAGGTCAAACTGTGGAATCTAAACAATGGAAAAACGCTCAAAAGTGCAAACAGTAAACTGAGGCAACAATCTCACACTGAACACAAGCCAAGGCAGGGTTTAAATACACTCACAGAGAGGTGCAACAAATTAGGGAGAGCAGAAAGCGGAAACTGTAGAAGAGTTTAACGAGGAAATCAGGAAAGAGAATAGTGACAGCAAAGGCGGAAAGGAGAGACAGCTGTAGCGAATAGAGAAGATGACGTTAGATAATTAGTTGATTAGTAGAAGCCCTAATTTCTATGAGGTTAGTAGATTAGTATCTCCAAACATTACAAGGAAGTTCGTCATTAGTAGATTAGTAAACCTTAATTCTATGAAGTTAGTAAAGTTAGTAATCATTAGTAATCATTAGTAATCATTAGTACTGAAAGAAGGAAAATGGCAGGAAATTACAGAGAACACCGAATTTACCGAAAACACAGGGAAACGTGTGACGGAGTGGGAGCACAAACGTTACAGTACCCCCCCTCAATGGGAGCCTCCAGGTGACCCATTAGCTTTTGCAGGGTGGTCGTGGTGAAAGTCTTTTATCAGAGAGGGGTCGAGAATGAGTTTGGCGGAAATCCAGCTTCGTTCCTCCGGACCATAGCCCTCCCAGTCTATGGGGTACTGGTAACCCCGCCCTTTGCGGTGAATGTCCAGTAGTTTGCGTACCGTGTATGCGGGGTGGTCGTCAATGATGCGGGGAAGAGGGGGGTGGAGCGTCAGGGGGGCAGAGTGGACTGATGGAAACTGGCTTCAACTGGGAGACATGAAAAGTGGGATGGATTTTAAGAGATGTGGGAAGCTGGAGTCTGACTGCAGTGGGGTTGATGATCTGGATGACCTTGAAGGGACTGATAAATCTAGACTGAAGCTTGCGGGATTCTGACTGTAGGGGAATGTCTCTGGTGGACAGCCAGACCTTGTCACCGGGCTTGTAGTTGGGTGCGGATGTCCGGTGACGGTCAGCAATACGCCGATTGCAGTCAGCGGTGCGCGCCAGTGCCGTTCTCGTATCACTCCAAAGCTTGTGACAGCGACGCAGGTGAGTTTGAATTGTCGGTACAGCTATCTCCTTTTCTTGGTCCGGAAATAAGGGTGGTTGGTAGCCTAAGGAGATCTCGAATGGGGATTTCCTGGTAGCCGCACAGGTCGGAGTTGTGGGCATACTCTACCCATGGTATCATCTAGCTCCACTGCATCGGGTTGTGGGCTGTGATGCAACGAAGAGCGGTTCCAAGGTCTTGATTGGCCCTCTCCGTCTGGCTGTTAGACTGCGGGTGGTAACCGGAAGTTAGACTGATTGTGGCTCCTAGGGCAGAACAGAAAGCTTTCCAAACTTGGGAGATAAACTGCGGACCTCGGTCCGACAGGATGTCAGCAGGGATGCCGTGGATCCGAAACACATGGTAAACGAGAGCATCCGCCCTCTCATTGGCTGTGGGTAACTTGGGGAGTGGCACAAAATGCACAGCCTTGGAAAATCGGTCAACAACCGTAAGGATGGTGGTGTTGCCGTCAGAGGGGGGGAGTCCCGTAACACAGTCCACACCAATGTGGCTCCACGGGCGACTGTAGGGGTTGGAGGAGACCCCCGGAGGCCTGATGGGAGGCTTTGTTGCGGGCACAGGTGGAGCAGGCCTGCACAAATGTCCTGGGTGGCAGGAAAGATGAGAAGAATGGGCCCACTGAAGAAGTTGGGAGTGAGCTGAAGAGGGCACAAACATCCGTCGACCCGGTGTGGTTCTGGGGTCAGGTTCGTCCTTCAGCGGCTTCTGAATCACTGACTCGATCTTCCACGAAACCACACCCACGGTGCAGGAAGGGGGTAGGATGTTTTCAGGTTCCATGGGAAGGGAGTCGGTCTCCAATTTCCTGGAACGTGCGTCAGGCTTGACATTCTTGGACCCAAGGCGATATGTGAGGGTAAACTGAAAATGACTAAAAAACAGAGCCCACTGGGCTTGTCGAGAATTTAGCCTCTTGGCTGTCTGGAGGTAGGCTACATTCTTATGGTCCGTCCAGACGATAAACGGCTGTTCAGCTCCTTCCAGCCAATGTCTCCATTCTTCCAGTGCCAACTTGACTGCGAGCAGTTCACGCTTCCCGACGTCATAATTACGCTCAGCGGGAGAGAGCTTCTGTGAAAAGAATGCGCATGGATGGAGACGGTTGTCTGTCACGGATAGTTGGGACAAAAGACCCCACTGTCAGAAGCATCCGCTTCAATGATAAATTGTCTCTTGGGGTCGGGATGGATGAGGATAGGTGCTGTAGCAAACTGTTTCTTGACCTTGAGGAATGCGTCTTCAGCTTCCGGTGTCCATTTGAAAGAAAGTGTGGGCGAGGGTAGGTGGGTAAGTGGCGCCACCACGCAGCTGTAGTCTCAAATTAATCTTTTATAGAAGTTTGCAAATCCCAGGAATCGTTGCAGTTGTTTGCGCGTAGATGGAATGGGCCAGTCAGTGACTAACTGTATCTTCCTTGGATCTGCCCTTGTTTGACCTCTCTCCAGAATAAATCCAAGAAATTCCACAGAGTTGCAATGAAAAGAACATTTCTCTGTTTTAACGTACAGTCTGCTCTGAAAGAGACGTTGAAGGACTTGTTTAACATGTTTCACGTGATCCTCAGAGGTCTTAGAAAAAAGGAAGATGTCGTTGAGATACACAAAGACGGTTCGACCCAAAAAATCGCGGAACACATCATTGATTAGGGCCTGGAAGATGGCTGGAGCATTAGTGAGGCCGAATGGTATGACCAGATATTCAAAGTATCCTAGAGGAGTGTTAAAAGCTGTTTTCCACGTATGCGGACCAGGTGGTAGGCGTTACAGAGGCCCAGTTTGGTAAAAATGGTGGCTTCATGAAGGGGATGGAAAGCTGAGTCGATTAACGGCAGAGGGTATTTGTACCTGATGGTGATGTTGTTCAGACCCCGGTAGTCCATACACAGGCGGAGTGTCCCATCCTTCTTTTGCACAAAGAAAAACCCAGCACCGACTGGAGAGGAGGAGGGGCGTATTAAGCCGGTAGCTAGAGAGTCCAGAGAGTCCCGAATGTAAGTCTCCATGGCCTCCCTTTCTGGCCTAGACACATTGTAGAGATGGCTGGAGGGTAGTGGAGCGCCAGGAAGCAGTTCAATGGTGCAGTCATAAGGTCTGTGAGGGGGCAGTGCTTGAGCTTGATCCTTGCTAAAAACTTGGCTTAGTTCATGGTATTCCCTAGGAACGGACTTGAGACAAGGAGTGAAAGGTTCAGATGGAGCACGGGTGCCCTCTGCTGTGACAGTTCTTACTCCAGTTCAGAATCTTGCTGGTGGACCAGTCAATGTGAGGGTTGTGTTGTTTGAGCCAAGGTAGACCCAAGATGAAGGAGTCATGGGGAGAGGAGACGACATGGAAACTAATGTCCTCCTGGTGATTTCCAGAAACGATTAGTCGGATGGGTTCTGTGATGTGGGTGACGCGACTAAAAAGTCACCCATCAACGGCTAAGGCATCCACTGGGTTCGGAAGAGGCTGTGTGGCAAGGCCGATCTTGGTCACCATGGCAGCGTCGATCAGATTTTCATCAGCTCCCGAATTGACGAGAATGAGGACCTGGTGTGTCTGATGCTGATGCGAGATGGTGGCTGGGAGATAAGGTCTGAAGCGGTTATTGGGATGTTGATTTTGGCTCGTCAGGGATCCGACCTGAACTGACGAGCCTAATGTTTTTGGCCGCATGTCACAATTCTTAATTGAATGTCCCATCTGGCCACAGTAAAAACACACTCCAGGCTCCTTTCTTCTTCTCCGCTCATCTGGCGTGACTTTGCTCCTGATTCTCCCACAGTCTCTTCTGGGTGGGCAGGATTCTCCCTGGTGGAGGGCAGAGGCGTGGCAGGAGCGGAGGTATCATAGCTGGCTAGGGTTGATGGCAGCTGCCTTACACTTATGCTGTCGGATCTGGTTATCAATCCAAATGGCTAAGCTGACGAGTGAGTCCAGGTTATCTGCCCGGTCCCGAACAAACAAACAAAATGAAACGTCCTTTAGCAAAACAGGACGATACTCGTAAACTCGAGTAGAGAGATTCACTGAGAGAGAAAATAATCTCGTAAAGTACCGAAAACAGAAATCAACCCCAACAGCTCTGGGAGAAACTCAAATAACAAGGAGATGCGAAAATAAAGGGAGATAATCCCAGCCTGAGCCAAAATAAAATAACCCACAGAATGGGCGAACTCGCAGAAATAAGCAGCGTGAGAAAAATAAGCCAGTAGCAAACCTCTAGCTCTGAAAAACGTCAGAGACAAAACAAAGAGGCAAATAACTAGAGCACAAAGGAAAACGAAACTGAAACTAGAGTAAAGAGGAATCTAACCTAAACACTAGGAAGTTCCTGAATGTTTGTCAAAGACAAAAATCCAGTCTTCCGGCTATACCTTTTCCTGGCTTGGTGAACGTGGCAACAAAGACAAACAGGCGGAAACAGCGTGCTTAAATAGCACACAGGAAACCAGGACAAACAGGCGGAAACAGCGTGCTTAAATAGCACACAGGGAACCAGGAACAGGAAACAGCGTGCTTAAATAGCACACAGGAAACCAGGAACAGGAAACAGCGTGCTTAAATAGCACACAGGAAACCAGGAACAGGTGTGCCAGGTAATGAGCGGAAGAGCGGAGCGGACGGCGAAAAAGAAACCGGAGCGCCAGCTCACGGCTGCAGAGAACCATAAACGCAGAGATGGAATAAAGAAACCGGAGCGCCAGCTCACGGCTGCAGAGAACCATAAACGCAGAGATGGAATAAAGAAACCGGAGCGGCAGCTCACGGCTGCAGAGAACCATAAACGCAGAGATGGAATAAAGGATAGTCAAACCGTGACACAAATTAAGGAAGGTGTTGTCCTTGGAGGATGCTTTTGTAACCTCTCAGTTGGACTACTGTAATGTTTTATTGTCTGGTTGCACTGAATTGGCTCCAACTTGTTCAGAATGCAGCTGCTAGGGTTCTTACTACCACTAAGAAATGTGAGTATATCAGCCATCAACTCAAACCTCTTCATTGGTTGCCTGTGAAATTCAGAATTGACTATAAGATTTTACTTTTAACGTTTAAAGCTTTAAATGGTTTGGCTCCAGAATGTCTTAGTGACTTACTCATTCCTTACTGTCCTCCAAGATTACTTCGTTCACAAGGTGCTGGCTATTTGAAAATTCCTAGTATATGTAAAATTACAATGGGTGGCAGAGCCTTCTCTTACAGAGCTCCTGTCTTATATCCTATGTATGTTCGGGCTTCAGACACACTTTCTGTCTTTAAGTGTAGGCTTAAAACATATCCCTTTGTCTGGGGGGCAAATCAGGACCATAGACCTGTTTTGTGAGCTGGGCTGACTGTGCTGTTGCCCTGCTACTGCATGTGAACGCTCAGGTTTGCTGTTCTGTGCCGTGTTGGGGTCTGTCAGTCCAGGATCACTCTCATGGTTGTGTGCACCCCTCACTTCACATCTTTTAGATATATACTTTAGCATAATGCCCTGGGGCTTTCCATATTACACTCCGGCCTCCCCATTTGCAATTGTTACTCTTCTAATTTTATAAGTGCCTAACCCTCTCCTGTTTCTTTTCCCTGGGGCTTCTGCCCCTCCCTCACCCTGAGCTGCGGACTGCTCCAGCCCTGCCCCTCGTCCTGAATCTGCAGACTGCTCCAGCCCTGTTCCTCACCCTGAGCTGCAGACTGCTCCAGCCCTGCCCCTCACCCTGAGTCTGCGGACTGCTCCAGCCCTGCCCCTCACCCTGAGTCTGCAGACTGCTCCAGCCCCTCACCCTGAGTCTGCAGACTGCTCCAGCCCTGCCCCTCATCCTCCTCCTGCCCTGTCCCCCTCTGGTTTATGCCCAGATGTACCATCCCACCCCTCTGATTTGCATATTTGCATATATCTTTTCATTGGACTTTTTTCTACCAGCTAGTGTACTACACTGCCTGGCCAAAAAGAAAGTCACCGTTGCACCCGTCATGCATAGTGCCCACTGTACAAGCCTCTGGAGGCAATGTTATGATCTGGGGTTGCTTCAATTGGTCAGGTCTAGGCTCAGCAGCAATCCAGCAATAAAATGAAGTCAGCTGAGTGCCTGAATTTACTGAATGACCAGGTTATCCCATCAATGGGCATATTCCAGGACGACAATGCCAAGATTCATCAGGCTGAAATTGTGAAAGAGTGGTTCAGGGAGCATAAGGAATCATTTTCACACATGTATTGGCCACCAGATTCCAGACCTTAACCCCATTGAAAGTCTTTGGGATGTGCTGGAGAAGACTTTACGGAGTGGTCCGACTCTCCCGTCGTCAATACAAGATCTCGGCCAAAAATTAATGCAACTCTGGACGGAAATAAATGTTGTGACGTTGCATAAGGTTGTCGAAACAATGCCACGACAAATGCGCGCCGTAATCAAAGCTCAAGGCGGTCCAACTAAATATTAGAGTGTGACTTTTTTTTTGGCCAGGCAGTGTATCTCAGAATCCCTGTGTTAGATCCCTCATTACATACATTCTGTTACTATCCATTCTACCTTTAGTTTAAACCGGGCCGGCCAGCGGAGGATGGGCTCCCCCTCTCTAGCCAGGTTCCTTCTGAGATTTCTTCCCATCTAGCAGGTTTTTTTCTCGCTTGTCATTTCTGACATAACGTTTCACATTTCAGTAAAAAGAAAATTGTGAAAAATGTTTCAGTAGTATTAGACAAACTGAATAGACTTCACCTGTTTTGCACTGTTCTGTTTAAAGCTGTATAACATCAGACTCAGTTTGTTTTTGTCAACTAAAACTAGTTTACTTTCCATCTGCTAAAACTACTTTAGGTTCCATTGACTAAAACTAGACTAAAACTAACAATATTTAGATGACCAAAATATGACTAGGACAAAAATGCAATTTAGTCAGATGAGTATGACTAAAATTAAATCACAATTTGTTGTCAAAATTAACACTGGTACAGATACCATCATGCACTGTTGGTTCAGGAAGTATTTAAACCCTCGCTATAGATGATTTCGGATAAGATGTTAAGATGGTATGCGCTTTTTGTACATCACTTTGGATAAAATGTATGTATGTAATGTAATGTTAAGCCGAGGTTGTCCCTTCTGTAAGCTTAGTTCCACTGAAAATTAAAGTGAATATGTGGAATTTGTGCTTGGAAGGCAGTGGTAAACATTATTTTCATTAAAACAGCTGCATTACATTAACATAGTGTTAAAATTAATTTAAAAATGAAATAGAACATACTGTAAACCATCATTAAACCATACACCATCATTACAGGAGTTAAGAGACTATGGACAGGTCACATGTAACAAACAAAAAAAGGCATGAACAAAACTTATAAACTATAATTTATTTTAAGTAAATTTTTTTTGTTTTTTTCTTGAGTTTGTTTGGTTCTTGAGCATTATTTTTTCTCCAAGTGCACTGTCACACTTTTTGACACTTTTTCTTATGCTTTATTCATTTTCTTATCTGTATGTAACCCCTCTATTCTGTGTGTTTGCAGATACATAAATAGGCAGAGGTGCACTCCTTGCATTTCCTCATGTTTTTATTCAGTCAAGGTGTTTCTGGGCAAAATACAGATTTTTTTTACTTATGTTTGAGCGTGCTTTCACAAAACTAGAATTCAAAAGCAATGTGGGTGAAAACAGTATCTGAACTCCCAGGACCCACAAAGCTTTCTAAATGTATAAACAGCTTCTTTAAAAAAAAGTTATTTTCTCTGACTGCTCTTGCCGTCATCTATTTTGCAATTCCATTCACACATGGATTAGAGAGGCCAACCTGAAACACTAAATCGACAGACCTGTACTCCAGTAAGTAATTCACTGGAATTTGCATCGCTGCTTGTGGCAATTCTAGTTATAAAGTACCTCATAGCGCCGCAGTGGTGCAGCGGACAAAGGCGCAGATTTTCAGCTTGTGCGGTTGCGCCCCGAAGATCAGGGGTTCAATCCCTGGAGCGGCAATCGGCAGCTGCCCCCGGGTGGCGGAGGGGCTCGGAGAGAATCGCAGCGCACAGAACGGCCCTGGGCGGGTTGGAATCACGGTCAGGAGCCCGAGGAGCCGCACCCCGAAGAGGACGCGGCGCCCTCCGTCCTACCACCGGCCAACAGGGCACGTAGCAGCGACTCTCCAGCAGTTGCAAGTGGCAAGAGCAGTCAGTGAAAATAACACCTCTTTTTTAACTTCAAGGCTGACATGGCGACACAACCCACTTTCATTTTAAATGCGGTGATTCTCTAGCGGTTGACAGGGCGCGTAGCGGTGAGCATAAGAAAAGAAAGATCATTAATTAATAGTCAAATGCACCTAAATCACAGGTAATAGACATCATCAAAAACATAAGCAGGTCAAGGAAGCTGCCTCCATATCTCTAACAAACCTTTTAAAAACATTTAGTGAGATTGAAGGAGTCGAGTAACTGAAACTGAAAGGAGCAGGTTGAAGGAGCAAAGTAACTGAAAGCTTTTTTACCTGCTTCTGTCCGTACTAAGGGGACAGATAAAAGCATGGGATCCTGAGACCTCAAAGAATATCCACCTGCATTAGTCCTAAGATATGAACATAAGTAGGGGGGCAAAAGGCCAAGGATCACCTTATAAATAAAAATATGCCAGTGGCTGTGTCTGCGTGTGGCTAGAGCAGGCCAACCAACCCTGGCATATAAAGTGCAGTGATGTGTAAGAGCCTTAGAGTTAGTTATGAATCGTAATGCACCATGGTAGATCATGTCAATGGAACTGAGACACTTTCCAGAAGCATGCGAATATAAAATGTCCCCATAATCAATGACTGGAAGGAAAGTGGCAGCAACAAGCCTCTTTTTAGCTTCAAAGGAGAAGCAAGCCTTGTTTCTAAAATAAAAACCAAGCTTTAGCTTGCTTGTGAGTTGCTGAACATGATTTTCAAAAGATAAAGAATCATCAATTAAAATTCTGAGATACTTATCAGATGAAACTGTTTCAATCTCCTTACCTTGTTTTGTAATGATAACAGGTAGGTTTAATGGTCTATTCTTTGGTCTACTAAACCACATTAATTTAGTTTTGCTTGCGTTTAAGACCAACTTCAATCTACATAGATTTAGTTGCACAAAGGTCAAAAGCAGTTTGCAAGTTATCATACGCCGGAGCAAAAGAGGAAGTACAACAGTAGATAATGGTATCATCAGCATAAAAGTGCAGGTTTGCATCCACAACATTACATCTGAGGTTATTAATATAAATGGCAAACAAAAGCGGCCCTAAAACAGAACCCTGGGGCACTGAATTGGCAGGACCGGGGATCGAACCCCCGATCTTCGGGGCGCGCCTTAGTCCGCTAGGTACTTTTTAACTAGAATTGCCACAAGCAGCGATGCAAATTCCAGTAAATTACTTACTGGAGTACAGATCTGCCGATTTAGTGTTTCAGGTTGGCCTCTCTAATCCATGCGTGAATGGAATTGCAAAATAGACGACGGCAAGAGCAGTCAGTGAAAATAACTTTTTTAAAGAAGCTGTAGAGAGCTTTGTGGGTCCTGCGAGTTCAGATACTGTTTTCACCCACATTGCTTTTGAATTCTAGTTTTGTGAAAGCACGCTCAAACATAAGTAAAAGAAAATCTGTATTTTGCCCAGAAACACCTTGACTGAATAAAAACATGAGGAAATGCAAGGAGTGCACCTCTGCCTATTTTATTTATTTACACAGAATAGAGGGGTTACATACAGATAAGAAAATGAAGCACCTCTTTTTTAACTTCAAGGCTGAAATGACGACACAACCCACTTCCATTTGAAATGCATATTGATACAATTTAGTTGTGATTAAAGGTGTTTAGCAGTATCTGGTGGTTTAGCAGTATTGGTCGTCCTACAGTCTAATCAGTGGAATGGCAAATATTGTTTGAATACATTTTGGAAGGTGTTGCTCATGGACAGTGTAATCACAGTGTTTGCCATTAATGTATTGAACAGTTTAATTTATACCGCCACAATTTCAAATTGGTCAAAAAAATATATCAAAAATACTGTACTATGTACTATGAGCGCAGCATAGCCCTGTCGCTTCAAAAATCCCCTCTCTTATCAGTCTACTGAATGCCCCTCCCCCCTGCTTACACACAAACCCACACGCATACACACACTCACACAAACCCACAAACCCGCACGCATACACACACTCACATAAATCCGCACGCCTACACACACTCACACAAACCCGCACGCGTACACACACTCACACAAACCCGCACGCGTACACACACTCACACAAACCCGCACGCGTACACACACTCACACAAACCCGCACGCGTACACACACTCACACAAACCCGCACGCATACACACACTCACACAAACCCGCACGCGTACACACACTCACACAAACCCGCACGTGTACACACACTCACACAGACCCGCACGCGTACACACACTCACACAAACCCGCACGCGTACACACACTCACACAAACCCGCACGCATAGCCATTAGCTGGGTGTGGTTCCTCTGTCCTGCGGACACTTCTTAACTCTAGAGCCCCCCTCCACGAGAAGGGCCTATGAGTGTATGTGGCAGGTGCCCACAGCACTGCACAGACCTCGTGCACTGCCCGATTTCTTTTAAGACGGCATTTCTCCTGGCAATGGCGTCAGAAAGGCATGTTGGTGAACTCTGCACTCTCTCCATCACGCAGAGTGTATGTGGCGCCGCTACATTGAGGCGTGGGGACCTGGGGATGCACAGGTGGCATGCCCAGTGCGCTGCGCCGCTACATTGAGGCGTGGGGACCTGGGGATGCACAGGTGGTATGCCCAGTGCGCTGCGCTGCTACATTGAGGCGTGGGGACCTGGGGATGCACAGGCGGTATGCCCAGTGCGCTGCGCTGCTACATTGAGGCGTGGGGACCTGGGGATGCACAGGTGGTATGCCCAGTGTGCTGTGCCGCTACATTGAGGCGTGGGGACCTGGGGATGCACAGGTGGTATGCCCAGTGCGCTGTGCCGCTACATTGAGGCGTGGGGACCTGGGGATGCACAGGTGGTATGCCCAGTGCGCTGCGCCGCTACATTGAGGCGTGGGGACCTGGGGATGCACAGGTGGTATGCCCAGTGCGCTGCGCTGCTACATTGAGGCGTGGGGACCTGGGGATGCACAGGTGGTATGCCCAGTGCGCTGCGCCGCTACATTGAGGCGTGGGGACCTGGGGATGCACAGGTGGTATGCCCAGTGCGCTGCGCCGCTACATTGAGGCGTGGGGACCTGGGGATGCACAGGTGGTATGCCCAGTGCGCTGCGCCGCTACATTGAGGCGTGGGGACCTGGGGATGCACAGGTGGTATGCCCAGTGCGCTGCGCTGCGCCGCTACATTGAGGCGTGGGGACCTGGGGATGCACAGGTGGTATGCCCAGTGCGCTGCGCTGCGCCGCTACATTGAGGCTATCGCTTACATCAGGCGCACTGGGCAGCTCTTCGTCTGCTATGGCAAATCCAAAGGAAAAGTGCTCTCGGCTCAGAGCCTTTCCTGCTGGGTAGTGTAGGCGATAGCTGCGGCCTATGAGGCTAGTGCTAGGCCTTTACCTACGGCCTATGAGGCTAGTGCTAGGCCTTTACCTACGGCCTATGAGGCTAGTGCTAGGCCTTTACCTACGGCCTATGAGGCTAGTGCTAGGCCTTTACCTACGGCCTATGAGGCTAGTGCTAGGCCTTTACCTACGGCCTATGAGGCTAGTGCTAGGCCTTTACCTATGGCCTATGAGGCTAGTGCTAGGCCTTTACCTACGGCCTATGAGGCTAGTGCTAGGCCTTTACCTACGGCCTATGAGGCTAGTGCTAGGCCTTTACCTACGGCCTATGAGGCTAGTGCTAGGCCTTTACCTACGGTTGTCCAGTGTAGGTCCACCAGGAGTGTCATGGATAGCACTGCAGGGTGTCCCTCTTCCTGAGATCTGTGCGGCGGCGACTTGGGCGTCCGCCTGCACGTTTTCAAGGGTTTATCACGTCAACGTGGCGCCTGTATCAACGGTCGGCTCGGCCTTCCTGCCGGTGGCCTTGGCATCCACTTAATGGTATGTCTGCCTCTCATGACACAGTGGGTATTAGTCATCCGTAAGTTGACGACCCTAATGGTCGAAGGAACTAAATCAAGTTACAACAAACAATATTGCCTATCGTAGCTCACACTAAATAAACGAGCTCTATTCCAAAGCAATGCTATCCAAAATGCAACTTGGCCCTGTGTTTTTTCATCTTAGCATGTGAAGAGATTGTGGTCATTCAAACTGTAAATGTCAAATAACAAAAATTGCCTCATGGAACAACATATTATTTCAATGAATGTTTTAAACAGTTGATGAATAATTACACTCCAGAAAGGATATCTTTATACTCTGTTGGCAAGTTTACAGGTTTTAAAATGTTTGTGGGTCAGATGATGCCAAATACGTAATAGTACTAATTTTTCATAATAATAGTTATGATATTTGCGAACAGAATGTGAACACAAGAATGTCTAGGCTCTGTAGGACCACACAGGTTTCTATAGAAATCCAAATATTACAAATAAATAAATGTACATAATATTATTATTATTATTACTAATACATTTTATTCATGCTGTGCTTTTCATAGACCCAAAGCACTGGATGCAGACAATTGTTCAAACATGCCCTATAGTGTCAAAAATCTTTTTTATTTCTAAGTGCAACACATCTGAATCACAGTATTTCCACTATAAATTATTGTCCTTTCACAGTTTGATGTGGCACATACAGTTTCATTGACCACATTCTCTTGAGATGGTAAGATGAAAAAACACAGGGCCAAGTTACCCTCAGCATGAATTTCTCAGCATGCATACTTTAAACCGTCAAAAAAAAAGTCATTGCAAATACCATTTCTCATATTTGCAACAGTTGACTTTATTTGCAATCAATATGAATATGGTCCCAAAACCAGTCTTTGACCTTTGCAGATGGTTGTCTGTGTCAGGAAAGCGGTGGAAGTGGATAAGTCACATTGTGCACATTGCAGGAAAGAAAGAACAGGTCCCATTCAAAATTGTCAGTAGTCAGGCCCATTTCCCTTTCACTGTGTAAAAATGTATGCCCATGCAAAGAATCGAGCATATATTGAATTAATATAGCTGGCAGCATTAATTTTTTCCTGGTTTGAGGGAGACATTGCAGGTGAAAGGAAGTGATTTTGAGATCTCGACATAACAAAAGTTGTTTTCTCATGATCACGACTTATCTTAAGATCTTTACATAACGAAAGTTATTTTCTTGTGCGACATTACAAAGTGATTTCTACTTGTCAGTCCCTGATTAACCCTTTCCAGATCAATTGAAAATTCAAAAATTCTATCCAGCAGGTCATAGTAACATGAATAAACGTTTATTGTGCAATCATATGACATCGCACATTAGCGGTTTATACATCATGTTACTGAGAAGAATTTGTACTTTCAGGTTATATAAACCATAATAGGCTTGCTTACACTCAATATCATATATCAGCAAAAAAATTTTTTTTTTTTTTTTTGTTTACAAAAAAGCACCTGGATATCAGTTCTCTCTGAAAGATTTGCCATTTCAGCCATTTTATGTTCTAAATAGAGAGACACTAAGACCATGTTCACAACCATTTTATATTCAAAAGATACAAACATTTTTGTAATGAGTGGAAACTTGTTTTTAAACAGTTTTAGAATCTTAAAATTAGTGACATCTCACACTGCCTACACTGGAGATCAGGAATTTACCTTTTGCTAATGTCCATCGATGCCCCCTCGTTCTACTAACAGAACTCCTGAATAATCTCCTGTTGTTCACTTTATTAATCCCTTTAATGAATTTAAAAGCCTCTATCAAATCACCCCTAAGTTTCCTTTTACTAAACTTAAAGAGATTAAGTATCATAAGTCTTTCCTCATAAATTTTATCTTTCATACCAGGAACAAAATTAGTTGCCCTTCCTTGGACCTTTTCCAGAGCCTCAATATCTTTTTTGTAATTCGGTGCCCAGTACTGCACACAGTACTCTAAATGTGGTCTGACAAAGGTATTGTATAACATAAGCATAACTTCCTTGAATTTATACTCAATACTATTGTCTATATATCCCAGCATCCTGTTAGCCTTTTTTACTGCTACAGCACAATGCCTAGAACCTGAAAGGCTTTGATCAACTACTACATCTTTTTCAAATTGAGCACATTCCAATTTAGTTTCTCCCATTAAGTAGGCTTGCCTTATGGTTTTATTTTCCACGTGTAAAATTTTACATTTAGCTATGCTGAATTTCATTTGCCAGATTTCCACCAACTTCTGGATTCTGTTTAAATCTTCTTGAATTACTTTAGTAGCTTCCAAACTGTTAGTTAACCTCCCAGTTTTGATGGAAATAAGGAAGAGCAGAGGTCCCAACACCAATCCTTGTGGGACTCCACTTCCCACAGTACCCTGCTTACATAAGATCCCCCCTACTATTACATTTTGTGTTCTACCCTGTAGCCAGTTCAGAACCCATTCTGAAAAGCTTCCTAGAATTACTACTGTCTTCATTTTGATAATGAGTCTCATGTGGTACCTTAGCAAATGCTTTTTTGAAATCGAGGTACGTAATATCATAAGCCTTGTTACAATCAAAACACTTGGTAGCTTCCTCAAAGAATGCCAAAATGTCTGTCATGACCCTCCCCTGCGAAAACCACGTTGGCTATCTCTTAAGATGTTATGTTCAATCAATAATTCCAATCAGTCTCTGATGAGAGTATTTTACATGTGATACAAGTTAAACTGACAGGCTAATACTTTCCTCGATCAGTCCGGTCTCCTTTGTTATATATTGGTATTACATCACCTTGCTTCCAGTCGTCAGGTATTTCTCCAGTTTCTAGGTCTAAAAATACCTGCCAGGGGTTTATAGGTGATCTCACGTAACTGAGTACCCTTGGGTATATATATCATCAGGGTCTGCTGCCTTATTTGTCTTTAATTTATGTAATTTATCGAGTACTTCTCTATCCCCTATCTCAATATCTGCTAAGACATGCTGAGTATTCCTTCCAGCCTATTAGTAACCTCCTCTCTGGTAAAACTCTCAAAGTAACTGTTGAAGGCATCAGAAATATCCCTCATTCTTATAAAGCAACATCCCTTCCTTATTCTTAATGCACTTAACCTCCTCAACTTTCCTTTTCCAACTGCAGTATTGAAAGAAATGTCTAGGATTACTTTTTGCATCTTGAGCAATTTGCCATTCAAACAGATTTTGGCTACCCTTAATTTTTTTTTAACCTTCGCACACATATTACAGTATTTTGCCTTATTACGCACAGTATTATCTTTTATATATCTTAGTTTATTCCATTCCCTCAAACTCTTCCGTATAGCTTTATTCATCCACTGAGGAGACTGCTTTTTCAACTGACTTTTCTTTATCCTTTGGAATGAATTTACACTGTGCATCAAGAATAACCCTTTTGAACCTGCCCCACTGTTCATTCACAGTCTTGCATTCAAGAAGTTGCTCCCAGCCTATATTAGTTAAATACGCTCGCATCTTGTTAAAGTTGGCATGGCTAAAATCCTGGACTTAGAGGATGCCCTCTTAATTTGCCAAAATACCTCAAAACTAACTGCACAGTGGTCACTTGTCCCAAGTGGCTCCACTACCTCTGTGCTGCAAATTCAGTCAGGACCATTACACAGCACCAGATCCAGAATTGATGTCCCTCTTGTATGCTGACTAACATACTGTACCAAAAAAAAAAAGGTAATTTACAACATCCAGAAGTTCTTCCTCACTTTTTCCCTTGTCCTGTCACCAATTCCCAATTAATAGCAGGCTAATTAAAGTCACCCATAATAACAGTCTTGCCTCCCTGACTAGCTTGTTTAATATTTCAAAATAGCATTGTATTCACACCATTGTCTGTAACATGATAATCCTATATTTAATCCCTTCACGTTTTCCCCAATGAGCTTGATCCAAATATCCTCGTTAGGCATAAGATGGTGCATTTCTAGAATTTCCTGCACATTAAGATTTTCTTTTACAGAGAGCTACACCCCCACCTCTCTTACCGGATCTATTGAGACGGGTGCGTGAGGGTAGGACCCGAAATGCACGACTCAGAAGCAGTGGTAGTAGAAAAAGTCCCGTGAGGGCATTTAATGAGGGAATGTCCAATGAGAGTGGTCAAAAGACAAGCAAAGTTCATACACAAGTAATCCAGCCAAAACTAAAGTACAGTACCGAGGGAGAAGGCAGTCTCAGAATCGGTACACCATGCGAAAAGTCCAGTAACCAGAGTAGCTGTCAGCGGGGCAGTAGTACAGGCAGACGGTAGGCAGGCTCAGGGTTGAAGACGATGCAAGAGTCGAGACCGGAGTCCGCTCCGCAGGGCAACAGTACAAAGACAGCAGGCAATAACTCATGGTACAGGCAGGCAGTGGTCAACAAAACAGAAGTCAGTAACAATAGTCAAAAAACAGGCTTGGATCGTACAAAAGGCAGGCTTGGAAATAACGCTCAAAAGTGCACTGAAAACAGGAGGCAACAATTTCGCAAAGACAAGACATGAACACTGAGCTTAAATGCAGGTGTAGACAGGTGCAGACACTTAGCTTGAGAGCAGCATGCGAATGGAAATCAGGTGTGGAAGGCTGACAAGGTAACAAGATAATTAGTAATCGTTACTAATAAACCTATCCTGACCTAGCGTTAGTAAATTAGTAAATGACATGCACGAGAAACGTAAGGTAAACAGAACACATGGTTAGAATGTTAGTATTACCCAATCCTGATCTAACGTTAGTAGATTAGTAAACTAGACACGGGAGAATGAAACAATTAGGGAAGCGTGAGCGACAGCAAGAGAGATAGAGAAAGCATGAACGCAAGGCTACGGAAAAACACGAAAATGTGTATGCTAACAATGAACGGGAAACGTAACATGAATCAAATATAAAACGTGACATGACAAGACTAGAAAATAAATTGTTACAATAATCAAACATGAAATGTGACATGACATGAAAATGAAACGTAGCAAGAATTAAACATAAAACGTGGTGTGACTAGACTAAACATAATACGTGACATTTACAAGAAATCTAACTAAGACAGAAATGAAACATAAAACGTGACATGACCAGCTAGAACCGTGACATCTATCTTTCCGAATAAGCTTGTACCCCTCTATATTATATTCATGTCCATCCACTTCCCCAAGCCATGTGTCTGTAATCCCAACTATGGCATAACCCCCATTATTCATAACAGCCTCGAGTTCAAAAAATGTATTTTGTATACTTCTAGCATTTAAACAAAGACATTTCAGACCATTACGTCTGCTGGCACTACACTTCCTCTCCCGTTTCATCACTCCCTGCTGCCCCAAGCCACCCTTACTAGAATTCTGCTCTAAAAATATATAATTATTCTCACTATTATTATAGGCATCCTTGACAGCTTCCATCTGGGCAGTCTGCACCTCCCTGCTCTTTATACGTTCTAACCTCCCTGCCCCCCAAGTGCCTAGTTTAAATAATCCTGTGCTACTCTAAGCATACGCTGGCCCAATGCAGCAGTACCCCTCTGGTTCAGGTGCAAACCGTCCCACTTGTACAAGTCACCCCTGTCCCAAAAGGAGTCCCAGTGCCCCATAAACCTGTACCCCCTCTTTCCTACATCAGGGGCCACATGTATAAAACTCTGAGTAAAAGAATGCGTAAAAGAATGCTCAGGGTGAAAATCGGAAATCTGCTTAAAAAAAGTTTAGCATTTTCTACCTCTGCCTTTCGGTCACAGTGTCGCCATATCACAGGGACTCCAAACATTGCGTACGTATGGCGTCCATCGTGTGCAGAGGTACGCAGATTCTCACAGCACGTGTTATATTATACATCTGAATTTCTGCGTGGGAACTCCCTTACGCGGCTTTCTGAGGGCATTTCTCTGCTCAGCACTGTTTATACATGTGGCCCCTGGTTTGTAGTCACGTCTTAAACCTCCAAATAAATCTTTTGGAAAAAATCTTTTCTGGACCATGACCACTGGATCCCTCCCTGCTCTGGCCAGGAGCTTGTCTGCATGCTCCAGGAGATCTCCTACCTGGGCAACAGGTAGGCAACAAACCGTACGAGACTCCTTGTCCTGCAAACAGACTATACTGTCTACACTTCTAAGAACTGAGTCTCCAAATAACTCCCCTTTCCTGGAGGATGTGGCCATCTGTGTGCCCAGAGACTCATCAGACCTCCCACTCTCAGGGCCATCTGTGTGCCCAGAGACTCATCAGACCTCCCCACTCTCAGGGCCATCTGTGTGCCCAGAGACTCATCAGACCTCCCCACTCTCAGGGCCATCTGTGTGCCCAGAGACTCATCAGACCTCCCACTCTCAGGGTCATCTGTGTGCCCAGAGACTCATCAGACCTCCCACTCTCAGGGTCATCTGTGTGCCCAGAGACTCATCAGTCCTCCCCACTCTCAGGGTCATCTGTGTGCCCAGAGACTCATCAGACCTCCCACTCTCAGGGTCATCTGTGTGCCCAGAGACTCATCAGACCTCCCCACTCTCAGGGTCATCTGTGTGCCCAGAGACTCATCAGACCTCCCACTCTCAGGGTCATCTGTGTGCCCAGAGACTCATCAGACCTCCCCACTCTCAGGGTCATCTGTGTGCCCAGAGACTCATCAGACCTCCCCACTCTCAGGGTCATCTGTGTGCCCAGAGACTCATCAGACCTCCCCACTCTCAGGGTCATCTGTGTGCCCAGAGACTCATCAGACCTCCCCACTCTCAGGGTCATCTGTGTGCCCAGAGACTCATCAGACCTCCCCACTCTCAGGGTCATCTGTGTGCCCAGAGACTCATCAGACCTCCCACTCTCAGGGTCATCTGTGTGCCCAGAGACTCATCAGACCTCCCCACTCTCAGGGCCATCTGTGTGCCCAGAGACTCATCAGACCTCCCCACTCTCAGGGCCATCTGTGTGCCCAGAGACTCATCAGACCTCCCCACTCTCAGGGCCATCTGTGTGCCCAGAGACTCATCAGACCTCCCCACTCTCAGGGCCATCTGTGTGCCCAGAGACTCATCAGACCTCCCACTCTCAGGGTCAAGGGTCAGGTCCAATTCCTGCAAGGGCTGGAATCGGATGGACACCACAACCTCTGGAGAAACAGTCCATGTGCGGGTGGCACACCCTTTTCTGTGCTCTCTCCCTACTGTCACCCAACTCTCTCTCCCTACTGTCACCCAACTCTCTCTCCCTACTGTCACCCAACTCTCTCTCCCTACTGTCACCCAACTCTCTCTCCCTACTGTCACCCAACTCTCTCTCCCTATTGTCACCCAACGCTCTCTCCCTACTGTCACCCAACTCTCTCTCCCTACTGTCACCCAACGCTCTCTCCCTACTGTCACCCAACGCTCTCGCCCTGAGTCTCCCCCCTTCCCACCCTGAGTCTCCCCCCTTCCCACCTGCTCTGAGTCTCCCCCCTTCCCACCTGCTCTGAGTCTCCCCCTTCCCACCTGCTCTGAGTCTCCCCCCTTCCCACCTGCTCTGAGTCTCCCCCCTTCCCACCTGCTCTGAGTCTCCCCCCTTCCCACCTGCCCTGAGTCTCCCCCCTTCCCACCTGCTCTGAGTCTCCCCCTTCCCACCTGCTCTGAGTCTCCCCCCTTCCCACCTGCCCTGAGTCTCCCCCCTTCCCACCTGCTCTGAGTCTCCCCCCTTCCCACCTGCCCTGAGTCTCCCCCCTTCCCACCTGCCCTGAGTCTCCCCCCTTCCCACCCGCTCTGAGTCTCCCCCCTTCCCACCCTGAGTCTCCCCCCTTCCCACCCTGAGTCTCCCCCCTTCCCACCTGCCCTGAGTCTCCCCCGTTCCCACCCTGAGTCTCCCCCCTTCCCACCTGCTCTGAGTCTCCCCCCTTCCCACCCTGAGTCTCCCCCCTTCCCACCCTGAGTCTCCCCCCTTCCCACCTGCTCTGAGTCTCCCCCCTTCCCACCTGCTCTGGAGTCTCCCCCCTTCCCACCTGCTCTGAGTCTCCCCCCTTCCCACCTGCTCTGAGTCTCCCCCCTTCCCACCTGCCCTGAGTCTCCCCCCTTCCCACCTGCTCTGAGTCTCCCCCCTTCCCACCTGCCCTGAGTCTCCCCCCTTCCCACCCGCTCTGAGTCTCCCCCCTTCCCACCTGCTCTGAGTCTCCCCCCTTCCCACCTGCTCTGGAGTCTCCCCCCTTCCCACCTGCTCTGAGTCTCCCCCCTTCCCACCTGCTCTGAGTCTCCCCCCTTCCCACCTGCTCTGGAGTCTCCCCCCTTCCCACCTGCTCTGAGTCTCCCCCCTTCCCACCTGCTCTGAGTCTCCCCCCTTCCCACCTGCCCTGAGTCTCCCCCCTTCCCACCTGCTCTGGAGTCTCCCCCCTTCCCACCTGCGGCATGCATACCAAATGGGTAACTTGAATTAATGATTAAATTAATTACCAATAAAATTACACATTAATAATTGTCTTAGCAAAATCACAATTTTATGTACTCAGTTGATACCGAATTAATATAAATGATCCGGATAGAAGGTGAAGGCATTTTGGGGAATCCCTGCGATTAGCATTGGCTGACTCAGTTCAACACAAGAGCAACATTAATACAGACAATCTTGGAAAATGTAATAGTTTATTGAACACAAAGTACCAAACAGAGCAAAGCACGATTCACTACTATAATGTACAACAAACTGTGTGTGTGTGTGTGTGTGTGTGTGTGGCACGCTGGGCGCACGTGGGGGTTTCCATGTTCTCCTGCGTGTGGGGGGTTGCCTCGGACACGTGTTCAGAGAGAACAAAGAAACTAAAATGAAAATGGAGGGAGGTTTGAAACTAGCTTTCGCTGGAGCTAGCTAATGGTGGCTCATGAACCATACCATACACAAGGGATAGCCGTAAGCTTATTGATGCGTGCGCATTGAGATCAGCATGCAGTGTTAAGATTACGACTGGTTAGTGTTTAAAGACAGATCACATGCAAGATAGGTTTAATGCATCACGCACAGAACGTAACGCAGCGCGGTAAAATGGTAACACAAAACTTTTACATAACACACATTAACCATGCAATCGTACAGTTACATACATCCAGTCACAAACATGTTGCGGTTGTTAACTAATAAGCTATGCCCATGTTATAGCCTTACTTGAATTAAAGTCCGTTAAATAGGTTCCTCCGTTGGATTGCACACTCACAATGAAAAGGGGAAATCCGGTCACCCTGATCCTATGGTTGCAGTTCGTAGGGGTAGCGATAGGGGGAACTGGCCACCTCATCTTGTGTCCCTGGAACTGGTTTATTTCATCGTCAGGGTTGCAGTTCGTAGGGGTGAATAATGGAACCGGTCGCATTATCTCTCCCGAACTATGCAGTGTGATCCTACTGCAGACCGCTTGCCTCTTTGGGGACTCACCGGCGGTGCTGTGCTGCAGGATCAGTGGCTGCGTGGCCCGCTTAGTGGTTCTTCTTGACCACCGGGTGCTCGCGATGCCTCCTTGCATCTCGTCTCCGGTCCTCCGTGGCTGATAGCCGGGGGTAGATGAGCCCGCCTCGCTCAGCTGGATCGGCATCATGAATGGCCGTGCTTCCTTGTGGAGCGAGGGCTCTTCCCCGGGCGTGCAGGCCGCACGGGCCATGAGACGAGACAGGCCCTGGCGAGTTAAGCGGATGAACTGGGAAGAACTGCCGTGTTGCCTCTTCAAATAAACTTTATTGCCAGTCGTGCATTTCCGCTGTGCAGTATCACGTTACAGTGCGGAAATCACAACTGGTACCCACGTCCAACGTCACTTCCAACGTGGAGGAGGAGCCTCCTGTGGACTGTATGGAATTGTAGTTCCTGTTGACCCTACAAAAGGTTAGTTTGTGTTATGGGTTAATGACACGCTAAACTATATTCTGTGGTTAGCTAGTTTTATCAGTCTCATAAATATAAAGTTTTAACAGTGTAAAACTATAAGGTCAGGGAAATTGGCTATTCCTGACTGAAACATGCATTGCAAGACAAAATACAAACAACAGTAGGAACCAGCAGTAAAATGACCTCAACTTTGCTCTGATGGTAAAGACGCTGTCTTTGCCTACCAGACGCACCACTGAAACCCTTACAGACTTATTTTCCCAACCCACATATCGCTTGATCACCGAGACAGAGTTGGCCTGCCACCGTCCACGAAATAAACCAAGCTGGTTTATTTTCAACAGCTGTTTTGAGGACACGTTTCTTCAAACTGTTCCTCTACTGTCTCCCTTGTGGCCGGACCCAAGTGGAGACCTGTGCACGTCCACGTCGACCTGACTGGAACCCCGTTGCCACGCACCTGCCGGGACCTTGGGCCAGCTGACGAGCTGACATCACTTATGGGATCGGGACTGGCCTTCCCTTTGTTACCGTTAAGTATTGAAACGCATTTTATTTAGCACTGACATCAATTAATAGGTTAGCATAAAACTTGTAATACCCATTTGAGGTCATTTTACTGCTGGTTTCTATTGTTGTATTTTGTTTTTCTATGCGTGCGTTGGTCGGGAATAGCCTGACCTAATTGTTTTGCATTGTTAAAACTGTATCTTTATGAGACTGATGAAATTAACTAACCACATAATATAGTTTAGCGTGTCAACCCATAACACGAACGAACCTTCGTTAATGGACTGTCAGCATATTCAGCCATTACATAATTAGAATTTCCTCTGATTAAGATTAAGTCATAGAATATTATCCTTCATATTATACAAAGTATTTTTTCTACAATTCATAATTGTAGCCAAGAGAACATATGTCATTTTTCCGAACCACGGTTGTGTCTACGACGTCTAGCCCTAAGTTGGGCTCTACTGACGTGTAGAACTCTAATTGAATGTTGAACTTAATTTTTTTCTGAATACAACTGACCAAACCTCACTACATTACTTATTTGAGAATGGTTTAACATTAACTATCTAAAATAAATAAGAAGATTTTAATGAGCACTGGTTTTCCTTTGCCGTGTTTGCCTTATAGAACAAGGTCATCAGCAGCAGTTCATATCCATGACAAATGCTTGTAGTCGCTGGTTGCATCTACACTTTTAACAGGTTATTAGCCTACTATTATCTCCTCCTCAAACGCATTTTATTCGCCGAACCTTTCAATTAGGCTACGTCACGTGCGTTGTCCCAAAAGGCTGTACTGAATTTCATGAACTCGATCTGACAGGTCAATCAAAATAATTGTAGCATTTAGGCTACAGTTTGTTTATAAACTCAGTCTCATGTCAACATAAAAAGTGCAATATGCACCATAATTCGCAATACGCTCACTGCAAATAAGGGCACCAACTTTTCGATAAATGCGTTGCCTACTGATCAGTCCAATCAGATTGGAACGTAAGATCTGTCTTTCTTTTTGCCATTTTGCTCACGGGTGCGAAATCTATCCTAGCTGACACATTACCTTTACCTGGAAATGATGCCGGACAATCAATTAAAATCTAGATTCTCGCTAGTTGTTGTTTTTTTCTTTCTCACTCAGTTGTCTGACATCACTGCTGGAGCCTACAAGCCATTCATGTGTGAAACATTGGCAACTAACAGTTTATTCAGTCGCAGTAAAATAAATCTGTTAAATAAATAATTTTGCAATTATTTTTTTATTTTATTATTAGTATTAGCCCTTTTGGTGAAGCACTTTTGGAGCCATATGATGTATGGCTCATAGGTTCCCGAGCACTGTTATATACCATACGCCAGGGGGTCTTCAACCTTATCCCGCAAGGGACCCGAGCACTGTTATATACCATACGCCAGGGGGTCTTCAACCTTATCCCGCAAGGGACCCGAGCACTGTTATATACCATACGCCAGGGGTCTTCAACCTTATCCCGCAAGGGACCCGAGCACTGTTATATACCATACGCCAGGGGGTCTTCAACCTTATCCCGCAAGGGACCCGAGCACTGTTATATACCATACGCCAGGGGTCTTCAACCTTATCCCGCAAGGGACCCGAGCACTGTTATATACCATACGCCAGGGGGTCTTCAACCTTATCCCGCAAGGGACCCGAGCACTGTTATATACCATACGCCAGGGGGTCTTCAACCTTATCCCGCAAGGGACCCGAGCACTGTTATATACCATACGCCAGGGGTCTTCAACCTTATCCCGCAAGGGACCCGAGCACTGTTATATACCATACGCCAGGGGTCTTCAACCTTATCCCGCAAGGGACCCGAGCACTGTTATATACCATACGCCAGGGGTCTTCAACCTTATCCCGCAAGGGACCCGAGCACTGTTATATACCATACGCCAGGGGGTCTTCAACCTTATCCCGCAAGGGACCCGAGCACTGTTATATACCATACGCCAGGGGGTCTTCAACCTTATCCCGCAAGGGACCCGAGCACTGTTATATACCATACGCCAGGGGGTCTTCAACCTTATCCCGCAAGGGACCCGAGCACTGTTATATACCATACGCCAGGGGTCTTCAACCTTATCCCGCAAGGGACCCGAGCACTGTTATATACCATACGCCAGGGGTCTTCAACCTTATCCCGCAAGGGACCCGAGCACTGTTATATACCATACGCCAGGGGTCTTCAACCTTATCCCGCAAGGGACCCGAGCACTGTTATATACCATACGCCAGGGGGTCTTCAACCTTATCCCGCAAGGGACCCGAGCACTGTTATATACCATACGCCAGGGGTCTTCAACCTTATCCCGCAAGGGACCCGAGCACTGTTATATACCATACGCCAGGGGTCTTCAACCTTATCCCGCAAGGGACCCGAGCACTGTTATATACCATACGCCAGGGGTCTTCAACCTTATCCCGCAAGGGACCCGAGCACTGTTATATACCATACGCCAGGGGTCTTCAACCTTATCCCGCAAGGGACCCGAGCACTGTTATATACCATACGCCAGGGGTCTTCAACCTTATCCCGCAAGAGACCCGAGCACTGTTATATACCATACGCCAGGGGTCTTCAACCTTATCCCGCAAGGGACGGTGTGGGAGCAGGCTCTTGTTTCAACCAAGCAGGTACACACCTGATTCTACTAATCAAGGTCCTTAGCAAAGACTCTAGTGATTGATTAGTAGAATCAGGTGTGTACCTGCTTGGTTGGAACAAAAGCCCGCACCCACACTGGCCCTTGCGGGATAAGGTTGAAGACCCCTGCCATACGCTCTTTGACAAGCCTTTGATAAAATTTGCGTTTGTGCGCCCTCAAACATCAATTCATTAGACATGGGTGGAAATTAATAAAATGAAAATACTTGTAGAATTCAGGTCCTTGGCCGCCTGTCAACCTATCTGTGAAGTTTCGTCTAAATGGGATCAGAACCGAAGGCTGTTACGGACAGACAGACCGACAGATAAATGGACGTGAGTGATTGCAAAACGCTTGCAGCGTTATGTGAGTGCAGGTGTAATAACAATCACAAGGGTCAGTCACCAGTTCCTCAACAAACATCTTGAAAGCAGAAGTAGATGCCAAGTGAGTCAACTTTGAAGTGCTTTGGAGTGCATTCTGTTACATCCCTATGCTGACTCATTCTGTTACATCCCTATGCTGACTCATTCTGTTACATCCCTATGCTGACTCATTCTGTTACATCCCTATGCTGACTTGTGAGTGCGGCCCTTTAATTCTTTTGTATGTTAACAAGTTTCCTTCGGCTCACCTGAGTCATGATTGGAAATAGCAGACACCTGTGCTGGATTTTCCAAGTGCATACTGTATATATTGGTGGTGTTCTCTACTCGAGGTTGGCTTATTTTCCCTTTGGTTAACTGCATGCACATTGCCTGTTGTGCTGAAGCACATTTTAATGTAGCATTGTAGTGTTTGTTTCAGCTTGTAGCCTATGCAGCGCTTACTATATTGTGGTTTGTGTAGTTTGTTTCAGCTTGTAGCCTATGCAGTGCTTACTATATTGTGGTTTGTGTAGTTTGTTTCAGCTTGTAGCCTATGCAGCGCTTACTATATTGTGTAGTTTGTTTCAGCTTGTAGCCTATGCAGCGCTTACTATATTGTGGTTTGTGTAGTTTGTTTCAGCTTGTAGCCTATGCAGCGCTTACTATATTGTGGTTTGTGTAGTTTGTTTCAGCTTGTAGCCTATGCAGTGCTTACTATATAGTGGTGTTTGTTTCAGCTTGTAGCCTATGCAGTGCTGACTATATTGTGGTGTTTGTTTCAGCTTGTAGCCTATGCAGTGCTTACTACAGATCCTTTCCAAAAAATTAGAATATCATGGAAAAGTTTTTTTTTCTTCCATAATTCCATTCAAAAAGTGAAACTTTCATAGATTATAGATTCATTACACAAAGTGAAATATTTCTAGCCTTTATTTGTTTCATTTTTCATAATTTTGGCTTACAGCTCCAGAAAACCCCCAAAACAGTATTTCAAGAAATTACAATAGTGTGTCGAAAATCAGCATTTACTTCAGTTATTTCAGAGAATGAGTGGAGTGGCTTGACTCGAGGAATCCGACAGTTGTAGCCCATGTCCCGGATACGTCTGTACGTGGTGGTTTTTGAAGCACTGACTCCAGCCTCAGTCCACTCCCTCTGCATCTCCGCCAAATTTTGGAATCGTCTTTGCTTGACAATCCGCTGAAGCCTACGTCATCTCTTTTGCTTGTGCACCTTCTCCTGCCACATTTTTCCCTTCCACTAAACTTTCTATTGATATGCTTGGACACTGCACTCTGTGAACAGCCAGCCTCCTTAGCGATGACCTTTTGTGGCTTACCCATCTTCTGGAGGGTGTCAATGATGGTCTTCTGGCCAATTGTCAAGTCTGCAGTCTTCCCCATACTGAACCAAACTGAGATAAACTTTGCAGGTGTTTTGAGTAAATTAGATGATAGTGTGACACTCAGTCTAAAACATTCATTCTCTGAAATAACTGAAGTAAATGCTGATTTTTGACAGACTATTCTAATTTCTTGAAATACTGTTTTGGGGGTTTTCTGGAGCTGTAAGCCAAAATTATGAAAAATGAAACCAATAAAGGCTAGAAATATTTCACTTTGTGTGTAATGAATCTATAATCTATGAAAGTTTAACTTTTTGAATGGAATTATGGAAAAAAAAAAAAAACTTTTCCATGATATTCAAATTCTTTGGAAAGGATCTGTATATTGTGGTTTGTGTAGTTTGTTTCAGCTTGTAGCCTATGCAGTGCTTACTATATTGTGGTGTTTGTTTCAGCTTGTAGCCTATGCAGTGCTTACTATATTGTGGTTTGTGTAGCTTGTTTCAGCTTGTAGCCTATGCAGTGCTTACTATATTGTGGTGTTTGTTTCAGCTTGTAGCCTATGCAGTGCTTACTATATTGTGGTTTGTGTAGTTTGTTTCAGCTTGTAGCCTATGCAGTGCTTACTATATTGTGGTTTGTGTAGTTTGTTTCAGCTTGTAGCCTATGCAGTGCTTACTATATTGTGGTTTGTGTAGTTGCCATATTGTAGGGGTGCGCATTTGTCTGGGTGTTTCCACGTAATTCCCCGTTTTTAAAAGCCGGTGTTAACTTTACTTTGTGCGAGAATATTTGTGTCTTATATGCTGTGTTTTGCAAATTGTTGACAATTTCCCAGAGGGAACATTTTGGTAGCTGCTTGAGGGTTTGTGGCTATTTTTGCTGTTCCGTTTGTAGTTTGACCCTTGTGTAAACTACTTGTGCTCGTGTGATACCTGGAAGCAATGGGTAAATATGGAGACTGGACAATGGAGAGGAGACCTAGAGGCATAGGACATTGGAGGCAATTTGACCGGGGTTTTTTTTTTTTTGTTGAGAACTTGCGTCGTTCTCATTTGGAGAACTTGCGTCGTTCTCATTTGGAGAACTTGCGTCGTTCTCATTTGGAGAACTTGCGTCGTTCTCATTTGGAGAACTTGCGTCGTTCTCATTTGGAGAACTTGCGTCGTTCTCATTTGGAGAACTTGCGTCGTTCTCATTTGGAGAACTTGCGTCGTTCTCATTTGGAGAACTTGCGTCGTTCTCATTTGGAGAACTTGCGTCGTTCTCATTTGGAGAACTTGCGTCGTTCTCATTTGGAGAACTTGCGTCGTTCTCATTTGGAGAACTTGCGTCGTTCTCATTTGGAGAACTTGCTTGATTTTGTGTTTGGCCTGTTTCTTGTTTGCTTGTGCTTCACCAGTACATTTCCCCTTGTTTTGTGTCTGTTTGTTGTGATATTTTAATTAACTAATTTTGTAACTGTTCCCTTGTTTTAAATCCTTTGTGTTGCTGGTCGTAACAATTCCAAGACCAAGAAGCATAACAGTTAAGACTTTTTGCCATGATCTATTCGAATAGTGGGTCTCATTAATGTGTGTTTTTGTAAAACCATTAGAGAACATGGATATGATGGCAATAACAACAATAACACTGGCTAACAGGGCCTTGTAAATTAATATGTACCAATGTTTTCAATCTGCGTATGGTCAGGGAAGTCCACTACACTTCACTGTAGAGATCACAATGATGCGTAAGGCGCTTTCTCCCGGTGATAAATCTCAGGGCTGCATGATACACAGAGCCAAGTGTTTGTGTGATACAGAGTCTAGGTGTGTAGGCCTATAGAAAACGACTTATACGTCAGGGGTGGACAATTCCATTCCTGGAGGGCTGGTGTTTTTGCAGGTTTTTTCTGCCAATTTCCCTGGCTAAATGAATACATTAGCTATATACAACAATACTGGTTCATTCATAGATTGGAACACAGTGAAATTATTTAATCAGTTTACTCTAAAACTGCTGTCATTCATGAGCTTATTAATAAATGTAGCTAAAATGTCCTATGTCACACACATTACTTAAATATTTATTGAGAAGTTGGCATAAAATCTGGAAATGTATACGACCCTGCTTGCCCACCCCTGGCCTACAGAAATGCATAAATAAGGCCAAGGAGGGAGAAGAGCTTTATATATATAATATATATATACACTGTATAAAACTACAGTAAATGTCACAGCAGAAAATATGCTTTAAATAATCTGTCATATGTATTTTTTTTTTTTGATGCCCCCTCTGAAAATTTATCATTTTAAATGTAAAACTATTTTCATTTATTCATTGACTCACTCACTCACTCTCATTCATTGACTCACTCACTCACTCTCATTCATTGACTCACTCACTCACTCCTGTGGAGTGGCATGGACAGCAATGACAATACAACTATGCCAGAAAGTGAAAAGCAATCCAAAAAAAAAGATCTGACACATCAGTGTTTTGTGTCCCATAGACTCACATATTGTGTTTATTGGTTTTGCAAACAAATGCAAATATGAACATAAAGTCATGAATGTTCATCATAGTCTAAAATGATCTTCATTGCTTGACAGTGAAGCCAGTATCTTCACTTAATAAAATAAAAATCTTTTTCTCCGTTTGTTTGAATTATTGCTTTCTGCTTCAGGGTAGAGAATTTGTTATTTTTAATCAAAGATACGAAATGAAGGAATGAATTGGTGTCCCGTCATTGTTCTGCAGTCACGATCATTTCAGATGTATTTTCAAAGACAAAACCACATACCCATTTCATCATGTTGCGTTCAGGGCATAATAATATGGAAAAAATACTTTTTTTTGAAACATGACTTTCTGATTGTGCTGTCAAGTTATATTAAAATGTTGAAACGGAAAATTGCCAAGACAATTTACATACATCAGTTTGGTGTTGATTTTGTTTGAAAATGCATTTTTCCTAAATTTATGCATTCTGAACAAGTAAAATGGAGCTAATTTATGGACTATAATCTTGTACACTGGCAGGATGGCAGACTATTATTCTGTCTTTTTGAATAAACAAGATACAGTGCATCTTCATTGCTATCATCCAAACTTGCAAAAACATTGCACAATTTCAAGTTAATTTGAGTATGAACTTCCCAAAATATTAAATTAATATTTATGTGGCTTTCTTCAAACATGTAATGTTACTGTATAGGAACGTAATACTCTACAGAATAATTCTAAATAAAGAGAAAAAAAATTTCTGTCAAGCCCTCATACTTTGGGCACTAAATGTCTGTCGATAGATATCAAGTCTGATTCGTGTATGTGTGTCCGAGCCATGTTTGGCTGATCCATTTGTCCGTGCAGACCCAAGCTGGGGCTGTTCAGTTTCGAGTGGGTCAGTTAAACTTGCTTTTCCTTTAACATTTTGCATTGGGACTGTTACGTACTCGGTGTAGTACCCAACATAATCAGAACCAACACCAGGTTTATCAAGTTATAATTTATTGTAGAGCTTGCCACAGCCACATACAACAATCTCTAGTTTAACAGCCGGAATCAGGCATCTTAAGCAGGGCGATGTGGTCCAGGTGTGAAGGAGAGAGGCTGAAGCAGTGGACCAGCGCATCTTAGGCAGGGGGATGTGGTCCAGGTGTGAAGGAGAGAGAGGCTGAAGCAGTGGACCAGCGCATCTTAGGCAGGGCGATGTGGTCCAGGTGTGAAGGAGAGAGAGGCTGAAGCAGTGGATCAGCGCATCTTAAATAGGCCCCCATACAGGTGTTCTCCATTTCCTGGAAATAATTAGATCAGGTGAGACACAACTAACCCCCTTACTGGCGAAGGGGTGTAACAAGGACATACGAAGCATTAAAGCCACATCATGCGTTGTAGGTGATAGATAAGTGGATGACAGGTATTTGAGCCGTGGTGTTGCTCTTGCGCTTGGTCCATTATTTTTGTGCAATCAGGATTAAACAAAAGGGCATCAACGTCTTATTGAAGGGTTTCTGTTTACTGAAAATTACTTGTCATTTACCATTAATTTGAAATGCTTTGACAGAAAAATGTGATTCACTGATTTGACTAAACTGTGACCAATTACAGCAGGGGTGGGGAATCTTATCTGGGTGCGGGTGCAGATTTTTGATTTGGCCTAGGTGAAAATTGCCTCTGGTGGGCCAAAGTTAATATGGTTAAAGAGATGCAATTTTGGTGAAATTGTCAGAAGGTGGTTGCATTTTAAGACACTGCTGAGAGCAGTAGGTAGCTAGATAACCCTGAAGAAAAAAGGCCTCTGGATTGGTTTTGTTTGCAACTTACATGTTAACCCCTTCGTGCAGATGCCTACTGACCATGGCACCAGTGCCAAGATTTTGCTCAATTGAGACATTCGTTGCTCCTGCAGCCAAACTATGACACACACCCAGTTTCGCCTGCAACTATACCTACCCATGCATGACTGGACAATAGCGTCTGTGTGTGAGTTCATAAATATATTTATTCATCATATAAATCTGTGATATATTGTAGCAGATATACTGTATATATATATATATATATATATATAAAAAATATAGATATAAATATATAATCCCACCACTGGTTTTACACAGAGATGTTCCTTTCAAAATTCAGTGGTCACTTATTGTCTTGGACTATCAGTTTGAGAAATACAGGTGCACCGCCTGTGCACAGAACCCCATATGCCCTACCAACAGCTCCGCCATGTTGCAACTGACGTAGGACATTGTCCCAGTTGTGATTTCCGCAGTAACATGATAGTTTGCGGCGGAATTGCGCGACTGGCAATAAGTTTATAAAAAGGGCAACATGGCCCCTCTTTCCCAGTTATTGTTGTTCGCTCCACTTGCTGGACCTGCATTGGCTGTTCTCCCTGCTTCGTGCGGCCTGCTCACCCGGGGAAAAGAGCCCTCGCTACACAGGATGCATCGCCCGTCAGTGACGCCGACCCAACTACCCCTGGCTATTAGCCGCGGAGAACCGGATACGAGACGCCAGGAGGCAGCGTGAGCACCCGGTGGTCAAGAAGAACCACTAAGTGGACCACGCATCCACTGCTCATGCAGAGGAACCCCTGTGAGTCCTCAAGAGGCAAGGGGCATGCGCACGGATCACGCTGCATATTTTGGGTGAAATAAGGCGACCGGTTCCCTTATTTACTAACTCTACGAACTGCAACCTTGCGATCCTGACGACGGGAGAAACCAGTTCAAGGGGCCCAAAGATGGGGCGGCCGGGTCCCCCTTTCCACCTCAACCCTGTGAATTTGCAATCCGGAAACTATTCAGAAAACTCAACTCAAGTAACACTGGGCATAGCATATCATTTAGCAACCGCAACATGTTTGTGTCTGTCTGTATGTAACTGTGCTAAAAGTTAATAGGGTTAAGCAATCATGCTCTCATTTGGAAGAATTTGTGTAGTGTGAAACAAAAGTAGTGATGATAAAATACATTTTTGAAAATGCTAATGAAAGACTCAAGCACACAAAAGTAGTGCCCATCTATTTTGGGAACCAAAATGCTTCACATTCACATTCCAAAAAGACTTGACCAATAGGACGGGGTACATTACGTAACTTCCTCGTCTGTACCCACGATAAACCCTCGGACATTTATGCTTGTTCACACGCTTGGACACTTGTCTCCTGCCCACTATCTCCTCTAGGGAAAGAGAGATTAGGCCTACAGAGGCAAAGAAACATGCAGAGAGAATCTCCCGGGTTATGTAGCCAGAAGGAAGAGTCACTAACTGGGTTAACATGTTTTTGCAAAGCTACCAAAACTGCCAAGGGATCTGTTTAATTACCAGCAAAACTTAACTATTGCTCTAGAACATAGCCACAAGAGATCAGCCAGAGAAACATGCATTATCTACAGTTACCATGCACCGACAGCAAATCCACAAAAGCTCCAGCAACGACTTACTAAAGGACGAAAGCTGGACTTGCAAACAAACACGCAAAAAGACCAGCTTGTTCCAGACAGCTGACCCAGGGACGCTGTGATGTCATCATGCAACACACGGATCCATCTGCACACTCCAGCAGTAACTGACACAAACGTCAGAGCATTAGTTTAGGAAAACGTGTTTTTGATGTTTATTATACCCGCGCACGCACAGCACTGTGAGCGGGGGGTATTGTAATCACTCACGTCCGTGTGTCCATTTGTCCTTCTGTCTGTCCATAACGGCCTTAGCGCCTACAGTTCTGATCTGATTTGGATGAAACTTCGCACGTACGTTGAGAGGAGGATTAATTTCCACCAGTTTCTAATGAATAGATGTCAGAGGAATTGACATTACACCTTTTTAACACAGGAGGGTGCACGTGGTGAAGAGCAGTACCTGGCGTGTCATAGAGAGTATACAGCATTGAATATAGCAGTGGTCGAGAACCTATGGCTCTTGAGCCATGCCTGGCTCTTTGCCAGAAATAATATGGCTCCCAAAGTGTTTCACCAAAAAACTCTAATAATAATAATAATAATAAAACTAGAATGGCAGTTGGAGAGATGACAACATCCGTGTGAGTGGGCTAAGCACTGAACTCTATGGTATGGAACAGATGTAACTGCTTACTTCTATTGGCAAAGTTGCAGCAAACAATATGCCGTCCAGTGCACCACACCTCTCAATTTCACCTTAGGCCAGGGCCGGTGTGGGTGCAGGCTTTTGTTCCAACCAAGCAGTAACACATCTGATTCTACTAATCAAGGTCCTTAGCAAAGAGTGATTGATTAGTAGAATCAGGTGTGTAACTGGTTTTGGCCCTTTCTGGATAAGATTGAGGATTTTTTTAAACCAAACTATGGGTTTAGAGTTATATTTTAAATCCAGTTATACCCACAAGCAGTTACACACCTGATTCTACTAATAAACCACTCTTTGCTAAGAACCTTGATTAGTAGAATCAGATGTGTTACTGCTTGGTTGGAACAAAAGCCTGCACCTACACCGGCCCTTACTGGATACTCACGCGGGGGTCGGCATGTCTCTGAGTGCCATTCTAGTTCCTGATCTATTATTTTTGCCCTGATTTGAATATTTTAAGATCTGTTTTATTTATGCTTGTAACCTTTTTTCTTAGATAGAGTAAACTGCTGCAAGTCTCTCTTGAAAATAAGATTATTTATAATTATATAATTATATAGTTATTTCAAGAGAATAACCTGGTTAAATAAAAAAGAATCCCATCAACATAGAGCACAATCTGTTTACTGTGACCAGACTCTTAATCCACCTAGTTTGCTAGTAATGCCATGGGATTTTTAATGGCTACAATGGGGGCAGAATCTTCAATATTTAAGTAATAGTTTTTATCTAAATCTCTAAATTGATCTAAAGAGATTTAATTATTTATTTATTTATGTGTTGCATGGTATGCATTAAACACAGTGAAAATGTACAGTATATAATCCATCATCAAATAATTTTCTTAAGCATTTAGATGGGACACTAAACCTATTATGCAATAAACCATGCTCTATATGAATTTGCTATTATATAGTTGTTTTGACGGGCATGTGACAGAATTGGCCGTCACTTTAATGTCACAAGTCTCTCTCAGTTGTGTCGTGAAAAAACAAACAAAAATAGGAAATAAAAACACAGCACATATTAAACGGCCGATGTTACTTTATGGACAAAAATGACCCGAGCAGAGAAGGGACTATAATTTATGATGACAGGCTTCAAGGACAATGATTTCCAGTGAAAGAAAAAGATTTCAATCAGAATAAACCATTATCTAATCAAAGTGTACAAGAGCAATCTGCTACCTCCATCTCCTCTATCTGATCTGAGAGGGATTGTTCCAGGCAAAATTACATTAAAATACAAAAAAAAAAAAAGCAATAAATTCAACATTTTTCCCCACAACACCAAAAATGATTTGAACATCTACTAATAAGGCTTTTACCCATTTTAAGTGCTATGAAATGCATAAAAACAGAATGGAGATGAATATAATAGACAGACGAGAGGAACAGTTCAGTACTAGCTATGTAGATAAGAAAAACGGGGTTGACATTCTATTATAAGATACAGACAGTTCATTACCGTCCATTTTAATGGTTCTAAGGGCTGCCATAGTGACAAACCAGGATTGCATGTCCCCTCATTTTATGAGCTTTTTTATTTGTCACGCAGTTTAAAATATGAAATTGATCCTCACTCTAACACCTGCAAATCTAGATTAAAAAAGCAACATACTGCACAGTGTGCCTGGAGTGTATGGATTAACAGCCTCTTTAGCAATGTTGGAGCTCCTTCACTTTTTGACTTGCATCCAGGGGGATCACCGAGCCCCAGTGTGTCAAACCACAGTGAAATAAACAGGCCTTTTTCACCTCAGGCAATCTTTAAACTCATCAACGTTTAATGGCTTTTAAACGGGGAGATAAATGAACTGCTTTCATTTCTCCCCCCTAGAAACACTAAAGTCGGTGTGAAGAGAGACCTTGCCCTCTGTGCCCTCTGTGCCCTCGAAGGTATACGCAGTAGTCAAATTATAAAATGTTAAAATGTTTGCCAGCGTTAAAATACAATTTGTAAGTGACTGAAGACCGATACACAAATAACATTTTTTTTTTAAATGAACAAAGACAGGCCTGGAATTATTAAAAATTTGAAATGATCGAAAGTGTAGGTTTTCTTTTAACAGCCATTGTGCTTCACATAGCAAGCTAGTTAATGTTAGCCAAATCATTTTAGCTTACTTCAAAAACAATATAAATAATATTATCGATATAATTGATATGCAAGTATCCTTACGGGATCGGGTTTAGATACCATCAACAATGGAAAAAGCCCTGATTAGAAACAAAGATTTGCTTTTTGGGTCAAATCCAAGTTCATATAGTAATATAAAAACTAACAAAAAAGTATAATATGAAATCACAACAGGCAGAAAAGGCTGTTATTGAGGAAACAGTTTCCATTCAAATGTATAATGGAATGGTTTGATGTTTTTATAAAACTGCCTTTTCATTCTTGTTGATTATATATTGTACCTCAGATTTTTTTCCAGGGTGTGTTTAAATAGGTTAACAAAAACAACCTTAAACAAAACAATAGATAAATAAGTATAAAGTACAGAATATAGTTCTTATGAAAAGTTTTGAAAAGAAAAAAAAGACAAGGAGGGGGGTGAATACTCATAAATTGCAATAACAACTAGATTTAGAGTTCCTGAACTCATGTTATTGAACTTTTCACTGTATAATGTGATGTATATTTATGCATTGTCCTGTGTAGTACTACATGATAAGGTTTAGAACAGGCCTTCCCTACAGACAGACAGTAGACAATATAAGTTTGAACACAAACTTCAAGTTGGCTTGAAAAGGCAAAGGACAGAGAACATTATATTTTGGGAATAGAAATGAGACATTACACAACAATAGATATGGTTACCAATGGCATGTATTACTATTAGCATGTTGAACTGAAATAGGCTATATGAACTGAAAGCTGAATGGAACTGGATGAAGTACAAGTTCTATTAAAAACCATGAACGAGTAGAAAACACACAATAATTCCTATTGACTTTAAAACAGTTAAAATTTTAAGTGGAATATACCATTAATTGTATGAAATCTTTCAAAATGGATGAAGTGGTAGTTGCTAAGTTCTTTCTAGGTGGTTGCTATGGTCTTATTTGTTGGTTACTAGGGTCCCTGTTGGTTAATAGGTTGTTACTAGGGGATTGCTTACTAGGTGGTTGCTAGGGTCTTACTGGGTAGTTGCTAGGGTGTAGTAGCTGATTGCTAGGGTGATACATTAGTGTTAATTTTGTCAACCCGAAAAAAATAAAAACATTTTAGTCAATGGCATTTTTTTTTATGAATACGAGAAAATGTTATATGAGGAAATAGATTTTAGAGAATAAAAACTGTGACTAAACCCGTTCCTAATATTGTTGACAAATAAAAATATGATGAAAAAGGCTATTAGAATATAAAAACTGTGACTAAAACGGTTTCTTATCATCGTTGATGGAAAAGAACAAGATTAAAACATATATTTCAAAATAAAAACGTGACCAAATCTGTTTGTTATCGTTGAAGTCAAAATAGATGAAAATGTATATTTAGTAAATAAAAACAGTAACGAAATCTAACATTTATTAGACCTCAAAAGAGAGAGGTGACGAATATGCATTCTCGTCATTGATTATATTAATTTTAACTCCTCTTTCTGCCTACCTACCTGTTATTCGCGCAAACTTCAAAAAAGCAAAGCAACGAACGTGAGGGGGTGACAGGTAATACTGGCATAAGCCTAGACTAGTATGTCACAAGTTGGAAGGAAGAAAAGGATGGATATACAGTATGGACTCACTTCATATACGATGAGAAGGAACGGAAACACGAATATACTGTTGTTGTAGCGGGAGAGGAAATATGCGGTGATAAACCAGATGGGGAAAAACACCAGGAATCTGAAGAGGCACCTAAAGTTACATCACGCAGATATTTATATTTATGCCAAAGTAATTTCAATATCTATTTCTATTAGACCTAACTCTGGGCGCAACATTGTCAGAATATCCTCCGGCCATGCAATATTTGTAGGCTATGTTTAATGTTTATATAGTGAGGCAGGCTTTAGACTGTACTGTAGTATAGTGCAAATGATTGGATTCATATCGGAATAAGGATCTATAAAGCCAAGGTTTGGTTTTGTTAGATATTATCTGATATAACATGGTAAAGTTCCCTGATGTGGAGGTGAGTCTGCTTTTACCCTGATTCCCCAAGCCGATGGCCAGAGTTTAGGGCAGTGTTCTAAATCTTGTATTAGGCGTATTTATTAATTGTTTTGTGAAGTATTTTGCACGTCATTGTTTATTGTCTAGTCGACATCACTAACAATGTAACAATAGGCCTACATTTCAGTTTGCATTTGAACTTTTTTTTTGCACAGTATCCCACCTGCTGTTTCACTCAACCCATTATAAATGGATTTCGAGATATTATAGTGATTGTATATGGAAGACCAAAAGTGACAGAGTTGAAACAATATATATATTTCAAAACGACAATTAATTTATAATTTCAGGGAAATATAGGGCCTACTATAATTGGGACGTGAACTACTACCACTAGGGGGCGACTGTGGATAGGATAAGCGCAACTGACAAGGAGTAATAATGAACGCAAACCCATAGTTTATAATTATAAAGTAGTTCACGTCCCAATTATAGTAGGCCCTATATTTCCCTGAAATTATAAATTCATTTACTACTTTAAAAACTAAACAACTCCTGTAGGATATAAGCAGAGTTCGACTATTTATCCTCATCTAAAACCTCTTGCCATGGACCTGTTAGCAATGCCTGCATCCCAGACCTTAAACACGCAGAGCGGGTTTTAGTGCCACAGGTGGCCTTACCTGTGGCCACCGAAACAGGGCAAGGCTCACCCTGGAAAGGAGTGCTTTCCTTAAAATGAATCACTGAAGTAATGGTAATGAATGGAACTGGTGATGGGGGAATTTACTTGTGTGAGCACTGGGTGTGGTTGGCATTGCAAGGCCATTGATTGATTCATTGATTTATGTTTCAGGTTTTTTAAATGTATTTATTTAATTCTGATGTGTGGCATTTTTGGTGGATTCAATAAATCAATACAAATATGCCAAAGAAATAATGTTACGTCTCAACTTATTAATAATAAAACAGGTGCTGCATCAGCTAGCCACTCAGCATTAGCCTACAACTTAAAGGGGGATATCATGAAATCTATAAAATCTAAAATATAGTGTTGGACAGTTTAATAAATATTTCTGCTTATGTATTACATTATCCATCAAGACAGAGAAAATTGTTATCCATATCCCTTAGTCTGTAATGGTGTGAACTTTCTCAATAGGAGCTAAACCTTTGAACATTTACATCCAAATTACCTGAATTACCTAGTTCAATGTGTAAGCAGTGTAAGAAATAAAGTTAACTTGGGTTTAAATGCATGGACAAAAATTATAGGAGAACATAAAATATAATATAATTTAATATAATATTTACCATTTGGTGGGCACAGAGGGCAAGGCTAACTATTTGATAAAGTAGCAAACACTCAGAAATATTTACTTCAGCTGTCCGTGGTGATATAAGTAACACATTTGAATTATTAAAATGAGTGGTATCCCCCTTCACTGAAAAATAGTGTACCTGATCATACAACCTGCCTACAACCTTCTACCATTTTGTGTCCAATTTGAACAGCCTGCTTTTACATCTGAAATGAAAATTTGAGTTTTTGTCAACAAAAATGTTTAGTTTTTTTAGACTAAAATGTTCAGATTTATTGTTGTCCAAAATGAGACTAAAATGCCCAGAGTTTTTGTTGACTAAAATTAGAACAACATGTCCATATTTGTTGTTGACTAAAACTAGACTAAAATGTCCACAGAATTTTTGTGGACTAAAATCAGACCATATGTCCATAGCTATTGATGACTAAAAGGAGATGAAATGTCCAGAAAGTTTTTTGTCAACTAAAATAAACAAAAAATATGAAAGATAAAATTGACTAAATGTGATTAAAACTCACTTGCACTTTTCTCACATGACTAAATCAAAAAAGTCAGTTTAAAACACTGCCAAAATGAACACTGATGGATTGTGGATTGTGGATTCGAGCCCAGCAGGGCACCTGTGTATTTTCCACAAAAACCATGTGCAACTGTTAAGTATTTTTCATTTCTTAGACTGTTATTATTTTCACATTGACATATTAATGTATTTTTATTGCAAAGGCAAAAGAGGTTTACAATATGAACTGTTCAATGTTTCACTTGTATTTCACTTGTACTTTATCACACCCTCCCCAAACCGGACGCTCGCTTTTGTCTGGTTTGGGGAGGGTGTTACGCTCTGCTCTTGCGGTCATGACTGACTGACTGTGGAAATGGCCTCGGCCAACATTTCTTTATTCATTAATTACTTCACTGCAGCTCTGTTAACTTTATCCTTTTCACACATAACACAATGTCACCATAAAATTAACTACTAGGAAAATTAAGAATTTACGATAATAGCCTACATTAAGAATTGAGGATAGCCTCTTTTAAGCTGCAAGCCTTTAAGAGATCAGCTTTATAAACCGCCAATTCCCCAAACATATCTGATTCATGGTTAGTCACTTATAAATAAATAGATAGCCTCCAAATGTGGCTCTAGTCTATGCTACTCTGCTGATAATGTAGCTTACTGCAAACACTTTTAAGTATAATAATAATAATAAGAAGAATAATCTCTGGAATGTACTTTCTTAGTAGTATCTACTGTTTTCTTTCTGGCTAAGATTCCTGGGAAATATGCGTTGTCCAATTAAGCTTGTTCGCCAATGTTACTTCCTGCTTCTCGTCAGGAAGCAGAAACAAGCTAGGCTACTACGAAGCGAATCAACATGCATTATAGCCTACATTCATTGCACTACAGAAAACTAAACTAAACATAGCTGTCCGGTACCAAAACATTTCCCGCAGGTAATGTTCTACACTACCGGAAAAAAAACTCTGCTGTGCAGAAACTAGCTCACTCGCTAGCTCGTAGCCCACAAATGGAAGGTTGGAGTTACGCATCCGGCAATCCAGTGTTGAATAGCCTAACGTTAAATGTATTTCATAGAATACTAATAGCCCTATTTTAAAACTGTATTTCCATATTTTACTGATGCAACCTATTTAGGCTGTACTAGCTATTTAGGCTGTATGTCTTTCAGCTAGAATGTGTTTGTGTCTAGCCCATTGTGCATGTATGTCTCCATGTAGACTTGCTTCATTAATTTACATCCTTCTTCATGATCCATAGCTCAGGTGGTGCTGTTCATTGTATTTCATTACACATTAAATACTGCTCATCTACAAACTCTTTTAATGTAATTTGTGCTGTCTGTAATAGGATAACTGTTCTCATTCTTGTCAATAGAGGGCGTTATGGTTAAGCGAATGTCTGCATACATTTCTTTGGAATGCATGTCTCTCTCCGTGTTTAACTTCATGCATTATTCATCATTAGTTAGCTATAAAAATAAGTGATATCAGATCAAAAACGTCTACGATGTAAAAAAAAAGCCAAGTTACTCACGCATAGCCTACATAGCGCTGTCCATAAGTTCTTAATTCCAACTTGCAAAAACTAGGCCTGCCTTTAAAAGTCTTGATATCACAATGTGGCCAAGTTACAACTAACAATATTGCCTATCGTAGCTCACACTAAATAAACTAGCTCTATTCCAAAGCAGTGCTATCCAAACTTTCCTAAATTATTTAATGCAACTTGGCCCTGTCTTACCATCTCAAGAGAATGTGGTCAATGAAACTGTATGTGCCACATCAAACTGCAAAATGAAAATAATTTATAGTGGAAATACTCTGATTCAGATGTGTTGCACTTAGAAATTAAACAGAAAAATTACTACACTATAGGGCATGTTTGAACAATTGTCTGCATCCACTGCTTTGGGTCTATGAAAAGCACAGAATGAATAAAATGTATTATTATTATTATTATTATTATTATTATTATTATAATAATAATAATAATTATTATGTATTTATTGATTTATTTATTTGGATTTCTATCAAAACCCGTGTGGTCCTACAGAGCATAGATATCCTTGTGTTCACAAAATTCTGTTTGCAAATATCATAAATACTATTATGTTAAGAAAATTGGTACAATTACTTATTTGCCACCATCTGACCCACAAACATGTATGGATACGTTTGTAAAAATGCTTTATGTACGCTATTTTCTAGGTAAAAATATTACTCATTTTTATCTGCCTTTATTTATTCATCACCCCTTTCTCTATTGTACATGATGTTTCTTCATATAAATGTCTGTTTGTGAATTGTAAAGAATGCTGTAGCAGCAGTTAACATTTTAAAACCTGTACATTTTCTAAAGTAAACTTGCCAACAAAGTACAACCATATCCTTTCTGGAGTGTAATTATTCATCAACTGTTAAAAACATTCATTGAAATCATATGTTGTTCCATGAGGCACAATCTCTTCACATGCAAAGATGAAGAAACACACACACACACACATACACACACACATATAAACATAACCTTTTACACATACACACATTTGACTATCCCACACTCCTCTCATATATCTCACTCCATGATCTCATAGCCCCTACAGCAATCCATTAACTTCCCCATTAATTATCACAAATACTGACAATCCATTAACTACAAATGCTGACAACCCAAAAAGTTGTTTGTCCGTCTCTTCTTTGTTTTGTGTTATTGTGTTCCTGTCTTGTCTGTCTTATTCTTGTTATGTACCCATTTTTTCCCTTGTCAGTCCCTAATAGGCCTTTATTGTTTTGTCTCTTTGTTATTTCCCTCCCTCAGAGAGGTGACATTATTTTGTTGCTTTTAAGTTATAACAATTGTAATTAAAAAAGAAAGTTGTCCTCCGAAGAGGGGGGGGGGGTGGTGGTGGGCATTAAAAAAATAAAAATTTAAAAAATTTAAAAAAAAATTAAAAAACAAAGATGAAGAAACACAGGGCCAAGTTGCATTAAATAATTTAGGAAAATTTGGATAGCATTGCTTTGGAATAGAGCTAGTTTAATTAGTGTGAGCTACGATAGGCAATATTGTTAGTTGTAACTTGCCCACATTTTGATATCATACATTTACATAGTTCGAAAATGAAAACGAAAACGAAAATTTTTTAATTTTCATTTTAATTCTGGGCTGAATAATCCTCCATTTTCATTTTCCATTTTCGTTTTCATTTTAATTTTGGGCTGAATAATCCTCCATATTCGTGTGGCACAAACTTGTAAACTAAACTAATTACATCAGGTGATCAATCATAATCTAAAACAAACTTGCGTTCAACCAATTATGGAATTTGTGAGGGGCCACTCTCATCCCCCCTATCACCATCCAAGTTTCTGGTGTGGGCCGTGGTTGCTTTTCGTGCGCGAGAGAGAGGGGGCTGAGTGAGAACTCATGCAGCCCACACTGAAGCCAGTAGCCTATATAATCTAAATACAATTATTGTGTTTACCGATCCTCGCAACCAGCCCAAAAACCAGCAGCCCACTGGGATTCTTCCCGATTCTCCCGATTAGCCACTCTGGCATTGGGTACCCCCATATGAGATGCGCCCCGAGCCTCTGGATGACAGCACAACTACAGGAGGCAATAGGAAGTTATTCTCCCTCTCGTAAGGTCAGACCTCTATTCTGCACTAGTAGTGAATGGCTGTGTATGTGCACGCTGCATCTCTGATAAACCTCATTTCATGTGTTTCAGGTAAAACAAACAACTACATGCCCTCATTATACGTTAACACTGATATGTATACTTTTTGCTACTTTATAAGGACTGTATAGGTTGCAGTTTTGCCATTCTATAGTAGTATCAAGGTTGTGAATTTGCTATTGCAAGCGGAGGGTAGAGATAAGTTAAATTTAATTAATTTATATCCTTTAGCCTCATGTTTTATTGTTTATAATGCGTTTGGTGTTAAGTGTGTGACCTCTTACGCTTAAATGGTTGTTTTGCTGAAATCTGAATACATCTGTATGTCATATACTTTCATAATTCCAATATTAATGCTTTACTGATAGCTAAGGTGTTTCCTTATAGCTGATAGCTAAGCTAAACTGTTTTGTGTGAATGAGTGTGTTGATAATACAGTGGCAACACATGGACACTGGTGATATTTAGTGCAAGGGTCTGCTAGAATAGAATACAATAGAATAGAATAACTTTTATTTTACCGTTTGGGAACTTCAGTTGTAGCCCCAGCAACAACAAAAAGACATAGACAGTGGGGCAGACCCACAACACACAAACAAACATATCAAATAAAGACATTCAATAGAATAATTTCATTAATCATAGGGATGTAAATGGTTATTCGGGTAATCGGTTACTCGTTTGAAATTTTAAACTCGGATAATGCAAACAAATAATGAATAATAAAAATTATGTTACACCTCCTGACCGCACGAGGGCACTTTAGACAAATAAACTCCATGGCAGATATGAGCAAAGCAGGCTGTCTGGCAAAGCTACACATGCCATAGCTAGCTAACGTTAGCTTTCGTTGTCTCTTTCTGCTGCGCGTCTGCTCTAGTCCTGTCCAAGGAGCATCAACATAGCGCTTCTTTTAGGACGAGGTTCGTTCTCACCCCCGTCTGTGTCAGCTGTCACAGCCGCCCCTACAGTATATAATAAATTCAATATTGTAATAAAAATAACACAAATATTAAAGGAGAAGTTTGGTATATAACATTATAAGCCCTGTTATAAGGTTATTTACGATCATATACAACGGACCATATCAACATTTTGACGAGCTGTGCAGTCGCTCAGCCGCAGGTATAACGGTCAATAGACTGCGCACACGTTTGACTCCGGAGCATGTCGACATGCTAATATTTTTGAACAAAAACATGTAAGTTAGACTAGCTAAGTTATGTATAACTTATATACAGTATAAATCTCCCGTAATTCAATGTGGAGCATTGTTAATGTTAAAAGTAATTAGACTCTGCATTACTTCCACTTGAAAAACTGGGTACTCCACAACGCAATTCCTTTAGTGGAATGCGCTGCTTCTCGGTCTAGGGCAGGGATCTCAAACTCAAATCCTGGAGGGCCGCTGTGTCTGCTGGTTTTCGATGTGTTCCTGCACTTAAGTGTTTAATTTAAGTCATTGATTGGCTAAAGAGTCTGCACACCTTGTTTCCAAGGCCTAAATTGGCTGCTGATTGAAAGGAAATCACAAAAACCAGCAGACACAGCGGCCCTCCAGGACTGGAGTTTGAGATCCCTGGTCTAGGGCGTTATACATACATGAGACTGATTACTACATAAAAATTTGACCTTTGACCCTACACTAGGAAACAGCCGATTCACACCTAATCAGGAAGCCAAATTATTGAAACTCATTGGAAGGCGCTGCATCTGCCCCAAACAGTAGTACGGCCTGTGGAGGAACTAATTGGACCTTAGTAGGTATAGCTGCAAACCAATCACAGATTGCCTTCATGGGTTGGATCGAAGTGGACTTCCAGCTCTACAGTAGAGCAGGCTGAAGCAGAAGAATATGCATTATTTCTCCTGATCATTTTCCTATAGAAGTCAGGAGAAGAAACCCCTTAAAGTGATCCATCCACATCTACTCCATATCTGGCCAGAGAGTGATGGTTTGAGGCTCGTTTGATAACGCAGACCCTTGATGACTTACAGCCATTTAGCCAGTCATGTGTTCCTTACTGTGTCAGTGTAATTTACAGCTGAATCTAGTCTCACCCCCCAATTCCCATAGAGATCCGTTCACGTGCAGAAAGGTTATAGTATCGCTTGTAACCTGTAAATACGCCATAACCTTGTAACCTGTAAGTACCTGAAAATAAGATATCGAGATTCTTTTGATGTAGATGGGTCACAGACTTCAGGAAGCAACAGCATGAAAAGGATATGCGACCAAATATTAAAAATGATACTTTAAAAATACGTTAAAGCAAAGGGTGTGAATGCTTATGTAAATGTGATATTTCAGTTTTTTATTTTTAATATAATGCTGAAGATATCTAAATACTTTATTTAATTTGCACATTACAGAGAATTACTTCTACAGGAGTAGAAAAAAAATCCCATTAAATAGGTAAATAGGTTTTAATTTGACTTTGCAACACAGCAAAATGAGAAATAATCAATGGGGTATGAATACTTTCTGAAGCCACTGTATATTGACATTAACGTTTAACGTTAGCCTAATGATTCCGAAATGACTCAAATGTCAAGGAAGAGTCCAAGTAATCACTGGAGTGCAGGCCTCCGTGCGCCTTTTAAATAGTATTTACTCACGTAAAAATTATTTTTTTAAATAACGGCAATGCACTGGCTATGATTCTCATTAAAAAATAAAACTATCGCCTACATTAGGGAGTGGTGGGGGGAAAGACGATTATAACCTAATATATGTCTGGCTATATAGCCTAGTTATTATAAGGAGGGCAAAATCGAGCATTAGAACATAGACAGCAATTTCTCCCAGAAAATGTAGTTGTTTGACTGTGTTAGACTACTGCAGTACTGATTAAATTTACAAGATCTAGGCCTAAGGTGTTTACAAAAAAAAACTAAATTCTCCACAGATGTGGTAGAGCTGGTCAAAAGCCTCTATGAATGTACAATTCCTTTTGTCTTATCACCTTTGGATACGTTGGCCGTATCTCACTGAAGATTGGGTTGTTAGGTAGCCTAAAGGAGGCCATTCTTCCATATTGGATTTGGAAAATCAAAACACAATTTTGTTGTTATTAAGAGTTATTTGTGTTAAATGTGGGGTGTAATATTCAATTAAAAATGGTAAATGTATTACTGATAAAGGCTTATTATATAACATATTGAATTAAACTTATTAAGACTGGATAGAGAATCCCAGAAATGTCTTTGCAGAAAATTATCCTCTTTTGTAGTGACAAGAGACATAAAATCTCATTCTCATTCTCCGTTATCTAGCACCCCTGCCCAAACTGGAGTGATTTGGCTGCAGGGGAAAGCCAGTGGAGGCTGGAGGGAGCTACCTTGCGCTACAGTGGGAGATGTCCTAATGGATAGGAGCCCCAGAGAGAGTCAATCTGCTTTTCAACAGTGCTTGGTAACTGTGCATGGTGTGAATATGCATTAGAGCTGTGCTCAAGAGCCATGAAATCCCACAAAACTGACTCCTAGAAAGTGAAGTTGATTGTGTGCAACAAATCAAATATTACGCAGAGTGGGGATTATTTCACTTTTAGTCCTCTCAGCGCACAGTAATGGAATAAAAGCCTCCCACGGTCCCAAATATCTTATGATGTGAAAATAGAGTAAAGAAAACCAGGTTCTAGAGCTTTCCAGGGCACCTTGTATCTCCCCAAGTGTGTGTTTATCATCTCACTGTTCCTCTGAACGTCTAACAGCCGCTTTTCACTAAATTCCCAGTGCTTTTATTCAGTTGTTTTTTTTATACCTTCGTTAACAAAGAGAACAAAACATGCTGATGTTTCATGAGGCAATATTTTTAAGCAGTCAGGCCTATTCAGAAGTTTTATGCATGACGCTAGGCATCCTGGGATTTTATATGCTGTACTATAAGAGGTACATTTATAAAACGGTAGCAGCGTATTCATTTTTTATCATGTAGAAATTATTACCGAATTAGCATCCCTCCACTGGCACTCATCATTTAAAATGTCCAAAACACACAACCAAACACAAAAAATAATAAGTACCTGCAAAGGTTTAAGTAAAAACACAAAGAAAAACTTACGGCATTCACAAACGTTGTGGCTATCTATCTGGCCATGCTAACAAAAGTTAATGTTCATTAACATACTAAATGCTAACAACTACATTCACTGCTTGATTTTAGTGGAAATTACAACATCAAAAGGGTAAGGAATATTCTGGGTAATACTCAGGTTTCCAAAAAAAGTGCATCATGGTAAAAAATAACCTCATAGCAAAATCAGTTAATCACTAAGTGGAGCCAGACACAGTAATGACATATTCTGTAAACAAGTACTCGAATGCAGTCAACATACTAGACCAGGGCATACTGTTTCGCGTACATCGCTTAAACCATCCAGGATAATTTAATAGGTTTACTCCGTTTCATGAAGGTGAATTACGATTTGATTAGTTAATCTATCACATGGGATAACTGCGCACACCCGCTATGCTATAAAGGGGAGATTAATCACACTCCTTAGAGATATACAAAGCAAGGTGACGCTGCCCTTTGCCGGATTGCGTAATCTATTGAAACTGACAAACGCAAATATTTTTTGAACTCTCACAATGTAACCTATGTTGTTTTTTATCTTGTTTTGAGGTTGTAGATAACTTATTATTGATTATGTAAATATTACCATTGTGAAACCCTCTTAGAAAAGATATCAAATTTACCTGCAACTGCATAGAAACCTCCCTTAGCCTAACTCCTTCAGTGTGACTTTATTCAACAAAAATACGAACGGACTACTCTGCTACACCGGTAAAGAATTCTGGATTTGAGTCGGAAAAAATTAAACAATGGGCAATTTAAAATGACGTTCTTTACCATCTTTTACCCCGATTTCATCTTTTTTTTCTTTTTCTTTTACATCCTTCTAGATGGAAATATGTTAAGTAATATTTATCCCATGTTTAAAAAAAAAATAATAATAATGTCACCATCTAAACTAACATCGGGGTGTGGGAATAACACGCCCCCGTCAATTTGTACCAACACGTTTCTGCACCAGTGACCAAGACTATAAAGAAATTGAACACAATCAAGTGGCCAATATAACAAACTACTGCTATGCTACTGTCTCAGTAAGGGGAGAAAATTGACCAACGCACTTGATCATCGCTGTATCTCTCTGCAGTTGGAGTAAATTACACGGTATCAAAACCAAATATTGGCATAAGCGATGTAACGCAACTACCGTTACAAAACTTGCTGTTTTGTTTTGGTTGCCTTACTCCCCTAGCTTTCAGTCATTCCACGATCTGGTAAACGTTTGAGTCCAGGACAGTAGCCTACCATCAATGAGTTTTATAATATCCCTTTCCTGACTTATATATATATATACAGTATATACAGTGCCCTCCACTATTATTGGCACCCCTGGTAAAGATGACTAAAAAGGGTTATAGAAAATTCACTGTTTGATGAATTAGCTTAATGTCAGACTGAAAAAATCTGAAAAATCCCACCTTTAATTGAAGTAAATTTATTATGAGAAAAAAAATCCCTCATCAACAAATAATTACTTTTATCAAAACCACATGTGCCACATTGGCACCCCTGCATTTATATATAGAATAAAGTAATAATTTTTAATATTTGGTCGCATATCCTTAGCATGCCATGACTTCCTGATGTCTGTGACCCAACAATATCAAAAGACTCTTGATATCTTATTTTCTGTTCCTCTAACAAGCAATACTATAACATTTCTGCATTTGAATGGATCTCTATAGGAATTGGGGGGTGGGACTAGATTTAGCTGTAAATTATGCTGGAACAGTATGGAATACATGATTGCTAAAATGGCTGTAAGTCATCAAGGGTCTGAGGTATCAAATAAGCCTCAAACCATCACTCTGCTGCCAGATATGCAGTAGATATGGATGGATCACTTTAAGGGTTGTTTCTCCTGACAAACCCTATTGAACTCTATGGAAAAATAAGTCAGGAGAAGAAACCCTTTAAGTTATCCATCCATATCTACTGTATTTCTGGCAGCAGAGTGATGGTTTAAGACTTGTTTGATACATCAGACCCTTGTTGACTTAGAGCCATTTAGCCAACCATGTGTTCCGTATACTGTTCCAGTGTAATTTACACCTAAATCTAGTCCTACCCCCCAATTCCCATAGAGATCCATTCAAATGCAGAGACGTTATAGTATCGATACTATAGTATACTACTATACTATAGTATGTTGTTCTCACAGCAGATAGATCACATGCAATACAGTTCAGCTAGCGAAGTTCAAGCTTCATCCAAAATTCATATTATGCGCATTCTAATATTGATTAATAACATAAAAAGCATTCTTTTGCCTTAATGATTACACTAAATACCATAAAGCTGTCAGGTTGGGAACCCATAGGTTTACACATATTTTTCCTTGTTTTATAATGTCCTGCTTATGGAAATATGTGTTTTTACTGGTAGCTTAATGCCTTAAAACAAGCCTACTTTCCCAGGATTCCAGCGACAACGTGCATCTATTCCGGGAGAGAAAATAATTTTTGGGAAATATATGAATCCCTATTTCAGAATGTAATCTTGATATTTTTATGCATGTTTTAACTATTGTCCCCTAACAGAAGATTGTCCCCCGGAAGATTGCAGGAACTATTGGCCAATATAGAGTCATATCTTGATCCAGGAAAATTGCGAATACATGTGTATCCTTACACATAGCATCACACATCACCACAGCAATGGGGAGTGCATATAGGGACAGCAGGAATTCTTCCCCAGCTCAGCTGCCTGGAGATGATAGAGGTTTGTTAAAATTTGGCGAAAGCAATTTAAGGCAGCATTCCCCTTGGCTGTGGGACAGGTATGTGGTCTTTGACCCTTTTATTATTATGCATTTTTTGATATAGCCTACACAATAATAATATTTCACATTGTAATCTAGGGTGTACGTGCATTGTGCGCACACCTATATAGATGAACTGATCCATATTCAGGTTTTTCCAGGTTTTATTCAGCACAGTTAGCCGGCTAACGGAGTTATCCACGTACAAGGAGGAACGGGGTCCTGAAGTGCCATCTGTCTTTCACAAAAGTTGTTTTTCAATTCTAAACAAAGTCTGAAATTTGAGGTACCTTTTTGCTGTTTCAGAAACATTATTGTTCTTTAAAATAAATAAGTAATACAGTGTATTAATAATAATAGTAATAATATAATTTACCCCCCCCCCTAGCAGCCGCTGGACCCTATGTAATTCCCCCCATGTAGCAGCCGCTGGAGAATCGCCACAATGCCGTCAGCCCGTGGTGGGAAGGAGGGCGCCAAGTCCTCTTCGGGGTGTGACTCCTCAGGCTCCTGACCGCGATTCCAACTCTCACCTCCGGAGCAGCCGCCGTTTGCCGCTCCCTCAGGGCACTGGTCATGCTCGGATCTGGCGGCACCGGGGATCGAGCCCCCGATCCTCAGGGTGCAACTGCACAGACTGAAAGTCTTTTACCGCGACACCACCGCAGCGGCGTGTAACCGCTTACTTCTTTTGGCGCAAACAATAATATGCCGTCCAGTGCACTGCTCCTGAATTTCACCTTAGACGAGGGGACCTCGATCTTATCCAGAAAGGGCCGGTGTGGGTTCAGGCTTTTGTTCCAACCAAGCAGTAACACATCTGATTCTACTAATCAAGGTCCTTAGCAAAGACTCTAGTGGTTGATTAGTTGAAAAAAATAAAAGAACATCTGGCAATAAAAAGTTGGTACATTAACATTTGGTAAGCTACTCCATGTGGAAAAACAAAAGGGGGAAACAGGAAAAAGGGTTTTTCAACACTGCAACAAGAGAGAGCCAAACTACAAAATGCAAGACTAATTGTAAAAGACTCACAGTCATTAGTCATTGTATAGGACCTTGAACACTAAGAACACAGCAGCATCAATGGAAGTCAAGAAGGAAAAATTAGTCACAATAGAATTTAAGAGGGTAATTGACACCATTGTAAAAAGAGGTGGTTGATAATAAGAGGAGGCTGGAAAATACTGGTTAAAAGCTGAGCTAAATGATGATAATCATTGAGCTCATAATGAGAATAATAATGATAAAGGACATATAGAGAAGCAAAAGCTACCTCCTGTGTTTCTCCTTTCATTTTCATAACAGCCAGTCTGTTTGGAGGAGGGCCCAAGTGAAGTTAGCTGCAGGGAGCCCTTTCAAAAAACCAGACGCAGTGAATACACTGGGGCATAATGGTACCTGCAAAATGTGGTCTTTAAAAGGCTAAACACAGACTACCACAGGCAGCTTCTTAATTTCAGTCTTTGGAATCTTATATTTAGAGAATGCTGAAAGTTTATCAGCACAGACAAATCAAATGCCAGCTGGCAAATTCACCTTTGAGTTTGCTGTAATTGCTCATTCTCAGAATGCAGTAATGAAGTATTTAACCATTCAACAGTGCCTTACAGGGGCAAGTGATATTTATAAATAGACTGAAAAAACCTACTTGCAACAAATACCAGTCTACTTGAAGCACATACTATGCACACATACAGTGAGTTGAAAAAGTATCCTGCCCCCTTCTAATTTTTTATATATTCTTGTGTATGAACATTTGATAAAAAATTATTTAATCAGTTTTTGCTGGTATTCAACATAAAAAACTCTACAGTTTCAATGTGAAAAGTAAAATCTACAATTTCCAAATTATTTACAAATATAAAAGATAAAACAATCAACTCTAAGTATTCAAAGTATCCTTGCTTCATTGTACTTTAACAGCCGTACAGGCAAAACTGTTCAAAATTACGTCATAAGCTGCCCAGAGGTCATGTTTAGATTATATTTAAGGACCTTGAAAAATATTTTCTGGCAATGCTTTCTGTCGTGTTAACACAGGCAAGACCATGGGAACTCATTTTTAAAACTTTGCGCAGGTTCTACACTAAAAGGTTACGTATGTTCAACAGGAGAAACCTGCGTACTCTTAAAAATACTTTGTCAACCCACTGTTTATGGTTTATGACCTTTTTCCCTTGCGGTCGTGTTCCTCGGTCGGCACATGTGGGCGCTGCTTCGTTGGTGGAGTTTTGGCTCCGTTCCTTCTTCTCGCAAAGAAGTCTCATCAGCGTTGCACAGCTGTACATGGTTGCCGGTGAGCTATATAAGCCTTCCGTTTCCTTCATTCGGGGCTTCGATATTATTTGTTGATTGTGATTGTTTGTGCTGTGGTGTGTTGTTTGGCATTATTTGTGCTGTTTTGTGTGCGGTTTATTTAGCCCTTTTAAAGTTTTAGCCAGTATGTTTCTAGTGTTTTAAGGAGACCGTTTTGCTCCGTTGTGCTCTGTTGTGCTTTGTTGGAGTTTTGCGGGACTTGCCTTTGTGCTTTGAGCTTTTAGGTTAAATTCCTTTTTTTTGTGCTTGTTTCAGTCTCCACTTTCTGGTCTTTCCTTTGTCTGTTGCCTAGATCGTTTGCCCTTTGCTGTCTCTTTCTCCTCCCTCTGCTGTCTTCTGTGAAAGCAAGAGGAGTCTTTTTACGAGACCAGGCGTTTTATCATACTGACTTTAGGGCTCTATTTATTCTTAGAGGCAGGGCGTGTATTTTTGTTTGAGCTTGCGTTAGTCTGATAGCCGATAATTCCGGTGCTGCTGTCCTTTCGTCCTTCTGTACCTTTCTCCGTATATGGAGTTTTGGGCGAATTTGTTCGGAACTGTAGTTCTGTTCGTCCTTCGGTACATGTCTTCTCATAGGGAGACCGGGCGTTGTTGTGGACATGTTTGCGTGTGACTGCGAGTCTCAGAAAGTAGCCTTGGAACATTAATTCTCTGTTCCTTCGCCTCGTCACATATTATTTTACTGAGAGGCTAGGGCGTGTGTTTTCCTTTAAGCTTGCGTTAGTCATGTTGGATAGTAAAGTTATGGGATGACGGTGCTCCGTCGGCTCGCCTGTAAAATGTTTCTCTCTCCTGGGAGATTGGGCGTTTACCCCTTTATGTTTTCTGCATTTGACTGCGAGCCTATTAAACTAGCCATGGAACGTTAAATCTCTGTTCCTGTTCGCCTCGTTATATTTCTCATCATGGAGAGGCAGGGCATTTATTTTATACTAACTCGTTTTGGTCTTTTAGCCGGTAACTGTCTGGTGCAGCCTGTCCTGTTCGTTCCTTTTGGTACCTGTCTCCGTACATGGAGTTTGACGATTTTGTTCGGAACTATGGTCCGGTTTCGTCTTTCGGTGCATGTCTTCCTATGGAAAGACTGGGCGTTTATGTTGACAGGTTTGCGTTTGACGGCGAGTCTGAGTAGCCTTGGAACGTTAGTTTTCAGTGTTTGTTTGCTGTGTGTTTTGTTTGTGCCATTGTGCTACTCGCCTGTTCTTATGCGTCTCGTTATCGAGAGAGGGCGTTTTATTTCTGGCTCTCTTTAGTCACTTAGCTCTTAGAAGTATGGGAGCCCAGTGCTTTGTGCCATTCGTCTTGTTTGGTTCTCTTATTGAGAAACCTAGCGTTTGTGCTTCTACTCATTGGCGTGCTGGTTAGTAGCTTTGGTATGTTTGGTGTGTGTTATTTGTGCCTTTTATGCTACTCGCCTGTTCTTTTGCGTCTCGTTGCCGAGACAGGGCGTTTGTTGTTTCTGGCTTTTTCTTCTGTCACTTTGCTCGTAGAAGTATGGGAACTTTGTGCTCTGTTCCATTGGCCTTATTTGGTTTTCTTGCTGAAAACTTGGCGTTTGCGCTTCTACTCATTAGTGTGACAGTGAGCCGGTTTGTAGCTTTGGTACGTGTGTTCTTGTCTTGTCTCCTCCCTTAACTGCGGGGTTTCCCGCCTTAGTGGCCTTAGGGCTTAAATAATCCCCTTGCTGCGTTTGGCTCCTCCCGCCTCACACGTCACGTCCCGTTACACCCACTGTACAACATATACAATCCACATGTGAAGTCATAATAAACATTAAAGGTATACTATTTAGTTTCAGAACACTAGATGGCGATATAGAGCACGTAGGAGAAAAGGGCTCCCCGAAAATTGCCTATCGCAAACTCAGACACACACGACGACGCACAAGCATTGTGGTGACTTTTCACACATATTTCCTCTGACCGTGGACTCAGTTCAATTCGCTTGGCAAAAGCATACTGCATTAAAACAGTCGAAGACATACATCTAACTCTGAACAATACAAAACAGCAAATACTAGAAACGAAGGAACAATAACCATACATGAAAACAATAACTTTTCTTTGATTATGGATTTAGAAATAACAATAATGTAAAATAATAAAGTGCAATTAAAAATAATAATAATTATCAATAGAAATGATAATAATGATGATGAGTACGACACATATGATCTTATAAAGTGAATATAATAAATATAAAAAATCAAAATTGGTTTATAATGATCTCTGTCACTCACTGTCCCTAAGACGATGGCAGGCAGCTATATATTGTGCTGCCAGGTCACAGCACGTCCTCTCCTAAGAGGATGGGGAGTTTTTGGATGTCTGTTAAATTTTTTTAATTGAGGGTATCTGATTTATTTTGGGAAAATATTTATTTCTGATTTGATTGTATTTTCGCTCCGTCTCAACTTTGTTGAGATGGCAATGTTTCTCCTCCCGGAGTCTGTTGACTCTATCACGGTCACTCTGATCAAGCTGTCCTCTTCCCCTGGTCCTGCCTCGCCCACCACAAACACAATTGTCGTTTTGGATAAAAGCGTCTGCTAAATGATTGTAATGTAATGTTTATGTAATGACTGCCCCTCACCCTTACTCTGGGGCCGCGACCACTGGATGTTGATGGCTACAGAATGAACCGAGCAGAATTACAAAATTATGATTTAGAATTATTTTATGAAAGTGAACAGTGGTCAAATTTACAGAGCAATAGCTAAGATTACGAACTTATATGCTTTGAGCATGTAATGTAGTCTCCATTTACATGATCAAGGTTTGGTCAAACATGATAAATAGACTGTCAACAATAAACAAACATCACGACAATAGATAGCCTTAGCTATCGATAGCTGCTACGTTATGGGAAGGATGTGCTTTGTCTTGTCTGTTCTGTATTTACTTCGATGACATTTCTGTATGCACTTATTGTATGTCGCTTTGGATAAAAGTGTCTGCTAAATGACTATAATGTAATGTAGCTAGGTGTATGGTCGCTATTTTTATAATGATATTGTTACCTCCTCGGCTGAAAACATCTTGCTAATGAGTAGAATGGGCAGAAACCTCACGCAAATAGCTACGCGAACGTGGACACTTCGAGCTATGCAAACAGTTTTTCTTTTACCATGACATTTGTGAAAGACAAACCAGAGGAAAGCACAGATCGAACAAGAAAGTTGTTTTTGTCTTTCAGAAATGTCATGGCAAAAGAAAAACTGTTCGCGTAGTTCGAAGCATCCACGTTCGCGTATTTGCGTGAGGCATGTTTCGGTCCTAAGCTCAAATAAGAGTTTACCTGGAAGCCTGCCCACATGGCCTGGCCATGTCAATCAAATGAGCAGGAACCGCCCATTCATGACGTTTACACCATTTTAGCTGTTTCTGGCTTTAAACATGGCGGCGGGATGTCAACAGTGTAACATTCAAAACATTAACAAAAAAACACTTTGCGAACGACTTATGAGGTAGGAAATACATTCAACATGTTTATTAGACCACAAGGACACATACAATGTTTTTTGGGGAGAAAATTTGAATGTAAACAAAGAACGAGTTGTTTACAATGAAACTACATAGTATACCTTTAAGTATTCAATTATATGTCATCAATATATTATATAAACCTCAATTCCAAAAAAGTTGGGACAGTATGTAAAATGCAAATAAAAACAGAAAGCAGTGATTTGTAAATTCTCTTTTACATATACTGTATTTAATTGAAAACAGTATAAAAAAAAAGATATTTAATGTTTTACCTTTTGTAAATATACGCTAATTCCGAATTTGATGCCTGCAACACGTTCCAAAAAAGTTGGGACAGGGGCAACATAAGACTGGGAAGGTTGTGGAACGTTCAAAAAATAGGTAACAGGTGATGCTATCATGACTGGGTATAAAAGGAGCATCCACGAAGGCTTGGGCATTTACGAGTAAGGATGAGTCGAGGTTCGCCACTTTGCTGAAAACTGTGTGAGCGACAGTTTAAGAACAACGTTTCTCAACGCACGATTGCAAGGAATTTAGGGATTTCACCATCTACAGTCCATAATATTTTTAAAAAGATTAAAAGAATCTGGAGTAATCTCTGTGCGTAAAGGGCAAGGCCGAAAACCAATATTGAACCCCGTGACCTTCGATTCCTCAAACGGCACTGTATTAAAAACCAACATGTTTCTGCAATGAATATAACCACATGGGCTCGGAAATACTTCGGAAAACTGTTGTGAGTAAACACAGTTTGTCGCTGCATCTACAAATGCAAGTTAAGACTCTACTACGCAAAGCGTAAGCCATATATCAACAACATCCAGAAACGCTGGCGATAATGGACTGACACAAAGTGGAAACGTGTGCTGTGGTCTGACGAGTCCACCTTTCAAATTGTTTTTGGAAATAATGGACGTCGTGTTCTCTGGGCCAAAGAGGAAAAGGACCATCCCGATTGTTACCAACGCAAGGTTCAAAAGCCAGCGTCTGTCATGGTATGGGGGAGTCTTAGTGCCCATGGCTTGGGTAACTTGCACATCTGTGAAGGCACCATTAATGCTGAAGGGTACATATGCATTTTGGAGCAACATATGCTGACGTCCCTGCAAGAATGGGAAAAAATTCAACTTTCAAAACTACAACAATTAGTGTCCTCAGTTCCCAAAAGATGACTGAGTGTTGTTAAAAGGAAAGGTGATATAACACAGCGGTAAACATGCCCCTGTCCCAACTTTTTTGGGTCGTGTTGCAGGCATCAAATTTAGAATGAGTGTATATTTACAAAAAACAATAAAGTTGATTAGTTAAAACATTAAATATCTTGTCTTTTTACTGTTTTCTGTCACGTCCCGTGCCTCTGTGTCATAATTAATTTCCTGGTTTCTCCGTTTCTATGTGTTTTCTGTGTTTGCATTCCGTTTCATGTTTTCCCTTTCCCAGATTGCGTGTCTCCGCCTCCCGCACCTGATACGTATGTGTTTCCTCATGTGTTATCGTCTCACCTGTTCCTCGTTGTCTCGTCATTAGTCTTGCATTTAAGCTCCCCTGTTTCTCTGTTCTGTGCCAGATCCTCTTGTGCCCTGCCTTTGTGCTTGTCTCATTACTACCGCGTTATTTCCAGCCTGTCCTCATCTAGTCCTACTCCAGTCCTCCTGCCTGCCTACCCATCTCTGTCCTTCGCCCTCCTGTTCTCCAGCCTCTGACGGATCTCCCGGTTCTGACCCCTGCCTGTTCTGGACTTCACCCTGCCTTCTCCGCATTGTTCTGGTTGCTTGGACTCTGACCCCTGCCTGGACCTGACCACGATTCTCCCTATCCTGCATTGCCCAGTTTGCTGGCCTTTGACCCTTTTCTGTCGACTCTGAATAAAGCCTGATTACTATTCCATCTTGGTGTCTGCGTGTGGTTCCGATCAGTTCTCATAACAGTTTTCAATTGAATACAGGTCAAAAAGGATTTGCAAATCATTGCTTTCTGTTTTTATTTACATTTTATACATTCCCGACTTTTTTTGGAATTGGGGTTTGTACATCATTAGGAAACACAAAGCTGATAATTATTCTAAAATTTTTTAGAATCTTTCAGAAAAAGGCAATGGGTTTTCAGAACAGAAAATTCCACATTTGCACGTTTGTCAGGATTTGTAAAGGATTTCTGTTAAACACATTTACACCTGAAAGAATGTTTAACCCCCAAAAATAGTAGTCTTTTTTTGTAAACCACATGTAGAACCCTTGTTCCAGAACAGCACAATATAAAGTTATATAGTCTTTAGAGACACGACCAATGTAGTCTTTCTGTTCTTTCTGGAAAAAGTGGTAATCACTGAAACTGGCACCACTACACTACAAGAAACCCTGTTAGAGCAAAGAGATGTCGACACCCGTGTGAGTGGCCAAAGCACTGAACTCTGTGACATTGAATGGATGTAACCACTTCTATTAGCCAAGTTGCAGCAAACAATATGCCATCCAGTGCACCGCACCTCTCAATTTCACCTTAGGCCAGGGGGCCTCAATCTTATCCAGTAAGGGCCGGTGTGGGTGCAGGCTTTTGTTCTGCCAAACTAAGGGTTTACAGTTATATTTTAAATCCAGTTATACCCACAATACATATACATGATATACATTACTTGACACAATTTGATAAAGTGATAGTCATGTTGTTTTACTCATCGAAGGGTCAACACTAGACTCTTGTTGGTTGTATTAAATTTGCAATTATGACTAGCTGATGGATAGCATACTCAATGTTTTTTTGTCTGAGGACGCTGAAATAAAGTTTATAGATGAGTTTTCTTGCGACATCACACTTAATATGCGCGTGCAAACGGGAGGCAAAAGATCACAAGTATCACTAGAGACTGTTTTAACACACACACACACACACACACACACACACACACACACACACACACACACATATTGATTGTGATATCCTACCCACAGTAGCGCACCCATTCTCTTTTGTTTAAAAACATGAAATGGGTCTGTCATTAGCCTATCATCTACAGTCTATGGATTTGCATTACTGTGTCCTCTTTTTACAAAGCACTATCCAAGCCCCTCCCCATTCTCCTGTAAGTCAGAGCCCCTATAAAGGAGTATGTGAGGAACAAACTGCATTTAAATTACATTAGCTTCCAGCCGATCAATCATAATTATCCATTATTGGATAATTCTTATCATAGAATATCATTTCAGAATTATATTACTAGTAAAATAGGAAGAGTTAATGCAAATCCACCCTTCCAGTGGGCCCTCAAGGTCAGTGGGCCCTGGGGCGGAAGATGTGTAGATTTGTATAAAGCCAGAGTTCTGTTTTTCTTGAGGCAAAGAAAATGAAAGGTACGACATCAATTACAATTATGACTCGTATGAATGTACCAAGGTGGCAATAAATGGCAATATCTAAATTAAATAAAAGGACACTTTTGGGATGTAGTGTAGTCTAAACTAAAGTATTGTATACAGTCAAGCCGGAAAGTCTGCACACTCCTTTCACCTTCTCCACGTTTTATTACGTTAAAGACACATTCTACAATAGATTGAGTTCATTTTTTGTCTCAAAATTCTACACAAAATAGCCCATAATGACAAAGTGAAAACAGGTTTTTAGACATTTGTGCTAATTTATTAAAAATCTAAATGTAAAATATCATATGTACACAAGTGTGCTTGGTTGATATGACACCCAAAAGTGAGCTGAGGTGCATTTTGTTTCCACTGATACTGCTTGAGATGTTTCTACAACTTAATTGGAGTCCACCTGTGATAAATTCAATTGATTGGACATGATTGGGGATTGCCAACACCTGCCTATATAAGGTCCCACAGTTGACAGTGCATGTCAGAGCAAACTGCAAGCCATGGGGTCAAAGGAATTATCTGCAGACCTCAGAAACAGGATTGTGTCAAGGCATAGATCTGGAGAAGGGTACTGAAAAATCTCTGCAGCTTTACAGGTCCCAAAGAGCACAGTGGCCACCATCATGAATGGAAATGGAAGAAGTTTGGAACCACCAAGTATCTTCCTAGACCTGGCCGCCCGGCCAAACTGAGCAATCGGGGAAGACGGGCCTTGGCCAGGGAGGTGAGCAGGAACCCGAGGGTCACTCTGACAGAGCTCCAGCGTATCCTTGTGGAGATGGGAGAACCTTTCAGAAGATCAACCATCCAGGCAGCACTCCACCAATCAGGCCAGTAGTAGTGGCCAGACGGAAGCCCCTCCTTAGTAAAAGGCACATCACAGCCCGCTTGGAGTTTGCCAAAAAGGCACCTAGAGGACTCTCAAACCATGAGAATCAAGATTCTCTGGTCTGATGAAACCAAAATTGAACTTTTTGGCCTGAATACCAAGCGTCACGTCTGGAGGAAAACAGGCACCCCTCATCACCTGGCTAATACCATCCCTACAGTGAAGCATGGCGGTGGCAGCATCATGATGTAGGGATGTTTTTCAGCAGCGGGAACGGGGCGACTAGTCCTGATAGAGGGAAAGATTAATGCAGCTAAGTACACCGAGATCCTTGAAGAAAACCTGCTCCAGAGCGCTCTGGACCTCAGACTGGGGCGAAGGTTTACCTTCCAACATGACAACGATCCGAAGCACACAGCCAAGAGAACAAAGGAGTGGCTTCGGAGAAAGTCTGTGCATGTCCTTGAGTGGCCCAGCCAGAGCCCAGACCTGAATCCAATTGAACATCTGTGGAAAGAGCTGAAAATGGCTGTGTACCGACGCTCCCCATCCAACCTGACGGAGCTTGCAAGGATATGCCAAGAGGAATGGGCAATAACGTAATAAAACGTGGAGAAGGTGAAAGGAGTGTGCAGACTTTCCGGCTTGTCTGTATATCTGCGTGTGTGTGTGTGTGTGTGTGTGTGTGCGTGTGTTAAAACGATCTCTAGTGATACTTGTGATCTTTTGCCTCCCCTCTGCGCGTGCATATTCAGTGCATATTCAGTGTGACGTCGCAAGAAAACAAATCTATAAACTTTATTTCAGTGTCCTCAGACAAAAAAAACTTTTTCCCTTGCGGTCGTGTTCCTCAGTCGCCACAAGTGGGCGCTGCTTCGTTGGTGGAGTTTTGGCTCCGTTCCTTCTTCTCGCGAAGAAGTCCCATCAACGTTGCACAGCTGTACATTGTTGCCGGTGAGCTATATAAGCCTTCCGTTTCCTTCATTCAGGGCTTCGATATTGATTGTTTGTTGTTTGTGCTGTGGTGTGTTGTTTGGCATTATTGGTGTTGTTTTGTGTGTGGGTTAATTAGCCCTTTTAAAGTTTTAGTCGTATGATTTGATCTAGTGTTTTAAGGAGACCGTTTTGCTCCGTTGTGCTCTGTTGTGCTTTGTTGGAGTTTTGCGGGACTTGGCTTTGTGCTTTGAGCTTTCAGGTTAAATTCCTGTTTTGTGTGCTCATTTCAGTTGCCGCTTTCTGGTCTGTCCTTTGTTTGTCGTTTAGCCTAGATCGTTTGCCCTTTGCTGTCTCTTTCTGCTCTCTCTGTTTGCTGTCTTCTGTGAAAGCAAGAGGAGTCTTTTTACTAAGAGACCGGGCGTTTTATCATACTGACTTTAGGGCTCTATTTATTCTTAGAGGCAGGGCTTGTATTTTCTATTGAGCTTGCGCTAGTCAGATAGCCGATAATTCCGGTGCAGCTGTCCTCTCGTCCCTGTGTGCCTTTATCCGTATATGGAGTTTGACGATTCTGTTCAGAACTGTAGTTCTGTTTCCTCTGTCGGTGCATGTCTTGTGCCTTTATCCGTATATGGAGTTTGACGATTTTGTTCGGAACTGTAGTTCTGTTTCGTCTGTTGGTGCATGTCTTCCTGTGGGAAGGATTGGGCGATGTTGTGGACATGTTTGCGTGTGACTGCGAGCCTCCATATAAGCCTTGGAACATTTATTATCGGTTCCTTCACCTCGTTACATTTTCCCTTACTGAGAGGCTAGGGCGTTTATTTTCTATTTAAGCTAGTCATTCTGCTAGTAAAGTTATGGGACTGCGGTGCTCCGTCGGCTCTCCTGTAAAATGTTTCTCCCTCCTGGGAGATCGGGAGTTTATCCCTTTATGTTATGCATGTGACTGCGAGCTTATGAAACTAGCCACGGAACGTTATCTCTCTTCCTTCGCCTTCTCGTTACATTCCTCTTTACCAAGAGGCAGGGCGTTTATTCTCTATACTCGTGTTAGTCAGTTAGCCGATAATTCCGGTGCAGCTGTCCTTTCGTCCCTGTGTGCCTTTTATCCTTATATGGAGTTTGACGATTTTGTTCGGAACTGTTTTGTCTGTCGGTGCATGTCTTCCTGTGGGGAAGATTGGGCGATGTTGTGGACATGTTTGCGTTTGACTGCGAGTCTGAGAGTAGCCTTGGAACGTTAGATCTCCGTTCCTTTCGCCTCCTGGCATTCTAATTCGCATTCGTTTTCAGTGTTTGTTGGTTATATGTTTTATGTGTACCTTTTGTGCTACTCGCCTATTCTTGCGCCTCATTACTGAGGCAGGGCGTTTATTATTGCTGGCCGTTTAATTACTTAGCACGTGGAAGCATGGGGTAGCAGTTCTTTGTTCCCCTTCGCCTTGTTTGGATTTCTTGCTGTGAAATCAGGCATTTGTGCTTCTACTCAATTGCGTGTTATAGTGTGCCGGTTCGTAGCTTCGGTACGTTGGTGTGCATTTGTGCCATTATGCTACTCGCCTGTTCTTATGCGTCTCGTTTCCGAGACAGGGCGTTTGTTATTTCCGACTTGTTTATTATTTACTTAGCTTGTAGAAGTATGGGGTCCTTTGTTCCCTTTCGCCTTGTTTGAGTTTCTTGTTGTGAAACCAGGCGTTTGTGCTTCTACTCATTGGTGTGTAACAGTGAGCCGGTCTGTAGCTGTGGTGTGTGTGTTTCCTTGTCTTGTCTCCTCCCTTTTCTGTGGGGTTTCCCGCCTTAGTGGCCCTAGGGCTTAAAGAATCCCCTTGCTGCGTTTTGGCTCCTCCTACCTCACACGTCACGCCCCATTACAGATTCATACAGTGTGACGTCGCAAGAAAACTAATCTATAAACTTTATTTCAGCGTCCTCAGACAAAAAAACATTGAGCAGGCTATCTATCAGCTAGTCATCATCACAGGTTTAATATGACCAATCAGAGTCTAGTGTTGACTCTCAAATGATTGAAACAACAGATCTATAACTTCGAATCATTTCAAGTAAAATCACGTGTTAGTTCTTATTCCTACATGTATTGTGGGTATAACTGGATTTAAAATATAACTGTAAACTGCAATTTATTATAAATTCCTCCATTATAGCCTAAGGCAGGGGACCTCGATCTTATCCAGTAAGGGCCGGTGTGGGTGCAGGCTTTTGTTCCAACCAAGCAGTAACAAATCTAATCAAGGTCCTTAGCAAAGACTCTAGTGGTTGATCAGTAGAATCAGGTGTGTAACTGCTTGGTTGGAACAAAAGCCTGAACCCACACCGGCCCTTTCTGGATAAGACTGAGGACCCCTGCCTTTGGCTATAATGGAGAAATTGCAAAATTTCTATACCAAACTAAGGGTTTACAGTTACATTTTAAATCCAGTTATACCCGCAATACATATAGGAATAAGAACCAATGTGTAATTTTACCTGACACGATTGGATATGGAAGTTATATCTGTGTTGTTTTAATCATCGGGGAGTCAACACTAGACAACACTGTTTGGTCATGATGATGACTAGCTGATGGATAGCCTACTCAATGTTTTTTTCCCCCCGAGGGTCAGAGGCCACTGAAATAAAGTTTATAGATTAGTTTTTTTGCAACGTCACACTGAATATACGCACGCAGACGGGTGGCAAAAGATCACAAGTATCACCAGACTATTTTAACACACACATACAAACCCCAATTCCAAAAAAGTTGGGACAGTATATTGTATATATATTCATCAAAGCATCACGCAGAGTCTATGTAATTTCAGCGGCAATATCCACAGTGCTTTAGTATAGACTAGACTACATCCTGAAATTGTCCTTTTATTTAGATTGGATATAGCCATTTAATGCCACCTTGCTACATTCATAGTCATAATTGTAATTGGTGTCATATCTTTCATTTTCTCTCCCTTCAAGAAAAACAGAACTCTGGCTTTATACAAATCTTCAGCCCCAGGGCCCAGTGGAAGGGTGGATTTGCACTTTAAAAAAAAAAAAATGATATATAATTTTTACTATTTTAATAGTAATATAATTCTTAAATAATATTACGTGATAATAAGAATGAGATAATAATGGATAATTATGACTGATTATGCTAATGTCATTTCAATGCAGTTCGTTCCTCGCGTACTCCTTTGTCGGTGCCCTGATTTCCGGGGGGGTGGCTAAGATGGTGCCCTGTAAAAAGAGGACACAGTAACGCGTTCAATCCATAGACCCTAGATTATAGGCTAATAATAGACCCATTTCATGTTTTTAAACAAAAGGGGGTGCGCCACAATCAATACGGCATACTTGATCATCAATGATTTAACGTAAAACTACAGTAATATCCTTGTTGTGAGCCAGCTTATCTAGCTGTATTTAGATACGTTATAAATGAGTGCAAGCTAACCATCGTAAACTGTCACTGTTTGATCAGTGGCAAGTTCATAACTTAATTTTTAACGTGAGTCCATCTGAATAATAAAGTTTTGACAGTTAGGAAAACGGAGGGAGCAGCTGCTTGACAATGATCATTTCTATTCTCTGCTTGGAATTGATAAAGTGTAACTTTATTATTTTGTTAATGGCAACGTTTGGCTGTGATGTTGCAGTAGCCTACGTCAGGGTGGTGCTGCAGACAGACAGACACACAGACACGAGTGATTACAATACCCCCGCTCGCTGTGCTCAGGCCTAATTATGAGCCTATTCTTTCTGTGATTTTTCAGCTCACCATGTGGGAACCTTATAACAGCTAATTTGACATTGAACTATGCTCGACATAATATCCAAACTGAAGTAAATCACTGAAAATATGTAAAATGATGACTCATTGTAAAATGATAAGTTAGTCCTGGGCATATTTTTCAGCTTACCTTGAAGAAGACAGCCATTCCAAGTCTTCTTTTTTTCAATAAAATGGTAATGGCAATATGTAGAGACAGTGAATTGGATTTCCCCAGAATCCGAGTTAATACACTTTTTCATGATGACATCTGTCTGGAGGGCCTTCACTTTTAGGGTCTCTTAGAGCTGGGAGGTATGTCTGTTTCTGCAGCTTACCGCGTTCCCCAAAAAGATTACATTCATATGTTGGTAAAGAATGCACTGCACATCTGCTCAATGTAGAAGATAATGAACCTTTTGTAATGACAAATGGTGTAATGTTTGTTAATGGTTTTACTGAGCAAAAATGCCCTTTTTTACCTTGCAATATCTTAATTCATCAAGCTCCTAGCTATGGCTTTGAATCATGCAAACATATCTTAATTATGTCCTCTAAAATAAATGTGGTTGAGAAAAGAGAAGGTTATTAGTATAAATCTCAATCCTAATGTGGTATTGCAGAAATGCTCTCTCTCTCTGGCAGTCATTTCCAAATACAGTTATTTAATTTATTTGGGTATTGATTTTGGTTGGATTTATTTATTTATATATTTGTTTAACTTTTTTTTTTTGCAGCTTATAGCTTCTTGGAGCTGTTTTAATAGCATTTTTTCTTTTTTCAAATGCCTGATTGCCACAGTGCGATCATAAAAATAAATTAAAACTGATAAAACCATGATGCTTCCATGCTGCTAGAATCTTTTAAACATTTTTTGAAAATAAATCTCAATCACCTTTGTAACCTTTGATAGAATCGCAAGAGTGAGAAATAGCTATTCCATAAATTAACATGGAAAGCACTCCCTTTGAACAAATTAGGAAATATAATGTTGACATTTTCACATTAGGGTGGATGATTTTATATCTTCTTTGTTTTATGATGGCTGGTGCTCTTCATGAGCGTTTACTCTCGGATGAAACCAGCCCTTGCTTAATTAAAGTGTTCTCTTGTCTTCTCACCACATGGAAATAAATACACTTCAGTGATAGCCGGCTGGTCTGAACCAACAATAAAGGTGTTGTAAATCTGAAAGGTGTTGAGGAAGCAGATTGTTTTGTGTAGTAATAGAGCATTGGCTTTCATTTAATCATGCTGCAGCACCCAAGTTTATTAAAGAATAGTAACTCTAGTGCTGGTAAGTCACATTGGGCCTCTGCAAGGGACAATTACCATTTTAACTGCCAACAAAAAACTATTTCAGTGTATATTCTGTTAAAAGTGAGCATATTAAAGGGGAATTTTGGAAGTGTCTACATTTTTGAAAAGATAATTTCATGGAAAGTGAAAACCTCACATATGAAGCTTTAGAAATGCAGATATGTCATTAAAATATGCAAAAGGCACACAGTGACAGCAGTCATTAATTAAATTTTCCGTGAACCCAGAAAATGAATCTGAAAGTGGAGGAAAAAAATTTCATTTTCTTCTTTTCATGGTTATAATGAAATATGCATATGGAAGATGAACATAGCTCTAGTTGCTCTCAGTAAACAATGTCTTCTTGTCAATTTAATTAATAATATCCTATCAGAAAGCTCGTATTTATCACAGTCTTGCTGCAGGGTGCACTGTTAGACAACTGAATGGAAGTGAGAGAAATCCCTTATTGACAGCTGACCCAGAACTAACAATACTACACTGTTTGGACTACCAATGCACCTCTTAACAAAAGTTATTTAATATTTCTTATATTGATTGTAATGTACTACACACTGTGTATTCATGATGGTTTCAGCATGTGCAAAATGCAATAAATTATTTTTTTTTAAAGCAAGAAACATGTTTTTACCACCCCAAAATGTCAAGTGGTGTAACATCAGTTATACAGGCCTATATAATATCTTTTTTTTCCTACACTATTTTTTTCACAATATGAAAATGAAAATCGCAGAACCGCACAAGCATGCTTTATAAAACATTTTTTAAATCTTTATTTTAAGACAAAATAGATTTCACAATGCGATCAAATGGACAAGCAATAGTTTGTCTTTTCTCTTTAAGAAAGGCAGGGCTACCAAAGTTACAGCTCCATCTCTAATAAAATTTAGAATGTGCGTCACTCAGGAATGCCTTTTGTTCCCAATATACGTATATTCGCAACACTCATCACATTATCATCAAGCTTCCACTTTTCATTAAAACACAGCTTCTTTTTAACCTGGCTTTGTTCTTCTTCGACAAGACGATTTGTCTTCCTCCACAGTGATGTTTCCACAGCTAACTAACGTTAGGTAATTTTGTCTATGATTTTCAGAGAAACGTTATTGGCTGACGTCGATACCGCAGGTGTTATGACCGGCAACGAAACAGAAAACAGACACGTCCAATCAGAGTAGCCTAACGAACAGACACGTCCAATCAGAGTAGCCTAACGAACAGACACGTCCAATCTGAGTAGCCTAACGAACAGACACGTCCAATCTGAGTAGCCTAACGAACAGACACGTCCAGTCTGAGTAGCCTAACGAACGCAAGGATTTGTGGGAGTTGAAGTCTCGTATTCTGAAGCTATTTGTTTTCACAAACTTCCACGTTATGTGTCTTTTTTATGGGATCACTTTACCACACACATTGTCGTGTAGAAATCTGAAGCTGCTGAAAAAATCTCAGAAATACACGAAGAACACATTACAATGCCCTACTTATCTTTTTGCAATATACTCAGTCCTCATACCTGGATTGTTATGTATTTGTGCTCTATGCGACTTTCTGCCATCAACTGGTGTAACTGATTTCAATTTGGAGTAACTGGAATAATGGTTACACCAGTTGATATTCTTTAGTTACACCACCTGATTTTCACTCTTCAATTGAAATTAAACAGGGATTTATTTCATCACCTATATGAACTGACGACCTTGACCTCAAGTCTGTATTATCATTATTTACAATAAATGGTGGTTGAATGTGACACTTGCCAGTTGTTTTTAGGCAACAACAAAACAGATGTGCATAATTTTTTTATTATTTAGTCATTTAAATGTATTTTAAAACTTATTTTTCTAAGGCTAAATTTCCCACTATAAAAGTTCACCCAAATTGTCTGGGCATGGTATTGAGAACTGAGCCGACGTTGCCACGTAACTAACAGGCTTCTCCGTTCCGGAAGAGAAATTATCTCCATTCCTTCTCCCGTTGACTTTTCTGCTATTGACAGATATAACAAGGCGAGGTTATCGAGGTATCATACCAGCTTCTCGGTTCCATAACATTATTACGTAACACCAAAACTATCTCATTTGTGAAATAAACTCCAAATTTATAATGATTTAAGCAAAGGTAAAAGACTGTAGGCAAGTATTTTTTATTAACATCATCACAGTTTGCTTGGTCCTCCTTGTCAAAGAGACAGGCAGGCATATTGCCGCCAGTTTTGTAGCGTAGTTACCTAGCATTACATTCTTTTCGCTTTTTGTACATAGCCTAATCATTTTAATTATAAACATTTATTAGCTAGGTAGGAGATGGTGCAGTGTTTTGCACCAAATTGTTGCCATCGGTCGGGTGTAACGTTAGCCTACTGTCCTGTGTAGTTCGATCTAGTTAATTCAAAATCTACGTTATGTACTCAAATTGGACGTGTCTGTTCGTTAGGCTACTCAGATTGGACGTGTCTGTTCGTTAGGCTACTCAGATTGGACGTGTCTGTTCGTTAGGCTACTCAGATTGGACGTGTCTGTTCGTTAGGCTACTCAGATTGGACGTGTCTGTTCGTTAGGCTACTCAGATTGGATGTGTCTGTTCGTTAGGCTACTCAGATTGGACGTGTCTGTTCGTTAGGCTACTCATATTGGACGTGTCTGTTCGTTAGGCTACTCAGATTGGACGTGTCTGTTCGTTAGGCTACTCATATTGGACGTGTCTGTTTTCTGTTTCGTTGCCGGTCATAACACCTGCGGTATCGACGTTAGCCAATAACGTTTCTCTGAAAATCATAGACAAAATTACCTAACGTTAGTTAGCTGTGGAAACATCACTGTGGAGGAAGACAAATCGTCATGTCGAAGAAGAACAAAGCCAGGTTAAAAAGAAGCTGTGTTTTAATGAAAAGTGGAAGCTTGATGATAATGTGATGAGTGTTGCGAATATATTTTGGGAACAAACGGCATTCCTGAGTGACGCACATTCTAAATTTTATTAGAGATGGAGCTCTAACTTTGGTAGCCCTGCCTTTCTTAAAGAGAAAAGACAAACTATTGCTTGTCCATTTGATCGCATTGTGAAATCTATTTTGTCTTAAAATAAAGATTTAAAAAATGTTATGTTAGGCCTAAGCTACGTTAGGTCCACTGTCAACCCAAATGAGCAAAAGTGAGAAAAACTGATTAAATTTGCGCTGTAAACCGAACCACTTCGGTTGAACACACCCACCCTTCATATTGTAGTCATGTTTTCATAGCTTACATATAAAAAAAGCTGTCTAAACAAGTTTACCACCGTTACTGTGGCGTCATTTTCTTTTAGTTAGCGAGCTAGGTAGTTAGCAGATAATTTGTTGAAGATAGCTGGCTAATAATGCACATTTAGTAATCTACCTCACTTGATATAGTTACACAAAGCAAGTTGTGTACCGTTAACTTGGACAAATAGACAGAGCTAGCTAAAAATGGAGGTGATCTGGCGAGTTAAAACAGCAATATGTAGTGAAGTGGACACAGCAAGAGCAACACTAAAACTGCACTGCTTCAGTGCACGGCTCCGTTAATGCAAACAATGACTGGATGTTACGTTCATGTTTAAAAGTGTGATGCACTACAAGGAGAACATTCTCAACCCGTTGAAAATAGGACAATAAATTTAACACGCCTACTTCTACAAAACTAAAGAACAGACATATTTAATAATTTCATCGTGTTTCTTCAATGCCCTCTTGTGGAAATAGCATATAAAAACCTAGAAAGTGTGATCAACCACCATGTTACTCCTTTAATAAAAACACATTTTCATAGTTTTCCAGAGGTCATACCATTTGACATGGAAAGTTGACCCCAAGCTTTCCATGGATGAAAAAGGTCAAATTATTCAATATGTGGGAGACATACTAACCTTCCAGCTGCATCAAAGGGGTCCTTTGGGTCTTCTTTGAGAAGTCATCTCCCTATCATATGGGCCGCTTAAAGTCACGTGATTTTTAAATGGCTTTTTTATACTGGTTACACCGCCTTGACATTTAATGAAATGTGTTTTTCGGATAAAGGTTTTTTAAGTAATAGAATACTTTAAGAACAGACCAGCTGTACCAAATTTACTTAATGCATAGCAATCTAAAACACAAATATGCCAAGCTATTTAATAAAGTGCTTTGTTGCTAAATTGTGTCTTTTTACATAACATTTGTTTGCTGCAACAACAGCAATTTTTCCATATTTCAGCAATGAATTGTCAGTAAATGCTTAAAAAAAAAATTGACTTATAAAGTATATAGAACAGTTTTTTTGGGTTTTCTTTTTTTTTTTTTAGCATTTACTGACAATTCATTGCTCAATTATGGAAAAATTGCTGTTGCTGCAGTTGTACCCTTGAGCAAGGTACTTAACCTGAATTGTTTCAGTAAATCTCCAGCTGGATTAAAGGATAAGTTCGCTATTTTGGACCTTGGACCCTATTTGCGGTCTGTCTTCCATGAACCTGACACATTGAGTCCATATTTTCGCTGATCGGTCCAGTATTGAGCTCGCTACAGATTTCCTGTAGGCTCTCACTGGGCTACAATAGAAGTCAACGGGGCAATTCTAAATGTTATGGAAAAACATGTCCAACGAGACGGTCAGGACCACGGTCAGCGCTCAGGAGCTATAGTTTCCCTAAGCCTTTCTGCGCCCTCGTCTGTCTTATAGCAATTTGTTTCATTTTACTAATTTCATTTCATTTTGTGAAGAAGCTAGACGAGCAGTCATCACGTTCATTATTATTTTTGTTTTGTAGTGAGCGATTCACAAGCTCCCCTTTATGCCGCGTGCCATCCCGCACAGTCTATCTCCATCTGCACGTAACTTCTCTCACTTAGCACTATCGGGTTAGACCTTTTTAACTAACCTAATGTAATCAAAAATACATAATAATTTACCCTGAAACTAATTATTTTTATTGATAATCAGAAACTATTCATAGCCTAAGCCTATTTATTTATAAACTAACGCCGATTGTTTTTCGTCCTATATAAATAAGCCTAGGAATACATTTTATTTTATTTTATTTGCAATTCAATTAATAGCTTATTGAATGTTTCAGTTCAGTCCTGAGGATAGGCTATGCCTGGTTGCCATCTATCTTCATAGGCTACTCCGTTATAGTAGGCCTAGGCTAGGCTAAATTAACGATTATGACTTTAATTCATTTTGCACGCACCCACTAGAGGGTACTCATCAGCACGGTCCCCGTTCCCGCGGTTATCCTATAGTCTACTGTTGAAGATGGCAGACTTAGTAAACGACCACCTCACCAGTGTGGCAGTATTTCGGATTTAAACCTGATGAGAAGGGTATGCCGAAGGACATGGATCAACCGATTTGCCGACTTTGTCACAGGATGATCCCTACGAAGAATTCAATGACCACCAACCTGCATGATCACTTGAAGGTCCACCACCCGAACCAGGCTGCTAGCATCCCCCCAAGGGAATCGACTGCTCCTAGCAGTGCACACAAGCAGGCGCAGCCCTCTATCATCGGGGCCTTCTCACGTACCACCAAATATAAGCGGGACAGCCTCCGTTGGGGACAATGCACGGAGTCTGTGACCCGTTTCTTGGCCAAGGAGATGATGGCATTCCACACAGTAGAGAAGCCATCGTTCAAAGAAATGCTATCAACATTTGATAAGCAGTACGAGTTGCCCACCCGCAAATACTTTTCTAAAACGGCAATGCCAAAAATGTATTTGGAGATGAGAGCAAAAGTGATGGACGAAATTAAGATGGTCGATTTCATTGCTCTGACCACCGATATGTGGTCATCGGTCAGCATGATGCTGTACATGTCCCTCACAGTGCACTACGTGAAGAACTGGAAGGTGACGACCAGGTGCCTCGAGACGTCCTTCCTCCCAGATGACCACACCAAGGAGGTGCCCTGAGACAAGCCCTTCTGGAGTGGGACATAGAGGAGAGCAAGGTCGCGCGCGTCACAACGGACAATGGCGGCAACATCAAGGGAGCTGTCCGTGATGTTCCGAAGTGGCCGTGGCTAAATTGCTTTGGCCACAACCTTAACGTCGCCATCACCAACGCTCTTGATGCCGAGAAAGACCGCACTACCCGTGCATTTGCACTCTGCCGTTCTATAAACTGTGCATCCTCTCACAGCTGGAAGCGCAAGAAGCAGCTGAAGGAAGCTCAGATCGAGTTGAACATCCCCCAGCACTCGTTAATCATGGTAGGCTATGTGTTGTCCTTTCCCCCCTCGAATCTAACATTAGGCTACCCTATTGAAAAATGTATTATTTGTTGTTATTATTGGTGTTGTTATTAGCCTATTACAGTTTATTAAAGAATAGTGAAGAGAAAAGAGAATAATTCATATTAGGCTAATGTTGTTATTATTATCATTATTAGGGTCTATTATACGCTATGAAAGTGATGACATCATTTTCGTAAAGAGAACGTGCCTTGGAGACAAACACACGGTTAAATTAGCTTGCTAGCGCCATTGTAAGTTTTAATCACTCATATGAACATTTACGCTGCCAAATATATAACTCTCGGTACCATAGAAAGTGAAAGCAATAAGGTGAGCCATGTGGTAAGCCAGTTTACCTTTCTTTATTAGTTTAGGTCCATCCTTAAAAATTGCGGAGATGCCACTGAAACCAACTGGAGACAACGCTGGATCTGATTGTTTGTCTCCATCGGCCCGTTGCTATATTCGTTCCTATGTGATGACACGGCACTTTCATAGTGTATTTGTATTATTATTCAGGATATTGAGCTAATCTGTCTCCTATTTGTAAAACAGGACTGCGCAACCCGCTGGGGCTCAAAGCAGATGGCAGAGAGGATCCTCGAACAAATCCCAGCCATCAAGCGCGTCTTCGCTGAAGATAGAAGCCGCCGTCCCCTGCCAACCATCACCTGGCAGGACGAGGCTGTCTTCACCCGGCAGGACGAGGCTGTCTTCACCCGGCAGGACGAGGCTGTCTTCACCCGGCAGGACGAGGCTGTCATCACCCGGCAGGACGAGGCTGTCTTCACCCGGCAGGACGAGGCTGTCTTCACCCGGCAGGACGAGGCTGTCATCACCCGGCAGGACGAGGCTGTCATCACCCGGCAGGACGAGGCTGTCTTCACCCGGCAGGACGAGGCTGTCTTCACCCGGCAGGACGAGGCTGTCTTCACCCGGCAGGACGAGGCTGTCATCACCCGGCAGGACGAGGCTGTCTTCACCCGGCAGGACGAGGCTGTCATCACCCGGCAGGACGAGGCTGTCTTGGATGCAGTGAACAAAGCCTTGAAACCTCTGGCAGAGTTCACTGACATCCTCTCCAGGGAAACATACGTCACCATCTCCAGCTTGCTCCCCACTCTATATCTGCTAAGAGATGATGTCTTGAGGAACAAAGAGGATGATGTCAGACTGACCTCGGCTATTAAAAGCAGTGTGCTGCAGGAGCTGGACCGAAAGTATGACTTCGCAGCGACATTGCAGCTTATGAGTACATCTGCTCTCCTGGACCCAAGATATAAGTCAGATCACATCGACACGCGTGCAGCTCTTGATTCAACAGTAACGAAGTTGAAGGCAGAGATGGTGGAGGTCTGGAGGAGGCAGACGCGAGTCAGGGTCAGAGTGGAAGAGGACTCAGAGGAGGTTGAGATGGAGCAGGATGCGGCAGTGGCACCGCATGCAAAGAAGGCCAGACCTTCCCTGGGCCTCCTTCTGGGAAAGGTGAAGCCACAGAAGGAGGCGCTCACGGACGAGCAACGGGCCACTGCTGAGGTCGCAGCCTATCTCCAAGAGGAGGTAATCGCAGGGGACAGCGACCCACTCGCCTGGTGGAGTGCAAATGAGAGCCGCTTTCCACTTCTTGCAAACATTGCAAAGAAATATCTTTGCATTTGTGCAACGAGCACACCCTCTGAACGTGTGTTCAGCACAGCCGGCAATGTATTGACGCCGAAGCGAAGCCTACTGAAGCCAGATAAAGTCAATATGCTGGTCTTCCTGGCCAAAAACCTGTAGCCTAACAGAATGGACAGCCCCGTTGCACTCACGTCATCTATAATGCTTCATTTTAAGTTAATTTAATGTTCTAGGCCTTCTGGCTGTATTCTGCACTTGTATTATGCACATATTTCCCACATGCTTTTATGTAACATGCCTAATTAACGAATCTCTTATTGTGGCGTTTTTATATTAGGCCTACATGTTAGCATATTTGTTGTTCTGCTTGCACGCTGCTGACAATGTTTTTCGTTATGTTTTTCTCCGTTTTAAAAATTGTGTTTTTTTTCTATAGGCCTATCTCTATTTCTGGCCATAGAGGATCAAAAGTGATATGCCATTGTCTTGTTTTTGTGAAATAAAGAGACTTACTTACGTTTGACAGATTTATTTTCGTTATAGGGGACTTTTTTCACTGATGAAATGGTTAAGCTAGGCTATATTACATTGTAAATTACATTATTTACTATTCTACATAAGCCTGTTGAATCAATTTGAGATTATAGCCTCAACTCCTAAATCGTTTCAATGTTTCGCTTGAGCGACGAAGACATTCCGTGTATCAATATAGGAATATAGCGGCCACCTTTTCATCCAATCTAGTTTATTTCTCTGATAACATCTTTCATTAGTCTACAGTCAGATTGTACAATATTAGGCTATATTTGTTTCCATGCCCCGAGTCCGACACCGGTAAGCTTGTTGTGCTGTTAGAATAAAAAGGCTGTTGAGGGATAGGCTATATGGCTACAGCTCACCACTCCGTAGCCTAAGCCTACACTCCGTTCTAGACTGAACAGTAGTTTATCAATAGCACTACTGAATACGAAATATAATTTCTTTAATTAGGCCTGAATTAAATTATATAGTTAGTTGCACTGTGGTCTAACAGAAGGTAGGCTATCAGCGTGACAACACGCAGACAACATGTTACATTGTAAATGCATGGTAGAGTAGAAAATTTATTAAAAACAAAACAAAATTTTTATTTTTAGAATTAAAAAAATAAAAATCGTCCAGGCATCGACAAAGATAGATAGCCATCGCCGATGGGTTCAACCATTGTCAATAGTCGATTCCATCGAGCATCGTCCCAAGCCTACTTCACACTAGGTTGCCAGTTATATCGGTAATATATCGGCCATATACCTTCACAAGAGCGCCAACTAGTGATGAGAATATACATATACAGAACCTCATACGGTGACCCAATGGTGCAAAAGTATAGTCAGTCTCATAAAATAAATTGTTAAATCATGATTATGAATTTCAATATTAACTATTAAAATAATAATAACAATCTGAAGGCGTAAGTTCTTTTGGAGGATAGGCTGAAATATTTATCCAAACAAAACTGACGACCAGGTTGAACACAATACAATTTATTTAATAACAAACACGTCTAAAACTAACATCCTAAAAGCAGAGAATGATATGGAAAGGAAAACAAAGTGTAGAAAATGAGTGAAGCATATTAGAATTCACAGTTCTATTTCTGTATGTGGGTGTGGGTTCAGAACACGTGGTGTACGGAGACCATGTTGTATGTTTCAAGGGAATTATGAATCTAGCTTTAGCATGAAGCTAACGTGGCCTGAAATATAGCATGTATTGAGACTACATAAATGTAGCTACGTCTAGCTAAATTCCAGGCCCCTATCCGTTTACAGGCACGGGATCGTATATCTAATGGATTAGGTATTCGTACAAAGGGAGATTGCATGCACAGATCTTAATTTAAAAGGGAGGTGGATTATAAATTAGTGTTAGAGTATGTCTTCAGCTATGCGAGGCTAATTGGCTGTTGAAGGCCTGGACAAGACAGTGATCGAATTGGAAAAACTAACATACATATGTAGCCAAAAAGAACAACCGCATATTACTTTCATATCGAGGACGAAAAACTCCCATCAGCGAATGCGTTTTCTGTAGCAGTTTGCATTATACTAAAGTGATAAAATTAAAAATGCTGTTACGCTGGGCTGGAATTTATTGTTCAAAGTATCCAATAAGAAATTGCAAACAACATTGAGAAGGACATACTGTCCTCTATCGGATAAAACAGGAATGATGCTGCAGGTACAGCATATGGGGGTTCCACACACAGACGTTCCAGATAGTCTAATAGTGTTCTAAATTGGTGTGTATTTCTCAAACAGATTGTCCAAGACAATAAATGACCACTTCATTCTTAAAAGAAGTCACCCAGCTAAATCCTGTCTATGATACTACGTTCTCACAATTGTAGATCCAACCACAGTTCGGTGGATCCAATGGTAGCTGGTGCCACCTGTATTTTGGTCGTAAGGAAACATTTCCGTTGTCATTTTTATGAAATGCAGCACGTTTCTGTTAATTTTGCTGTGTTTTCATCAAATGCAGCACGTTTCTGTCGTGAAATTAATGTGTTTTCCAGTCATGTTGTGATAATGTTGCAATGCTTTGTTTGTCTCAGCCACCGGCTCTAAAACAGATCCTGGATGAAAGTGGTAGAACAGGGTTATTGATATATCCCTAATGGAGAGGTCAGACATTTTGCCAAGGTTCAGTCGCAGGTTCGCAACTGCTCTAAAACCTTTTTTTTTTTTTTTTTAAACCAACCATCTGTTTTGCCTGATCCACTTCTGTGTTTACAAGGCATTTTGATTTGTAGCTAGGACTCCCCTTTGCTCTTATCTTCACTAGCTAGCTGACCCTACATTTTCATTGCCAGTGCCATTTAGTGTCTGCCAGTGTCACTAATGTCATTTAGTGTCTGCCAGTGTGCCAGTGTCACTAATGTCATTTAGTGTCTGCCAGTGTCACTAATGTCATTTAGTGTCTGCCAGTGTCACTAATGTCATTTAGTGTCTGCAAGACATTATCTGCCTTAGACATACCCAGAGGCTATTATAAAATTAAAAAGTTGAAGTTGATATATTTGTTGAACGAAGGGTATATAAAACACATGCTATTAATGATTTGCGTATTGAGTTCTTAAAATGTCTTGTGCTATATCTGTATATATCGCTTTTGACCATATTGCTATTGCCCGCTGTTCACAATGGGGATATGGGTCACACTGACCACGACCCCGGTATGGCCACATCAGCTGCACTGCCCAGCATTGGAGCTGGAGGAAGTGTGATTGCAGACCAAGGAGAGATTGCATTCAGTGGTTCAGCCAAGAGTAATCAGTAAGCCAGCCAGGATACCATTTAAGTTGTCATGGCTCACCCATGCCAATTCAAGTGTCTCAAAGATGCAGAACCAAAATGCATGTTTTAGTTTCCAATTATGGGACGATTCCGTATTTTGTGGGACGGTTAGCAACCATACTTGCCAGCTAGCTAACCCTGATGGATTTAACTCAGTTCCCAAGCTGACTAGAAACTGCTAGCAAGCAAGCTTCTTGATCAAAGTTTTTCATAGATTTGAAATTAAACTGAAAATAAATAGGCAAGTAGGTTCCCTGGAACAACTCCTTTCCTGGATCAGCCACCCAGCAGCACCCAGTTTATTTTGTGCTTTGGCTACAACTGGAACATAATTGTTGTAATCAGTTACAAAAAGTAGAATCAGAATTTACAATTTCCCTGCCAAATAAATGTGTCTGATTTGTTATCCATAATAACTGACACTAGACTTTGGACTGGTTATTTTATTTAGCTAGCAAGCAAATACATTGTTCCAATATTGTTCCAACAGTTTGCTGATTGAGGACATCAGAACAAAAGTTTCAAATCAACAGGGGGGGCATGCATTCTTGTGTATTCGCATGTATTCTTATTACTCACACAAGGGTGTGAGTCGCTCCAGATTAGTTTGATGCTTGCTTTCACAGAAAAAAAAAACATTGTCAAAAGTCTGGGTTAATTTCCAATCTCCGTCATGGTACACTTTTCATTTTATTATTTTATTTTCCAGTCACACTCCACCCGCATGCTTGATAGCTGGTTTTACACTCCACCCGCATGCTTGATAGCTGGTTTTACTTGTTGTTTATAGAGGCCGCTGCTCGCAATGGCTGTAAAATTTGAAATCATTATCGACACTGCATTGACAGACCACCTTTGTAAGTAGCCCTCCCAACGGTGGTCTATTCATCTTAGTGGTGCATTTTTCTGTCTTTTCATCTTGTCTGTAGGGATTTCAATGACGACAACACGAGTAATTCCAAAAACAATAGTTGCATGGCAGGTGTAACTGTGCCCCACCCTGTTAAGCCCCCAGCTTGTGTGAGTTTTGATTATCGGGGTAATAAATCCCTGGCTGTGAGATTGTCCCAGCAGCCCCCTAATGGCACAGCGCCTTTTCCCGCTTGATTTGTGGCCTGTGTTTGCCGCTTCTGTGTCGGGGATTGATTGCCAGAGGAAAGAGGTGAGCCACTGAGTGTGCATAAAGAGAGTCCATGACATTGCACCGTTGTCTCCTCCACTCTCCCGTCACCTCACAGACAGTCAGTTTGTTGGGCGAGATCGTGTGATGCCATTGGTCGGCAGGGACTCCTCCACTCTCCCGTCACCTCACAGACAGTCAGTTTGTTGGGCGAGATCGTGTGATGCCATTGGTCGGCAGGGACTCCTCCACTCTCCCGTCACCTCACAGACAGTCAATTTGTGGGGCGAGATCGTGTGATGCCATTGGTCGGCCATGGGACTCCTCCACTCTCCTGCCAGCTAAGTGCTTTGCTTGGCTGAGTTGATCGGCGACAGTTTAACACAAATTTTGCTGGCGGGGAAAGATGGGTAAAAACACGTAATTGATTAAAGGTCTCACGTGATACAATGCACAAGGTTAACGATGGATGCAGATGTGATGCAGATGTGATGCACTTCATCTCATTGATATGCAGGTAGCACCTGAGAGGGACCTTGGTAAGGCTCTATTGCAGGGGTGTCCAATGTTATCTGAAAAGGGCTGGTGTGGGTGCAGGTTTTTTGTTTTAGCCCAAGACTTTGATAAGTCTCAACACCCCTGCTCTGTTGTCTTGATGTGAATGATTTGGCTCAACTGGATTATTTGCTTGGAAATACTACTGTAATTGGATCTGCCAGCAGTTTAATAATACACTTTTGAACTTCAGAAAAAGTGGTTTTCTAGTGTAGTTTTTTAGGATAGTTGAATGTCTGCATTACTTAAATATTTACTTGTATCACTTTTTCAATGTAGTATTGCATTGTTTTTAAAACTCCAAATGTGGTTATTTCTCTGTCAAATACCAGCATCTAACATCCTTTAGGGTCATACAGTTCAGTTCTGTATGATTTATTATCAATCTATTATGTATAATTAAATTCAGAATCTCTGCACGCCCAGCAATATGGCATGTGTCTCTATGTGCAACCAGTCTTCTGGCGCATGCAGCAAAGATTAATAGCTAAGAAAATATTAGTATTTGGAAATACTTCACAAGGCTACAAGTGCCCAGACCACCAAATGTATTCTTTTAGTCCATCCGTGGGACCCTCTTCCCCAGAGCCTCTGTACTAATGTGAACCTTCCTCTGGAAAAAAAAAAAAGTCCACTTTGTAAGAAGGCACGAGCAACAATGGAAATCGGAAATCATTCTTTAGGATAAAATTGTCCTAGTGCGTATATCGATAGCATTGAAGTTGTACAGTGATCACAGCATGGCTCTAAGCTTGCGCTCGCATCCTAACTGATCCCCCAAGACACTGGGAGAGCTTTTGAAGCTCGGACTTGAAAGGCTCAATTTAAATAGTGGGGAAACAGGATCCAGAATCTCTCTAAGCACTGATTAGACAGATTAATGACACCAGATACAATTTCACTTCAGCGAGCTAGTCTTACAGCACCTCACAGGTCATATGCATCCAAAAATACCAAGGAATGATTTTGAATAAGCATATCCAGCATTGTGCTCATTCTTTTTTCAACTGTGAAACCTTAACACACTTAAAAACAAAACCCCTGACTTGTTAACTTTTGTTTTTCATACAATGTTCTCTTTTTAGCTCTACACTCATAAACAAACTTTTAGCTATACACTCATAAATGTTCCACATATATTAACTGCTGAACAGTCTGCAATTGCTTCTTTTTGCTGGATATAATGTATATCTGCTCCAGGTAATTGCTTTCATACCTGGCTAGATTCATTTGAAAAAAATACATTATCCATTTAGCATCAGAAAGCTGAAGCATGGAGGACAAAATGGAAACTACAATTAGTTCATAATGAGCAGTAAAGTGTATCTGAGGGGAGACTCTGGTGAGGAGAGTTTTGAGATGTTTATCAGTTTATTTGACTCCGTGGTGAGTAGCATCCGGGGGCTATTTGTACATGGCTGCATCTCCACTCTCCCTTCACCAGTTCTAATGAGGGACACATTTTGTTCCCCTACTTATTGTCCACAGTGATTAATTTAGGCCTGGCCTGTAGATTAAATTTAACCAGCGATTTGTTTTTTATTGCAATTTCTAGCTACTCCACATTGCAGATGCAATTTCTTTCAAAAAAGACCTGTTTACCTGTTTCACATAAATATGTAGCTCTCAGTATTTCATTGCAAACTAAAGAAAACATTTTTTATTTTATTTTTTTGCATTTTTCCAAGGTTTGTGGCACTTTATTTTGACCTAAATTATGAAAACAAATCTAAGTTTGTATTGTAAATGGTACAACTGTCTTGTTTCATTTAAGCCATTTGCCAAGTTTCTGTGGAGTTATAAAGCCTTAAACAGAACACCCCCTAAATATGTGAATTGACCAAATTTGGTATCTGCGCGAAGGGGTTAACGTGAAGCAGAATTAACCTTTACCATTCATTAGTCTGCAAAATGAATTGCTAACACGATCTACAGACCAGAAGCTACAGCCAGAATTAATCATTGTTACAGAAGTAATGTTAAACATACTTGGAGAATTTTATGAATAAAAGAACTCACCTAACTTCTGTCCAAATTTCACTCTACATTATGATGAACATTGCGAAATGCGATCTCTGCCTGTCCTTCAGGGGCAGATTAGCTGAGTTCACATTCAATCATTTAAAGAAATGCTGGTTAATTTCCCCATGCTTAGCTATGTCCTACCGTATCATATCTGCACACCATAAAGAGTAGATAAACAGCAAAAGTTGAATGAATGTTTAACAAGCATTATCATATAATTTCTTCAAATTATTGAACATGAACTTAGCATTGGGAAACACAATCCCTGCCTGTCGTTCAGGGGGCAGCTAGCTGATTTCACATTCATTAAAGAAAAATGCTGGTTAACCCCATCCATGTTGGCCCTCTAGTGGTAGTCGTATCCATCCCAATTACAGTATTCATGTTTGTCTGAAATTATAAACTACAGATTTAAGAAAACCTTGGAAATTTTGACACAGGATTCTTTAAAAGGTTTGCCACTTGTGAAAACCTCAGCCTCTCCAGTTGCACTGCAGGGAAATAAAATAACAGGGTGCTATTAATAGCCCAAAGCCCTTACGGCCCTCATCTTGCCACAGCCTATAAAATGCACCATTTATAAATGCTACGAAAATCATGTTCAGATATAGAAACAATAATATTTTTTTAAAACATTGTACAAATAAGCATTTCCCTTGCTTACTGTACTATGTACTGTACCCAATGTACTTTCGGGTTAGTAGACACCAAATATTTTTTTGACAAAATCTCTCATATAAATTACACACTGTGAGAGAATGTTTGAACCAATCTGCCCAGTTATAAATACATGTTGTTTGAAATACAGTAGACCAACATAGCTACAGAACTGTATCGCAGTCAGATACAGTGGGGACGGAAAATATTCGGGCAGTGACACACTTTATGTTGTTTTGGCTCTGTACTCCAGAACATTGTATTTGAAATGGACCAGTGAATATGAGGTTAAAGTGCAGACTTTCAGCGTTAGTTTAAGGGTTTTTACATCCATATTGGGTGAACCGTGTAGCAATTCTACCCCTTTTTATACATAGTCCCCCCCCCATTTAAGGGGACGAAAAGTAATTGGACAAATTAACATCATATTAAGTCATCATTAGGGCGGCAGTGTAGTATGATGGTTAAGGAACTGGCCTTGTCGCCGAAAGGTTGCAGGTTCGATTCCCAGGTAGGACACTGCTGTTGTACCCTTGAGCAAGGTACTTAACCTGAATCGCTTCAGTATACGTATATCCAGCTGCATAGATGGATGGATAATATGTAAAAAATGCTTTAAAAAAATAATTAAAAAATTGTGTAAGTCACTCTGGATAAGAGCATCTGCTAAGTGCCTGTAATGTAATGTAGTCATATTTAACATTTGGTTGCATATCCTTTGCATGCCATGACTTCCTGATGTCTGTGACCCAACAACATCAAAGTACAACTTGATATATTATTTTCTGGTACTCTTACAAGTGATACTATAACCTCTCTGCATTTGAATGTATCTCTATGGGAATTGCGGAAGATTACATTAAGCTGTAAATTGCACAGGAATAGTATGGATCACATGGTTGGCTAAATTATACTTTTTATTGCAGTTTTGTTCTCTGTATGTATGTTCGGACGGTCGCACCACCTGACATTTTGGGACTCAAAGTCCCCCACTAAAGTTACTCTTTAGTCATGAAAGCTTGTGTACTTTTATCAATGGCACAAATGTAGAATTTTTTAAATATGGCCAAGCTTAAAATTATATTCAGTAAAAAGATACTGTTTTTTTATTTTATTTGAATAATTTCTGTATTTTGTATTCAACGCTTATAGTTGCTCTTGTGGATGAGACATACCTCTCTCTCTCTCTCAAATTCAAAATTCTTTATTGTATGAAATACACTTATAAATATTGCCAAAGCATACAGCAAACAGAAATACACTACAACATGAATGCAGATTAATTAGAATGATCGCTATGCCTAACTGTGGTAACAGCAACAATAACCACTACAGTACATCATCTGTTAACATGCGCTATTAAAATAACATAGAAATTACTGCGACATGACTTTAGACCAGGTTTGTGGTGGTTTTAGCGCAAGCGCTTTTTGCTGGCTCAAGGTAGCAATACCCAGTTGACTTGCTATGGGTGCAAGATTACTCGGTTGTTAAACAACGTGAGCGCATGGCACTATAATGACACCTGCGCAGGGTGTAAGATAGCAAAGACACTTGCATTTGGGTTAGCGCCAGGTGTAAGATAGGGCCACATGTCCACAAGTGTGAAAAATCTAAGGATGAGGATATGCAGAACTACTAAAGATCTATGATGCAAAGTATAGGCAGTGCACTCTGTTGTCCATTAGTGTCTCCAAATCTATCCAAATGGATAAATTGTGCACTGCTCTAAATCATTATAATAATGATATATTCAACTACATATCAACTGTTTTGGATCATAAAACTCACTTTTGCATCATTTTCAAGTGGGAATTAATATATTTTCATCAGTATCGGGGGGTAGATATCTATGGGTCCAAAGCCCTATCCAGTACATGCCATAAAATTAATAAAATTTGTTTTGTCCATTACAAAACAAATACATTTTCTCCTTCTGATGGCTTAAGATAAAAAAAACATTGATATCACAGTGTTACATACACCTAAATATGTTGCCTCATCATTCACTCTTGTACCTCAATAAAACATCACTTTTCCTGTACTCTACAGTATGTATGCTTTTGCCCTGGGCAGTTTAAAAAAAAAATGTTCCCATTCATAATGACTCCAAGGAAAGTTTTACATTCATCTTAGCGCACAGTAAATTGGAATGAGTATTTTCCATGAATGAATATTTTCCAAGTATAGCCCAGGAAGATATGAAGCCTATATTATGCACACAAAATGCGAAAATAACCATTTTCTTTCTGCGGACATGCGCATTACGCTAGTGAGGCTATTTTGCCAAGGGTGACGTTCAGCCTCACTCGGAAGCATTTCACATTACAGTCCCTCTAAGTGGCCCATGAGATAGTAGGAGAAGAGCGCATTGAAATAATACCGCTGTGAGGCTAGCCTCAGCCACACCCCCATCCTGTGAGTGACAGGGCGAGTACATAAATGGAATCATGCAGACGACGTACCGAAACCCGAAACCATGGGGAATATTTGAATATTGCACTCTGATTTGCTGGCGAAACGTACTGACTCCACCCACGATTCGCATAATGGCGGTTTTATCAGAGACACTCCCCCAGGAATGGTTTTATTTTTAATAAAACAAACATGGTCAACTCGTATTGCTTGCTTGATAATTTCTTCCGACAAACAACAGTGAACTAACTAGTCACTTGCGGCAAGCCACCGCATTCCGGTGTAAGAACAAATGTATATTATTCTTGCAGCTGAAGAAAAAAGCCAAGGAAAACATCCATTTAACTTGCTCTTCATCTGATAGCTAGCTATCCAACTAGCTCCCCCATTAGGTGTGAATGTCCAGCTTGCTTGCGAGCTGTGTTACAACCTAGCGAGTTAACTAACAAGCATTAAATCAGCTCATGTCAATAACTGCCATTTTTAGAACATTTCGGCAGCAAGTGGAATATGCAAATGTGTCCCACCATCCTGGGTTTTATATCGCTTCCCGCCCATATTTTTCCAGTTGTCTTCTACAGCTAAAATCTGAAAACGTTCAAGTAGTGCAAAATATTTTAAAAAACGGTTTGTCTTTGGATTTCATTTTGGTTACATTATTGATCAATCATTTCCGTTGTTTAAGTATTTTTCCAGTGCCGTCTCTGATTATATCAGCGTGAGAAACTGTTTGTTGGTATTGCTTAATAATTGCTAGCATTAGCTGCCATAGCTCTATTGTGTTTTTTGCTGTGCTTTCTGCTAGCTACCTGTAAGGCCCCCTATTGTAAATTACATAGTTTTTCAGCTTGCACACACTCAGCTTGTGCATCCATAAACAAAACACATTGTTGTCTTATATATGTTTTTAGCAGACATTCTGCAGTTATACTTTTAATTCTAATTGCTTCAGCCAGTTTAGTTGCCTAGCTTAATTGCTGCATAACCCGTTAGCTATTGTGTTTTTTGCTGTGAATAGGCCGGGCTGGTTTATTAAAGGGATAGTTCGGAATTTTGGACATAATATCTCAATTACGACTTACCCACGATGTAGTTGATTGCTGGAAACCATTTTCAGCTAATTCCATGCTGTCCCTTCTTTTGGACATACACACGTTGCTAATGCTAGCGCAACTCTAAGGTAACCGGTAGCATCCACTACCAAACACACTTAAACACTCCACAGTGCACCCAAAGCAAATAAAATATGACGACAGTCTATCGGGGTTATTTTGAGTGTTTATACCATCATTTTTGAAGTCAAACTATCGTTGAATCCTTTACTTTGTGCTGACCTATATGGTCTCTGGAAGTACGGCGGTGGAGCGAACGTGGCCATTGCAACTTGTTGCTCTTCTTTGTTGTTGTAGTCAACCAGTGCCGGCAATACATTCGTAGGTAATGTAAAGTATCGCTCCCCAGATAGACTGTCTATCTACACAGCAAAATGTAGAGTGTTAATTCAACTCTAACAGTGTTGATTCAACTCTAGCAGTGTACATATGAGCCTGCTCTGGACAGATTAGTCTCATATGTACACTGTTAGAGTTGAATTAACACTGAACATTTTACTGTGTATACGTATTATAGATTGTCTGGATTCACTGTGCATAAGGTTTTTTCGATAGCCTACAGTTAAGAAACGGAGATAAATGTCACCATGTTAACTGAATTTGAACGTTATTCTTCATCCTTGATATTTTCTTAATTACACTGACAAGGTTTTCATACTCGCCAGCTTATTAAAACCACGCTGATTTCACCTGTTATTCCATAACTGAACAAAACAATTTTAAAGAGAACTAAGCGTCTAATTAGAAACTAAATGCCATTTCTAATGGTCACCTGTTATTCCATTCTCTGCATGTGCATTTTAACTTCATGCAGGAGCAGGTCTGTTTCCCCTGCTGTAAATCACACTTTTCATGGTCTTCCTGGGAAAGTGGATTGTTTTAAAGCATTACGCTACCAGTAAAACAAGTTGGTCACATTTCCATAAGCAGGACATTATAAAATAAGGGAAAATATGCGTAAACCTATGGGTTGCCAACCTGACAGCTTTATTGTATTTAGTGTCATCATTAAGGCAAAATAACAGTATTTATGTATTTAATCAATATTAGAATGCAGGTAATGAACTTCGGATGAAGCTTGAACTTCGAGAACTCCATGAGAACATCCTCATGGAATTGATGTTTACAATGCTTCATTGCATAATCAAACGAAATTTGCTAAACAATGAGGCTAATTTGGCGATGGAAGCCATTGGTAGCTTATTCTCAGCTGTTGCAGGTGCTTTTGACGAAATTTGACCATATATATGTTGTGGTGCAGAAACTGGTATGGACCCAAAAGCAGGACTCGGAGGCAAACTCAAGCGAAAACTCCACAAGGAGTGAATATTTATTAAATAAGGGAAGACAAACGAACAAACAGGGAAGGTAGGTGATGGGCTGGATACGGGGTTGGAGGAACTAAAGTGGGCAAGGCAGATGTCGGGGCAGGAGAGAACAGGAACGGGTAGCAGGCTGGACGGGCTGGAACTGGGAACAAGACAAACAAACATTTATCTGTTCTAATTTCTGAATTTTACACAGTTCAGGAGAGTGTCTCTCTGTTTCACCCTCTCCTGCCTTACAGTGACCACGTATACATTCTTCTTTTGGTAACCATGTATTTTGATGTCGGTTTTCCTTTGTACCTGTAGAATGTTTTGACAGAATTCAACATGCAGGGTCTCTATTGGATGCTTTTCTCATTTAGAATAGTTCTGCTGGCTGAGTGGACCCCCATACCTCACTGGCATACAGCACAATGTGCTGGATAACAGTATCAAAGATATCTCTCTCTCCCTTTTTCTCTGTTTCTCTCTCTTGTAAAAGTGTGGATACTCCAGCGTCACCTCAACTGCCATTACAGAGATAATGGAGTTTGAATTAGGCTTCAGTACACTGAAATCCAAAATTGAAATTTTATTTCAGACATTGAAGAGAAAGAAAGAGGGATAAAATGCATTTTTGGAACTTTATAATTTGTCAGTTACATCTTTTCTGTCAGCGGCTTCAATCTTTGCCTGTAATTAGTTTCCGGAAAAGGGCAGCATCCTCCTAAAAGCAACGATCAAATTTATACTCAGGTTTTGGGATTGAGTGAAAGAGAGAGTTGTAAATAACAGCAACCCCACCCCCTCTTCGACAGAGATGGGGGTTATGGCTATACATGAACCCAAGCAGAGAGTACTAATTTAAAGTAAAGTTCTCATCCGCTTTCAGCCATGAGAACAGTTAGTTTCAGTTAGACATAATACATCAAGACAGCAATCAGAGATTAGTTTGTTCACAAGAGCTGCCTTAGAGTGAAGGGATCTTATATTTAGTAAGCCAAATTTTAAGGAAGTTGTACTTCTTGTAGTTCTACAAGTACAAAGGAAAACCGACACCAAAATGCATGGTTACCAAAAGAGGAACGTATATGTGGTCACTGTAAGACAGGAGAGCGTATATGTGGTCACTGTAAGACAGGAGAGCGTATATGTGGTCACTGTAAGACAGGAGAGCGTATATGTGGTCACTATAAGACAGGAGAGCGTATATGTGGTCACTGTAAGACAGGAGAGCGTATATGTGCTCACTGTAAGACAGGAGAGCGTATATGTGCTCACTGTAAGACAGGAGAGCGTATATGTGGTCACTGTAAGACAGGAGAGTCTATATGTGGTCACTGTAAGACAGGAGAGCGTATATGTGGTCACTGTAAGACAGGAGAGCGTATATGTGGTCACTGTAAGGCAGGAGAGCGTATATGTGGTCACTGTAAGACAGGAGAGCGTATATGTGGTCACTGTAAGACAGGAGAGTCTATATGTGGTCACTGTAAGACAGGAGAGCGTATATGTGGTCACTGTAAGACAGGAGAGCGTATATGTGGTCACTGTAAGACAGGAGAGCGTATATGTGGTCACTGTAAGGCAGGAGAGCGTATATGTGGTCACTGTAAGGCAGGAGAGCGTATATATGGTCACTGTACGGCAGGAGAGCGTATATGTGGTCACTGTAAGACAGGAGAGCGTATATGTGGTCACTGTAAGACAGAAGAGCGTATATGTGGTCACTGTAAGGCAGGAGAGCGTATATGTGGTCACTGTAAGGCAGGAGAGCGTATATGTGGTCACTGTAAGGCAGGAGAGCGTATATGTGCTCACTGTAAGACAGGAGAGCGTATATGTGGTCACTGTAAGGCAGGAGAGCGTATATGTGCTCACTGTAAGGCAGGAGAGCGTATATGTGGTCACTGTAAGACAGGAGAGCGTATATGTGGTCACTGTAAGACAGGAGAGCGTATATGTGGTCACTGTAAGACAGGAGAGCGTATATGTGGTCACTGTAAGACAGGAGAGCGTATATGTGGTCACTGTAAGACAGGAGAGCGTATATGTGGTCACTATAAGACAGGAGAGCGTATATGTGGTCACTGTAAGACAGGAGAGCGTATATGTGCTCACTGTAAGACAGGAGAGCGTATATGTGCTCACTGTAAGACAGGAGAGCGTATATGTGGTCACTGTAAGACAGGAGAGTCTATATGTGGTCACTGTAAGACAGGAGAGTGTATATGTGGTCACTGTAAGACAGGAGAGCGTATATGTGGTCACTGTAAGGCAGGAGAGCGTATATGTGGTCACTGTAAGACAGGAGAGCGTATATGTGGTCACTGTAAGACAGGAGAGTCTATATGTGGTCACTGTAAGACAGGAGAGCGTATATGTGGTCACTGTAAGACAGGAGAGCGTATATGTGGTCACTGTAAGACAGGAGAGCGTATATGTGGTCACTGTAAGGCAGGAGAGCGTATATGTGGTCACTGTAAGGCAGGAGAGCGTATATATGGTCACTGTACGGCAGGAGAGCGTATATGTGGTCACTGTAAGACAGGAGAGCGTATATGTGGTCACTGTAAGACAGGGGAGCATATATGTGGTCACTGTAAGACAGGGGAGCATATATGTGGTCACTGTAAGACAGGAGAGCGTATATGTGGTCACTGTAAGACAGAAGAGCGTATATGTGGTCACTGTAAGGCAGGAGAGCGTATATGTGGTCACTGTAAGGCAGGAGAGCGTATATGTGGTCACTGTAAGGCAGGAGAGCGTATATGTGCTCACTGTAAGGCAGGAGAGCGTATATGTGGTCACTGTAAGACAGGAGAGCGTATATGTGGTCACTGTAAGACAGGAGAGCGTATATGTGGTCACTGTAAGACAGGAGAGCGTATATGTGGTCACTGTAAGACAAGAGAGCATATATGTGGTCACTGTAAGACAGGAGAGCGTATATGTGGTCACTATAAGACAGGAGAGCGTATATGTGGTCACTGTAAGACAGGAGAGCGTATATGTGCTCACTGTAAGACAGGAGAGCGTATATGTGCTCACTGTAAGACAGGAGAGCGTATATGTGGTCACTGTAAGACAGGAGAGTCTATATGTGGTCACTGTAAGACAGGAGAGCGTATATGTGGTCACTGTAAGGCAGGAGAGCGTATATGTGGTCACTGTAAGGCAGGAGAGCGTATATGTGGTCACTGTAAGGCAGGAGAGCGTATATGTGCTCACTGTAAGACAGGAGAGCGTATATGTGGTCACTGTAAGGCAGGAGAGCGTATATGTGCTCACTGTAAGGCAGGAGAGCGTATATGTGGTCACTGTAAGACAGGAGAGCGTATATGTGGTCACTGTAAGACAGGAGAGCGTATATGTGGTCACTGTAAGACAGGAGAGCGTATATGTGGTCACTGTAAGACAGGAGAGCGTATATGTGGTCACTGTAAGACAGGAGAGCGTATATGTGGTCACTATAAGACAGGAGAGCGTATATGTGGTCACTGTAAGACAGGAGAGCGTATATGTGCTCACTGTAAGACAGGAGAGCGTATATGTGCTCACTGTAAGACAGGAGAGCGTATATGTGGTCACTGTAAGACAGGAGAGTCTATATGTGGTCACTGTAAGACAGGAGAGCGTATATGTGGTCACTGTAAGACAGGAGAGCGTATATGTGGTCACTGTAAGGCAGGAGAGCGTATATGTGGTCACTGTAAGACAGGAGAGCGTATATGTGGTCACTGTAAGACAGGAGAGTCTATATGTGGTCACTGTAAGACAGGAGAGCGTATATGTGGTCACTGTAAGACAGGAGAGCGTATATGTGGTCACTGTAAGACAGGAGAGCGTATATGTGGTCACTGTAAGGCAGGAGAGCGTATATGTGGTCACTGTAAGGCAGGAGAGCGTATATATGGTCACTGTACGGCAGGAGAGCGTATATGTGGTCACTGTAAGACAGGAGAGCGTATATGTGGTCACTGTAAGACAGGGGAGCATATATGTGGTCACTGTAAGACAGGGGAGCATATATGTGGTCACTGTAAGACAGGAGAGCGTATATGTGGTCACTGTAAGACAGAAGAGCGTATATGTGGTCACTGTAAGGCAGGAGAGCGTATATGTGGTCACTGTAAGGCAGGAGAGCGTATATGTGGTCACTGTAAGGCAGGAGAGCGTATATGTGCTCACTGTAAGACAGGAGAGCGTATATGTGGTCACTGTAAGGCAGGAGAGCGTATATGTGCTCACTGTAAGGCAGGAGAGCGTATATGTGCTCACTGTAAGACAGGAGAGCGTATATGTGGTCACTGTAAGACAGGAGAGCGTATATGTGCTCACTGTAAGGCAGGAGAGCGTATATGTGGTCACTGTAAGACAGGAGAGCGTATATGTGCTCACTGTAAGACAGGAGAGCGTATATGTGGTCACTGTAAGACAGGAGAGGCACTTTCTCCAACATTGTGTAAATTATTCAGAAATTAGAACACATTACTTTTTCAAATTATCCCGAATTATAAAATATTTTTTCCCCTAACAAAACAAAATAAACTCCAAATCCTACCAGGAGAAGGGCCAGCAGCTGCAATAACAGCACAGTACATATTTGCCTGTCATAATCTGAGGGACACTGGTTGGCAAAAACAATGTCTCAGTAATGTGCTCTGGTCCTGACCCAATTCGGTGAAGTGAAGAAACCTACAGCAGGACGCTACATCGCTAGTTATCGGAGTGCTGTGCGTCAAATAACGTGGGTTTTTATAGATAATTGGCGATTTTTCTGGGGAAGGCCTGGTCTTTTAAGAAGAGATGGTGTTCACCCATCCCGAGAGTAAACCGTTCTTTTATCTAGAAACATACTATGTATATATAGGCTATTAGGCTATAGTCCTAACATTAGAACCGCCAGGCTTTTTTCAGGGTAGGGAACCGCCAAAAGCAAACGCTAAACAGCATCTGAACCCTTTTGTTCTCACTGATGGGCCTTCAGTCCTCCATCCCACATAGTGCACAAAGCGATAATGGCCAAAGCCCAGCCCCCAATAAACCTTACGTAACCAAAAACGCTATAGATCAACAATGAACAAGACAGACAGCTTCTTAAAATCTTACTGGTAGCCTATTTACACTTCTAGTAGTTATGTATTTTCTGAAAAAATGTTTCCAAAGTCGCGCGGCCACCTGCTGCAGTCTAAATACAAGCCGGTAACCTACCTTATCGGAATAAAACCTAGATGAGTGGCTCTTTTGAAATTATAAGGCTCCCTTTAGAAAATAAATAATTAAGTGTTACGTGGTGGAAAATTGTTGACCACAATCAGGACTGAGTCCCCGCTTCTATAAAACTTTGAGCAAACTTCCTGTCCTTCTTACCATTTTCCCTTGTCGGAACACTTGTCTCCTGTCCATCTTCCCAGCTGGGGGAGGGACGAGAATAGGCCGACCCAGGCAAGGGAATACGCGGAGAGAACTGCTCCCTCCCTCGGGTTATGCGGCCACAATGACCACTCTCTCACCCAGCTCTCAGGTAAGCGTGTTCGCGAAAGCCACTAAAACAGCTACACTGAGCTACCGTCATACGACGTAGCCTTAAAGCGCGAGCCAGAGAAATATGTGTAGCCTACGTTACCACGAACAGCAACCCTCAATGATTTTGGGAAACAACTTGCCGAAGGACAAAGGACCAGAAAATCTTCTTCAAAAATCTTCCAGCAACACTCACCAAAGGATGGAGAAAAAGGACAATCCTATCCAGAGACGCTGCCTAAAGACAGAACTTTCTGGACACATCAAAGAACACTTAACCAGCCTGTGTATTCCAGTAATTACATGTTTGATTGTATTCATTGTATGTATTTAGAGTAACATTAATTTATAACTTCTTAACACAGCAGGCTATCGACAGCCAATTAGCCTCGCATAAACTAAAGTTACAGAGCCTAGGCTCGACTTTAACACTAATTTACAATCCGCCTCCCTTTTAAATCGAGATCTGTGCATGCAATTTCCCTTTGTACTAATACCTAGCCTGTTAGATGTAGGATCCCGTGCCTGTAAAATAGGGGCCTGGAATTTAGCTAGATGTAACTAAATTTCTATATCCTCAATACACGCCATGTTTCAGGCCACGTTAGCTTCATGCTAAAGCTAGATTTGTATTTCCCCCTCGAGGTATACGTCTTATGATCTTTGAACACCACGTGTTCTGGCGCACATACAGAAATAGAACTGTGAATTCTAATATGCTTCATTCTTTGTCTACACTTTGTCTTCTTTTCATTCGCTGCTTTTAGGATGTTAGTTTTAGACGTGTTTGTTATTTAATAAATTGTATTTACTTAAACCTGGTCGTCGGTCTGATTGTTGTTTGGATAAACATTTGAGCCTATCCTCCAAAAGACCTTACGTCTTCAGATTGAGTTATTGATTATTATTTTAATAGTTAACATTGAAATTCATAATCATGATTTTATGATTAATTTTATGAGACTGATTAATTATACTTTTGCACCTAGTGTGAAGCCATGTATAAATTTATATATTCTGCACATTCATTGGTGCCTCCATGTGATGACTGTTAAGACATTTTAACTGTCTTCACTGCCAAATTTTTCTACCTAACGACACTACACCTCTATACTATTGAAAACAGTGCCAAGACAAGATATTTAATGTTTTAACTAATCAACTTTGTTTTTTTTCATAAATATACGCTCGTTCTAAATTTGATGCCTGCAACACGTCCCAAAAAAGTTGTGACAGGGGCATGTTTACCGCTGTGTTACATCACCTTTCATTTTAACAACACTGTCACTAATTGTTGTAGTTTTGAAAGTGGAATTCTTTCCCATTCTTCCTTGATATAAGACTTCAGCTTAAAAACTACAACAATTACTGTCCTCAGTTCCCAAAAGATGACTGAGTGTTGTAAAAAGGAAAGGTGATCCTTTCCATCTCATATAAGCTCAAACCAAGAGAAGTCAGCGGCGTTTCTGGATGTTGTTTATATATGGCTTAGTAGAGTCTTAACTTGCATTTGTAGATGCAGCGACGAACTGTGTTTACTGACAACGGTTTTCCAAAGTATTCCCGAGCCCATGTGGCTATATTCGTTACAGAAGCATCTCGGTTTTTAATGGATTGCTTTCTGAGGGATCGAAGGTCACGGGCATTCAATATTGGTTCTCGTTGGACGATTCGCTCACGCAGTTTTTCGCAAAGTGGTAAACCTCGACCCATCCTTGCTCATAAATGCCCAAGTTTTCCTGGATGCTCTTTTTATACCCAGTCACATGACAGTATCACCGGTTAGCTATTCACATGTTTACCTGTGGAATGTTCCAAACAGGTGTTTTTTGAACATTGCACAACCTTCCCAGTCTTATGTTGCCCCCATCCCAACTGTTTTGGAACGTTTTGCAGGAATCAAATTTGGAATTGGAGTATATTTACAAAAATCTATAAAGTTGATGAGGTAAAACATTAAATATCTTTTTTTTTGTACTGTTTTCAATTAAATGTATGTAAAGGAGAATTTACAAATCACTGCTTTCTGCTTTTATGTGCATTTTACATACTGTCCCAACTTTTTTGGAATTGGGTTTTGTAGACTAAAGCTATAAAACTGCTGTTAGAGCCTAAAAGTATTTCTTCTTGGAAAATAAAAATCTATAATTTTAATCAATTTAAGTATTTTTATTTTGCATATATGAAATAACCATTTAGATTCATGATCACTGTCTCAGGACGCTAATGTGGTCATTATGCAAATGGTGTTAATTCGGCTCCCGGAGGAAAGAAGCAACAATTCACACTTGGGTACCAATGCTCTAAAGTGTTGAACGTGGCAGTTAAAGGGAGGTATTTGATGTAGAAAAAAATATTTGTTCAAAAATATTTGCATGTCGACATGCTCCGGAGTCAAACGTGTGCGCAGTCTATTGACCATTATACCTGCAGCTGAGCGACTGCACAGTTCGTCAAAATGTTGATATGGTCCGTTGTATATGATTGTGAATAACCTTATAACAGGGCTTATAATGCTATATACCGAACTTCTCCTTTAATATTTGTGGTATTTTTATTACAATATTGAATTTATTATATACTGTAGGGGCGGTTGTGACAGCTGACACATATCTTCCATGGAGTTTATTTGTCTAAAGCGCCCCCGTAGCGCCCTCGTGCGGTCAGGAGGTGTAACATAATTTTTATTATTCATTATTTGTTTGCATTATCCGAGTTAAAAATTTCAAAAGAGTAACCGATTACCCGAATAACCGTTTACATCCCTAGTATTGACAATATAGAACTGCCTCCTAGACACACGGAACAACTTGAATTCTTTACTTCCACACCTGAGAGTGAACTAATAAAGTCAGTTTCTTCTTCCAAATCATCCACCTGTATTGTAGACCCCATCCATACCCACAAAGCTACTGCCTATTTTTGTCAAACCAATTCTACACATCATTAACTATTCAATGTTATCAGGCCATTTTCCTGCATCCTTTAAGATGGCAGAAGTCATGCCGTTACTCAAGAAACCAAAATTTGGATCCTACTAACCTAGCTAATTATAGACCTATCTGAAACCTCCCATTTTTATCAAAGACAATTGAGAAATGTGTAGCGCAACAGCTTTCTTCATTTTTACATACTAATAATGTGTATGAGAGGTTTCAATCTGGGTTTAGGAAGCACCATAGCACTGAGACCGCCCTTGCCTTAGTAATGAATGACTTGTTCCTCTCTCTGGATTGTGGCTGTATTTCTATTCTGGTCTTACTTGATCTAAGTGCTGCCTTTGATACTATAGACCACCGTACTCTCCTCTGCAGGCTAGAAAATTCAGTTGGTCTCACTGGGCAAGCTCTTATGTGGTTTAAATCCTATCTCTCTGATAGATCTGTTTGTTAGGACTAACAATAAGTCCTCTGAGTTTTCTAGGATAAACTTTGGAGTACCACAAGGATCAGTTTTGACTTTTCACTGTACAGCTGTTTCAATTGGGGACATTATAAGCAGACATTGTGTTAACTACCATTGCTACACAGATGACATGCCACTTTATACAGTACCCGTCAAAAGTTTGGACACGCCTACTCAGATTTTTTTACATTTTTTTTTACCGTTTTCCACATTTTATAATAGTAAAGACATTAAAACTATGAGAAAACACAAATGAAATTATGCAAAGATCAAATGGGAAAACGGTGTTAAACAAATCAAAAAAGTCTTATATTTTATTCATGAAAGTAGCCACCCTTTGCCTTGATAACGGCTTTGCACATTCTTGCCATTCTCTCAACCAACTTCTGTGGTAAACATGTATTCCACAGGTAAACAGGTGATGCTATCATTACTCTGTATAAAAGGATATCAAAACATATTTTGATATTTTATTTCCAGGTACTGGGGGGGGGGGGGGGCTATCGGTATACAACAATGGCAGACATTGACAAATCCGACAGTTCTGTGGAGGAAGAGGAATTTGAGCATGAGACGGGTGCGTGAGGGTAGGACCCAAAATGCACGACTCAGAAACAGTGCCTGATGATAAAGTCCCGTCAGGGCTTTATTACAGTTTTTCTCAATTGCTTACACACATTTTTTGAAAGCATACCTCATTTTCTCAAAACTCTAAACACAAATCCAAAAACCACACACTCAAAATGCAAAACCCTACATATCTCCTGCAAAATGCTACTTTGCCTTCAAAACAATGTTATGTCTCCTCAAAATGGTAGTTTGTGTTCAAATGACACACACAGACCATCATATGAGTAGACATTTCTAAGAACCATTGAACACTGATGTGCTGAATGGAAAACACTACTATGAATGGGAAAACACCAGTATGAAGGCCTTATCAGGAGGATTATGCCTTTTCATGTTCAGTGTTACTGTACGCTTACTCCTGTTGTAAAATATTACTGTATAATGTTTTTACTCAAATATAAAACAATACACAAATATACAGTAACAACAAAAATATTTATTTATTTTTTCCAAAAGTGCTGTAGCCTATACATCACAGCAAACACAACTGGATGTGTAAATGATTTGCACAGAACAAACAATAGAAAATAGGCCAGTACAGTCAACAAAAAAAGAAAGAAAAATGTAAATTAAAAAAGGACAAAAAAACTAGGCTGCATCCTGTCTTCGGTTCCTGTCTGGCCACATAGGACCTCATCGACATCACAGGCTATGTTCTCTCTGGCCAAGCAGCGGGGGAAGTATCGCCTAGTATGGCGAATCCAGCCCTGAAATGCCTCAGGAGCTATATCGCCACATGCCTCCTCCTCGTCCTCCTCCTCGTCCTCCTCTTACTCTCACTCCTCTGCCTCTCTGATCACCTCTCACTTCAATGTTGCCATCCATTGTTCTCCAAACCAGGAGCTCACCTGTGGCCCTTATATTGCTCAAGCTTTGATTGGAAATTGCACAACGGCCTTGGAAATGGAAGTTTTGCCATTTGAATGGCAGTGTGTTCTGTCTGAACACAAGGAGATTTGGCATTGATGAAGAGTGTGCAAAATAGAGAGTATTGTGTGTAGTGTTTTGAAGAAAGTGTGGTTTAGAATTGAAATCTGGGTCTAAAGCAGATAATTGTGTGTAGTGTTTTGAAGAAAGTGTGGTTTAGAATTGAAATCTGGGTCTACAGCAGGAAATGTGTTTACAGTTCAGCAGAATTGGTTTAGGGAGTTGGCACATGAGTTACAGATTGTGGTCATTGTGTCATAAGTTCCAGTTTTTGTGTGTAAACAATTGAGAAAAACTGTAAAGGAATGTCCAATGAGCGTAGTCAAAAAACAAGCAAAGTTCATACACGGGTAATCCAGCCAAAACCAAAGTACAGTACAGAGGGAGAAGGCAGTCTCGGAATCGGTACACCATGCGAATAGTCCAGTAACCAGAGTAGCTGTCAGCGGGGCAGTAGTACAGGCAGACGGTAGGCAGGCTCGAGGTCGAAGGCGATGCAAGAGCCGAGACCGAAGTCCGCTCCGCGGGGCAAAAGTACAAAGACAGCAGGCAATAACTCGTGGTACAGGCAGGCAGTGGTCAACAAAACAGAAGTCGGTAACAATGGTCAATAAACAGGCTTGGATCGTAACAATAAGGCAGGCTTGAAAATAACGCTCAAAAGTTCACTGTAAACAGGAGGCAACAATTTTGCAAAGACATGACATGAACACTGAGCTTATATGCAGACAGGTGCAGACACTTAGCTTGAGAGCAGCATGCGAATGGAAATCAGGTGTGGAAGGCTGACAAGGTAACAAGATAATTAGTAATCGTTACTAATAAACCTATCCTGACCTAGCGTTAGTAAATTAGTAAATGACATGCACAAGAAACGTAAGGTAAACATGAACACATGGTTAGAATGTTAGTATTACTCAATCCTGATCTAATGTTAGTAGATTAGTAAAATAGACACGGGAGAATGAAACAATTAGGAAAGCGTGAGCGACAGCAAGAGAGATAGAGAAAGCATGAACGCAAGGTTGCGGAAAAACACAAAAAGGTGTATGCTAAATAATGAACGGGAAACGTAACATGAATCAAATATAAAACATGACATGACTAGAAAATAAATCGTAACAAGAATCAAACATGAAACGTGACATGACATGAAAATGAAACGTAACAAGAATTAAACATAAAACGTGGCGTGACCAGACTAAACATAATACGTGACATGACAAGAATGAACATAAAACATGACATGAACAGCTAGAATCGTGACAGAGCATTGAGTATTTCAGGGACAAATGGGCAAAGATATGTTTATTGAGCCGTTTCGCTTTGAACCTGATGCTCCAACAGACAATGTACAATTGAATTACATTGGAAGATCGGACTGGTATAACGTTAGCCTAACGTTAGCTAGTTGTTAGCTAACTATTTCTGTGAGAAAAATTGAAAACTGTCTCTGTGCATTGGCAGGGTTAGATACTAAAGATTTATTTTCCCACTGGCCACCTGGTGGCCCAAACATATTACATAGCCTAGAGACAATGTTAGCTAACTAGCTAACTAAGACTGAGATGCATAACATTAGCAATTAAGTTAATGCAGTAAGTTAAGCTACTAGCTAGCTACTGAGATCAAGTTAACGTTAGCTAACGTTAGTTAAATTAATCCATAATTAAGTGGACGACCATGAGTGATAAAGACAATTGGCATATTACACCGTGAAGATTCTCATCATCTGGTCTCGTTGTGCTGCGTCTATGTGCCTGATTTGCTGGTTCATCCGTGCAAAGATTTTATTGTAAAGTCACCAACCTGTTTCGGCATTATGCCTTCATCAGGGGTGCAGTGTAGTTATGCAGTATGCCTTCATCAGGGGTGCAGTGTAGTTATGCAGTATGCCTTCATCAGGGGTGCAGTGTAGTTATGCAGTATGCCTTCATCAGGGGTGCAGTGTAGTTATGCAGTATGCCTTCATCAGGGGTGCAGTGTAGTTATGCAGTATGCCTTCATCAGGGGTGCAGTGTAGTTATGCAGTATGCCTTCATCAGGGGTGCAGTGTAGTTATGCAGTATGCCTTCATCAGGGGTGCAGTGTAGTTATGCAGTATGCCTTCATCAGGGGTGCAGTGTAGTTATGCAGTATGCCTTCATCAGGGGTGCAGTGTAGTTATGCAGTATGCCTTCATCAGGGGTGCAGTGTAGTTATGCAGTATGCCTTCATCAGGGGTGCAGTGTAGGTATGCAGTATGCCTTCATCAGGGGTGCAGTGTAGTTATGCAGTATGCCTTCATCAGGGGTGCAGTGTAGTTATGCAGTATGCCTTCATCAGGGGTGCAGTGTAGTTATGCAGTATGCCTTCATCAGGGGTGCAGTGTAGTTATGCAGTATGCCTTCATCAGGGGTGCAGTGTAGTTATGCAGTATGCCTTCATCAGGGGTGCAGTGTAGTTATGCAGTATGCCTTCATCAGGGGTGCAGTGTAGTTATGCAGTATGCCTTCATCAGGGGTGCAGTGTAGTTATGCAGTATGCCTTCATCAGGGGTGCAGTGTAGTTATGCAGTATGCCTTCATCAGGGGTGCAGTGTAGTTATGCAGTATGCCTTCATCAGGGGTGCAGTGTAGTTATGCAGTATGCCTTCATCAGGGGTGCAGTGTAGTTATGCAGTATGCCTTCATCAGGGGTGCAGTGTAGTTATGCAGTATGCCTTCATCAGGGGTGCAGTGTAGTTATGCAGTATGCCTTCATCAGGGGTGCAGTGTAGTTATGCAGTATGCCTTCATCAGGGGTGCAGTGTAGTTATGCAGTATGCCTTCATCAGGGGTGCAGTGTAGTTATGCAGTATGCCTTCATCAGGGGTGCAGTGTAGTTATGCAGTATTCCTTCATCAGGGGTGCAGTGTAGTTATGCAGTATTCCTTCATCAGGGGTGCAGTGTAGTTATGCAGTATGCCTTCATCAGGGGTGCAGTGTAGTTATGCAGTATGCCTTCATCAGGGGTGCAGTGTAGTTATGCAGTATGCCTTCATCAGGGGTGCAGTGTAGTTTTTATTAATTTTTATTTCTGATTTAATGTGTCGCTATTCAGCATCCTTTTTTGGGGGTGCCTTCTTACAACTTCTTCTATTGTTCGTAGTCTAACCACGTAGGCTAAACACTCTTCCGTTCCTCTCTGAATTTTCTTTCTGTCTTTATCTTTATTTCTTGCTTGTAGTCATCTAACGTTATATTTCTGCTCGTCAATTTCTCTTGGCGTATTGCATTTGGAAGCTGCTGAAGAACGTTGACAGTACCGCGTATGACGTCAGCGTTTTGACAAAAACGTTTTTATGAAATACGAAAAATGTTGGAGGTGGATCTAAACTGTCAGGAGGTGCAGCTTCTCTCTCTTCCTCTGAGATTGGTAATTCTTCGCTTCAATGTTGTTGGCGATAACTCGCATGTCGTGTATGTAATTAGCCCTCCATGGCATATTGCAGACCTTGCTGTCTGCATCGAGCAGAGATATGCCCTACCCCAAAACTGGTTAAGAATATCAGACGGAACTGTCACGGCTAACGTTAGCCAGCCAAATAATATAAATAAATGAATAAACAAATAAATAAACTAACCTTAATCAACCTAACCTACTGTTGCCTATACAACATAGCTACAATAGTTGGCTAACAGCTATGGCTACTACAGCAAGTTTTCGCAGTGACAGTCAGCCTACAGTGAAGTCTTTCCATTAAACTTGATGTTATATCAGTTGGTTTAGAAAATAGAAACTACCAGAGAATCAGACGTTTAATAGTGTTATGAATGTTGGGGCTCGCTCGAGCTCGAGCTGGTGAGGATGCAGCAAGGAAGGACACTTTTCAGAGCCAGATGCTTGTTACACTACATGGTCGTTTCTACGTAGTTCTCATGTAATGATCAAAGAAAGCACCCAGGGTGGCATAACCGAGGGTCTCCTGATTAGTCTTGGCCATTTAGGTTTTTAGGTGATCAATAGGTATAAAAGCTAAAGGAGTTTGAGTTTCAGCTTAGATTGAATGGTGCCCTATGGGATGGAACGTTCAAAACGTAAAGCTTGTCTGAGTATAAAACAGTAACTAAGGGGGGCGGGGCTTAGCCAAGGGTCAATTGAATGATGACGCAGGTAATGTGCCCCCTTATGTGTGATTTGTCAAACTACAACCTAACTATGATGGTGCTTTTTGACCTGTGAATAATCTCCCAGGTGAATATGACATTCTAGACAGGTATATAGTAAATTTACATAAATTATTAGAGGCTAAGGTTCAACTTCAGGTTCACTTCTCCTTCACATACAACTTTCTCTTCAAGACTTGTTTCTTAAAAGAGACTTTCTGGAGTTTTCTGGAGTTTGTCTGCCTCATTATTTATTATTTTTGTGAAATTCTTTTTTTTTGTAAGCCTTCAGGGTCATATAAAAGAACAGAGCTATAAGAAATGTTTCATCTGCTGATATTAAATATTATATTTTAAAATGTGCAAATAAAGAAACAGAATAAGGTAGTGTGTATATACACACAAGCTTAGCACTCCTCAGGGCGTGCTACAGAAAGAACTACAATGACCACAGGCTCTCATTCCTTACAAATATTATTTTCTGTGTCCTCTGACCTCATGTAAACATACATAATTGAGATAAAACTTCACAGAGCCACATATGCCAATTGCTTTATTCATTTGGTGAATTCTATGTGTGATTCTCTGAATTGTTATAAAATTCAATGGCATGACTCTGAATTGTCTTTAGAATAATGAAATGAATACACATATTACAGTTTTTCTCAATTGCTTACACACTATTACCAGACTTATGAACTAAATATCCTAATGCATAATGCCATCTCCCAAAAGACACACCCATTTCCCAAAACTGTAAACCGTATTGACCTGTTTACACACATGATTCAAATTAGTTGAACTTTTAGTGCAAAACTGTACACACAAATCCCCTAAATGATCATTGCCTGCACCTTGTGTTCATTCAGAAAGCACAAGCATTCGACATTGTTAACTCAGTCAGCAAAGATTGAACCCAATTAGCACACAATTACCTGATTGAAAACACAGACAAAATTGTTCTCACACCAATCAGAACCTCCAATGCATAGATAAAAGGGCCCTTTTTAGAACAATGGATCCAGGAAGGCAAGGAAGAGGAAGAGGTCGAGGAGGAGGAAGAAGAAGAAGAAGAAGAGGGAGGCGAAGACCGAGGCTAAGACCGAGGAGACAAGTAGTGAGCGATGAAATTCGTGCCACTCTTGTTGACCATGTCCTTGTGCATGGCCTGTCAATGAGGGAGGCTGGGCAACGAGTGCAGCCGAACCTTAGCCGCTTCACTGTTGCCTCCATCATACGGACCTTCAGGCAGGAAAATAGGTAAGTATTTTATGTACATACTGCTCTCTACTGTACTCTACTTTCGATTGCTGTACTCTGAGCTCTTACAGTACTGCACAGCATGTATATATGTACTGTAGCTGTTTGCTCTATCGTTCTGTATGCATCTCAGTTACAGTACGTAATGTGGAGTTACGGTATGCTCCCATTTTGTCAAAAGGATGGTTTACAGTTACAGTATCCCATCCCACTTCTGTTTTTGCAGAACTGAGAGACAACCACCTGGTGGAGGCAGGAGAAGGCTGGTGTCCGAGGAGCAAGAGAGGGAAATGGTCAACATGGTCATTGCCAACAATGCAATTTGCCTGCGAGAGATTCAACAGTGGGTCATTGAGGATCAACAAGTCTTTCGAGGAATTGATGCCATTAGTATCTCAACAATTGACCGTATTCTGAGAAAAAACCGTCTGCAAATGAAACAGGCATATCGTGTCCCTTTTGAAAGAAACTCAGCAGAGTGAAATACCAGCGTCAGTAATATGTGCAGGTATGGGTTTCCATACTGTATGACGTATTTCAGTATGTTACCATTTGCTGTACTGTACAGTAGAACAAACTACATATATGATGGCCTACCATTTGCACCCTCTAGCAATGTGTTTTGGAGTAGTCATTTACAGTACTCTACTATATTTCATGTTTTTTGCAGGGAATCTTTGAAGTAGAAGGGCGACCTGTTCCTCACGAGATGATCTTTATTGATGAAGCGGGATTCGACCTGACTAAGAGAAGAAGAAGGGGGAGGAACATAATTGGCCAATGGGCCATCGTGCATGTCCCTGGCCAGCGAGGAGGGAATATCACTATGTGCGCCGCCATCAGCCACCGAGGGGTCCTCCACCGCCATGCCGTCCTTGGGCCATATAACACAATGCTTCTCCTTACTTTCCTTGATAGTCTGCAAGACCATATATATCAGTTAGAACAGAGGGAGCCAGCACAACTACAGCAGCCACGCTACGTTGTCATTTGGGACAACGTAAGTTTCCATCGGGCTGCTCTAGTTCGTGACTGGTTCACCAATAACCCCAGGTTCAGCAATATCTTTCTACCAGCATATTCCCTCTTCCTCAACCCCATAGAGGAGTTTTTTTCGGCATGGCGGTGGAAGGTGTATGACAGAGGCCCCTACATTCGTGCTCACCTTCTCCAGGCCATGGAGGAGGCATGTTTAGACGTAACATTAGATGCATGCCAGGGGTGGATTAGGCATGCGAGGCGTTTTTTCCCCCGCTGCCTGGCAAGGGCCAATATAGCATGTGATGTAGATGAGGTTCTCTGGCCCAGACCAGAGACGTGATGCAGTGGCAGCAGCAGAGTAAAATATTTTCTGTATTTGCCAGTAATCCACGGTAGGGATGCTGTGGTAAATTATTTTCTATTACAGTATTTTTTATGTTTTATATATTTTTACTGTGTTTACAGTACCCTTTTCATCCCTTAACATTGTATTGATTGGAAGTTGTACTGTAGAATACATTATGAATAAAAAAAGTAAACATTTTTGTCTATTGTGTTTATCATGTAAAGAGGTTTTGTGGGGGAGAACCAGAAGCAACATTATTCATCTTAGGTTTTTGTGGCAGTGTTATGAATTGATCTCCGCAGTGTCTAAGACTATGTTGTAGTGTGTGTGTGTTTGGTTTTTCAGCAAGAGTAAATGGTTTTGAGTGGAGAGTTAGGTTTTGACCTGGAAGTTTGACGTTTGGGGAGTTGAGTGTGCAGTTTTGGATTTGTGTTTTGAGAAATGGAGCTTAGTTTCGAGAAATGTGTCTAAGCAATCGAGAAACTGTAATAGCCTCACCTACAGTACAATATGATATCATAACACAAATGTTTTCATGTTACAAAGCATACAAAATTCCAAAAATCTTTCTAACAAATTATATCAAATCTATATCAAATTTATGCTACATAACTAAACCTTCACCTGAATGTTTCACAAAAAAAGGACACTGCTATTCCAGAGCAATGCTCCTTTGATTTGGTCAGTCTTTCTTTCACTGCTATTCCAGAGCAATGCTACTTTGATTTGGTCAGTCTTTCTTTCACTGCTATTCCAGAGCAATGTTACTTTGATTTGGTCAGTCTTTCTTTCACTTTTATGACAGAGAAGACACTTGCTTCACTTTTTTAAAGAATTAACATTTGCATATGTCTGTGAGCTTATTTCTTGAGAGATGTTCTGCAAGTTTAGGAGATTTTGTCTTTCTTTAATGATTTCCTTCTAGACTTGCCAAGATGCAGTGTGTTGCTGTGGATCATTAATATGCAGGAGCATCCTTTAAACATTTCAAAGCACTCACTCTTTGCTTATATTGACAACACACACACACACGCACACACACAATGAACACACACACACACACACAATGAATTGTTAATTTTGTGTGTGCGCTCGAGTGTGGTTTCTTTCAGCACATTTTAACCTTTTTACAAACTTAGATGAGCGTGATCAATGCTTCCTTGGTTCCGGAGTAATTGATTTACATGTGAATGTTTCACCTGAAAATGTATTGTGATATCAATTGCTGTTATACTTTTCCTTTTCATTACTCTAATGTTTTTAGATCACTCGGCTGTTCCAGGGCCTTCACTTCCTCAGATTCAGTAGGGTCTCAACAAGAGGTTGAGGTTTGGTAATCATGTGCTTCCCCAAGATCTACGGCTAGAAGAGAAAAGGGGTATGCTTGTGGGGTTGTGGATGGGACGGGGGGAGCTCATATTTTTAAGCCACTGCATACTAGGTGGTTAATGCATACTGCATACTAGGTGGTTAATGCATACTGCATACTAGGTGGTTAATGCATACTGCATACTAGGTGGTTAATGCATACTGCATACTAGGTGGTTAATGCATACTGCATACTAGGTGGTTAATGCATACTGCATACTAGGTGGTAAATGCATACTGCATACTAGGTGGTTAATGCATACTGCATACTAGGTGGTTAATGGGTGTGACTGGTTGGAGAGCCTTGATGAATGAGGTGAGCACATCTAACAGATCCCCCCCAAACTGTAATCCATTTTTTAAAATATTTAACTTAACCTTTTGCCCCCCAGGGGCCCCTTCTTTAGGGTTTTAAACACAGGGTTTGGGAAGATGTCAAATTTGGTCAATCCTCACCTATTTATGTACTCTTCTATTTAAGGCTTTATAACTACAGGTGTGAGCATCACCAATACTTGGAAAATGGCTTAAATTAAGTTGTACCATTCACAATACTAACACAATACTAATACTAGTACATGCATAGCGCTGTGAGCAGGGGTATTGTAATCACTCGCGTCCGTGTCTGTCCCTAACAGCCTTAGCGCCTACAGTTCTGATCCCATTTGGATTAATCTTCACACGTACGTTGAGAGGACCTGAATTCTCGAATATTTTTCAAATCAGTCAACCGCAAGTATTTTAATTAAATACATTTCTACCAGTTTCTAATGAATAGACGGAGGTATTGACGTTACACCTTTTGAACGCAGGACAAAAATATGGAGTAGGCCCTATCTCACGCTTCAACAGTAGCGAACCATGGGAGTAGAACTAGGCATTCTGTAATCTTACCTTTAAACTCTCAAGTTGCATTAAATAATTTAGGAAAGTTTGGATAGCATTGCTTTGGAATAGAGCTAGTTTATTTAGTCTGAGCTACGATAGGCAATATTGTTAGTTGTAACTTGGCCACGTTTTGATATCAATACTTTTAAAGGCAGGCCTAGTTTTTGCAAGTTGCAATTAAGGACTTATAGAAAGTGCTCTGTAGGCTATGCGTGAGTAACTTGACTTTTTTTAATTTTTATGTTGGAGACATTTTTGATCAGATGTGATACACTGTAACCAGAGCCAGACTTGGCATTCGCTCAACCTTGTCTGGGTAAATTGAAGATTAAAATTAATGTACTTTTTACTTTTTACACTAGCTAGCTACCCCTTATATCATTAAATATTATATTCATGCACAATTGATAATGTGAACAAGCTGAACAAGTGAACTAAAATGTATACATGCAATACTAATATTTAATTACAAGTTTTAGCAAAATGTTTGTAACATTCATAAAGATCCCTGTGGTGTGAACTATACAACGGCCACAGAGAGAATAAAATGAAAATAATAAATAATAAAATAATGCCAAACCAACCGGTGTGGAGGGAGGAAAAGTAAGCCTCACATCACAGTGGGCATAACATAATAGCAAATCCTAAGACTGTGAGAGATGAAAGATGTGGCTGTAAGACCCACTACAATTACTTCACTAGATCTCCAGTTCGCTCCTGGAACAGATAGGCTGGGCCCGAGAAGAGCACTGTTATTACAGTTCTATTAGTCCAGCTATCGATCAGTCTGTAGGTCGGTACAGCAAGGAAAAAGAACTGGTCAATTTATCGTCCTCTGCAGATCATGTCAGTGGAATACTCCCCTTGTGACACTTCCTGGGGACAAGCTAATGCACTGAGATCTCCTGCTTTTTAATTACCCCTGGTCAAAATGTGTGATGCTCATGAGCCAAGACAGTACAATGAACAAGGAGAAGCAAGACTCATGAAGGGGTCAGAAAGCAAAAGAAAAAGTCCTGCACTGATTGTAAGCCTGTACCTGAAACACAAATCTACAATTCGCCCTACCACTAGTTTCCATTTATTTGCATATTTATTCTTTTACTTAGTTTTTATTATTCTTAATAGATTACAAATGCACCATACAGAATAAAGCAGGAGCAAGCTGGTATACATTACCAATGGTTTTATTACCAGCATAGTAAGATTACAAATGCACCATACAGAATAAAGCTGGTATACATTACCAATGGTTTTATTGCCAGCATAGTAAGATTACAAATGCCCCATACAGAATAAAGCAGGAGCAAGCTGGTATACATTACCAATGGTTTTATTGCTAGCATAGTAAGATTACAAATGCCCCATACAGAATAAAGCAGGAGCAAGCTGGTATACATTACCAATGGTTTTATTGCCAGCATAGTAAAATTACAAATGCCCCATACAGAATAAAGCAGGAGCAAGCTGGTATACATTACCAATGGTTTTATTGCCAGCATAGTAAGATTACAAATGCCCCATACAGAATAAAGCAGGAGCAAGCTAGTATACATTACCAATGGTTTTATTGCCAGCATAGTAAGATTACAAATGCCCCATACAGAATAAAGCAGGAGCAAGCTGGTATACATTACCAATGGTTTTATTGCCAGCATAGTAAGATTACAAATGCCCCATACAGAATAAAGCAGGAGCAAGCTGGTATACATTACCAATGGTTTTATTGCCAGCATAGTAAGATTACAAATGCCCCATACAGAATAAAGCAGGAGCAAGCTGGTATACATTACCAATGGTTTTATTGCCAGCATAGTAAGATTACAAATGCCCCATACAGAATAAAGCTGGTATACATTACCAATGGTTTTATTGCCAGCATAGTAAGATTACAAATGCACCATACAGAATAAAGCAGGGGCAAGCTGGTATACATTACCAATGGTTTTATTGCCAGCATAGTAAGATTACAAATGCCCCATACAGAATAAAGCAGGAGCAAGCTGGTATACATTACCAATGGTTTTATTGCCAGCATAGTAAGATTACAAATGCCCCATACAGAATAAAGCAGGAGCAAGCTGGTATACATTACCAATGGTTTTATTGTCAGCATAGTAAGATTACAAATGCCCCATACAGAATAAAGCAGGGGCAAGCTGGTATACATTACCAATGGTTTTATTGCCAGCATAGTAAGATTACAAATGCCCCATACAGAATAAAGCAGGAGCAAGCTGGTATACATTACCAATGGTTTTATTGCCAGCATAGTAAGATTACAAATGCACCATACAGAATAAAGCAGGGGCAAGCTGGTATACATTACCAATGGTTTTATTGCCAGCATAGTAAGATTACAAATGCCCCATACAGAATAAAGCAGGAGCAAGCTGGTATACATTACCAATGGTTTTATTGCCAGCATAGTAAGATTACAAATGCCCCATACAGAATAAAGCAGGGGCAAGCTGGTATACATTACCAATGGTTTTATTGCCAGCATAGTAAGATTACAAATGCCCCATACAGAATAAAGCTGGTATACATTACCAATGGTTTTATTGCCAGCATAGTAAGATTACAAATGCCCCATACAGAATAAAGCTGGTATACATTACCAATGGTTTTATTGCCAGCATAGTAAGATTACAAATGCACCATACAGAATAAAGCAGGTGATCATTTTATTGCCAGCATAAAAATATTGTCTAATTTAGTGCTATCAGAAATGTTGTCAAAACAATATTACAATATGCATATTATTGAATACTAATAAGGCTGAATTGGAGATGAGGAAATTGGCATATTAACGATGCACACTAAAGGATTGAATTTAAGGGACAGAGCTACTGTGAACATTTGTAATTGACCATTTAATTAAGTAGTGTTGAACACTCTATCACCATAATAGAAAGTCATGCTTATCGTTTTACTAGACTTGGCGATGTGTGTTTCAGTCACACCATTACTGGAGTAATATAAGTGGAACTATTTATTTGCTTCTCATTATAAATGAATGGACTTTTAATTGATGAAAATTGTGAGTACTGTGTACAGATTTCACTGAAGGTCAAGTACGTAAAACCAACGCAGCCATTTTTTGCACGTTGAAAGTAGTTTTTGCACGGCTTGTTTTAAGATAATTTTTGGCACAGAACTGGTGTTGTTACTGCCCTTATGGAAAAAGAATATAGTACAGTATATTGTCAATATATCAAAATTATCGTCACAATATATATAAAAAATACTGCAGTATATTAAATTTCCATAAGGGTAGTTGAAGTACATATGAGCAGATATTGGTTGAAGAAGATATAGACCAATTGGGAGAATGAATTACTGATGCATAACTGCCACCTCAATGGTAGATTTTTCCCTCTACATTATCTTCATACAGGCGCATAAAAGAATAACGTGACGTTTCTTATAAACATATTTATTGGTTTATTTCTTGCGGAAGACATTTAAAAAAAGGCATTACATATTTTTGGATAAAAAACGAAAATCTATCCTATCTTTGAGGAAAAAGATGAGACACTCACATTGCAGGTCCATTAGAAAGGATATTAAGTTAGCGCCCCCTGTGGACAGGGAGATGAAACTGACAGCAGCGTCTTGCCCGCCGTGTGGGAGCCACGCTTCCTGTGGGGAGGTCTGCCCCCATGCCCCAATGAGCAGCTGGTTCCGAGGGGCAGATGCAAGCCTGACAGATTATAGCCGTGCGGGCATGGTTCGAAAATAACAAATCTTTAAATCTCATCGCAGTCCCCAATGCTGCACACCTTTCCCCCGATACTGCTCTTATGAATCTGCTGGTGCAGTTATTCATTTTAAATTCAGGTTCCTGGGCTGCTCATGTGGCAAAATGTGCCTGGGGACAGAAATTATCCTTAGCATGAGCGTTGGGGGGGATGACACAACCCAAATTTCACAAGCTGGATTCCACCAGTAATAACACATTTCACAGAGGGCCCTCCTACTGATCGCCATCACCCCCTTCCATCACCTTCCATTTTCGCCCAAGCCTCGCCCTCTTCCCAGTGGTCTGTAAATCCAGAAGCTCTTCAGTATTTATTTCTATGATTTTAAATTCTATGTGTGACTCATAGTATTGACGTTATCATCAGCGCAGGTACTGTGCTCCCTGCTTTAAGCAGTGGCAGCAGAAGCTTCATTTTAATGATTGTGAATCACAAACGGCATTGTCTCTTGCACAGAGAACCACAGGCTTGTTTCAGAGCCTGCCATTCCTTGTTGCTGTTCACTTAATTAGGTTTGTTCTTGCTTGTATAACCTAATGTTCAGCAGAGTTCAAGGGATTAACAAATTGTCAATCAAATCTGCACTTCCATTTGCTGTCCCTCTCTGGACTATACTTTTCCCAGATGGGGAAATTAGTGCAATTTGATCCCTGGTCTTTATGCTTGTGTTTGCATTGAACATTTCTCTGAATAATATCAGTTGTTAAATTCCAGTACTATATCACATGTAACACATCAAGGTAATTGCATCCACTTTCTTAGAGGTTGTATTGATGCCTGTTGATTGTGGATGACAGTCAAGGTGAAGAGGTCAAAGTAAGCGACTGGAATTGGAAGTAAAACCTTTTTATTTCTTTTTTTAAAAACAGGAATTGGAAGAATACACTGAAAATTAAATGAAAAAAAAAAAAACAAGTAAAAAATGTTAAATCAAAGGCCTGAAGAATAAGTCAGCCGGTCATTGATGCATGTGTATCTAATCCACGTAAACTCTTTTCCACCTTCTCCTCCCTGCTCATCCCCCTTCCACCCCCTTCACCCTCCTCCCTCTCTACAGATGACTTCCTGACCCACTTTGAGGGGAATGTGGCCACGATTTGGAACTCCTTCACGCATCCGGTGACACCCCACATCCCCCATACTGAACCCATCGCTACACTGTCGTCCTTCAAGATTCTGGAGGACGCAGATGTGCTCCAGCTGGTGACGTGCCATCGCGCAACCACCTGTCCACTGGACCCCATACCTTCAGCAGTCCTCCAGTCTATATCCGCTGTGCTCCTTCCATATCTGTCCTCCATTATCAACACCTCCCTAATCTGTGGCCATGTTCCTGCTGCCTTTAAAACTGCCCGTGTAACCCCACTCCTTAAAAAACCTAGCTTGGACCCCTCTGATGTCAGGAACTACCGTCCTGTATCTCTCTTGCCCTTCCTATCCAAAACTCTTGAACATGCTGTCCTTAACCAACGGTCTGTTTTTCTCCACTAGAACAACCTGCTTGACCCGCATCAGTCCGGCTTCAGAACCGGCCATTCCACTGAAACTGCTCTCCTGGCCGTGACAGAGGCACTCGCCACTACTAGATCCTCCTCCCTCTCCTCTGTTCTGATTCTCCTTGACCAGTCTGCGGCGTTCGACACGGTCAACCACAAACTCCTGATCTCCACACTTGCTGAGATGGGCATCTCTGGGACTGCCCTCTCTTGGTTTGTATCGTATCTCACTGATCGATCCTACCAAGTCTCCTGGAAGGGTTTCGTCTCTGCACCCCATCCCCTGTCTACAGGAGTACCGCAGGGATCTGTACTGGGTCCTCTGCTGTTCTCTATGTATACTAAATCTCTTGGTTCAGTAATTAATTCACATGGCTTCTCATACCATAGCTATGCTGATGATACTCAACTCTTCTTCTCTTTCCCTCCCTCTACCCCACAGGTTAAGGAGAGGATATCTGCTTGTCTGACTGACATCTTTGAGTGGATGGCTACCCATCACCTGAAGCTCATCATCAAGACAGAGCTCCTCTTCATGCCATACAAGACCTCCCCACTACATGACCTCTCCATCACTGTTGACGGGACTGTGGTGGCTACCTCCCACTCTGCAAGGAACCTGGGGGTGGTACTGGACAACCGGCTGGACTTCAAAGAGCACATCAGGGCGATGGCACGGTCCTGCAGGTTCCTCCTGTACAACATCAGGAGGGGTTGACCATACCTGACCACCTACTTCACCCAGCTTCTTGTCCAGACTATGGTCACCTCACACCTGGACTACTACAACTCCCTGCTCGCAAGCCTACCGGCCTGCGCCATTCTGCCTCTTCAACTGATCCAGAATGCAGCTGCCCAGCTTGTGTTCAACCTCCCGAAATTTTCCCATGTAACCGCCCTGCTGAGGTCACTCCACTGGCTGCCAGTTGCAGCCAGGATCAGGTTCCAAGTTCTGACCCTGGCCTACACTGCAGCCAATAGGACAGGCCCCGCCTACCTACAGGACTTAATCCAGAACTATGTTCCTGCTTGACCACTTCGCTCTTCTACAGCAGGGCGACTCGCACTTACCCCCCTCCGTGTAAACGGCTCTCGCTCGTCCCGACTGCGGAGCTTTTCCACCCTAGCTCCTCAGTGGTGGAATGAACTTCCAGTACTCCTACTTAACCAATGTTATGCAAGTGCCCCGGGTGAAAAAAGATTTTACTTGAAATATACTTTATTCATTATATCACCAGTGCATTTGAAACAACCTTTGAAAGTATTACGGTGTGTTTTGAGACTATACTTATGAGAGTGCATTCTGACGTGCACTTTTTGAGAGTGCACGTGAGAGGAGACTTCCATACTGCAGATAAAATGTGCCATTCGACGGGCCAGTGTGGAGATTTGCTGAGGAACATTCAGGTTATCCTCAGAATAGTACTCTACATGCAGCGTCACTTTTATTACCACGGATCATTTCTCCTCGTGATCCACATGTACACTTCCATCACAAGAAGGATGTGGCGTGCCCCCAAATGAACTATAAACGCACCTATAATATTATTGGCTTGACTTCCAGATTGAAGGCAGGTACCACAGACAGGCCTGAACCTCACCACGTCTCCGAAAGACCGGTGCTTAAACCTGGTTAACGCACACCATAGTTACCATTGGTCATGGCATCCTGGGCTCCAGCAAAGCCTCTTGGACTTGCTGCTGAACACTAATCCTCCCGTTAGACAGCAGCGTGCTCCTCTGTGCCTTCAAACCAGCCAACCATCAAGCTTCACAATCCCATTTCAATTTGGTGTTTTAATGAAAAACCCAACTTTCTCTGAATTATGTCACTGTCAGTGGACCACTATAACAAAAACAAGCATGTGCTACGTGTGATGTACAAGGGTTGTGTAGGAACAATGGCAGAAAGGAGTTCAAAGAAGGGAAATAAAAGGTGATGTGCTACCAAAACCTGAACACCAAATCCAAATGTAAATAACAGCGTTTGAAATGCACAGATAATGCATTGTATACACATAGGGGCCTGATTTACTAAGGTCTTTAGCGTGTGCAAAACGCTAGACCAATAGCACAGCCAATGATTGGTCACGGTATTTGTTTTGCACCAATCACTGGTTGTGTTTTTAGTTTTGCGTGTGCGAAAAGGTTTTACACTAAATGTCAATTTTTTTGTTTTTTTAGACCTTCATTTTTTTCTGTAATGAGTGATGATATTCAGAAGATATTCAGAAAATGAGATGAGTCAAAAAGTAAGTATTAAATGTAAAATGAAATACCCGTGTAACCCCAGATAGTTTGATGCACCCATTACATGTGTTTTTATGCATTTCTTGACACAGTGACATAGGAATTTATGAAATAACAGTGCAAGATAAGATCACGCCCCCCCACCCCTCAGCAGTCAACAGTGTGTCATCATTTCAATCAGCAGTGGTATGCTGCTCACTCAGTCAGCAGTGGTATGCTGCTCACTCAATCAGCAGTGGTATGCTGCTCACTCAATCAGCAGTGGTGTGCTGCTCACTCAATCAGCAGTGGTATGCTGCTCACTCAATCAGCAGTGGTGTGCTGCTCACTCAATCAGTGATTTCAATCAGCAGTGGTATGCTGCTCACTCAATCAGTGATATGAATTGTATCAAATATCTTTTAGAATCCTAAATGTCATGAACAGGATAGAAATGCAGAACGGTGTTGATCATGCACTATCTGATAACCTCACGTTTATGGGGCTCCTCTCTCTTCCTCGCCTCATAGATCGGAAGCACCTAGCTCTCACAACGACAAGTCATTGAGGTCATTTTTCAAAACTCAAAACATAATCAAAACGCCACGCCATTTTTCAAAACTCTAAACACCTTTTTCAATTGCATAACAAAGACAATTGCTTGCAAAGATATAAACCTGAAATCATTTGTTCACTGAACCAAATCACTTGTTCACAATGACACAATTTACCATCAAAGTATTAGCATTTCAAAATGCAATACACAAATTACATATAATGTGACTGTCTTCATTTCATTTCAGTGCATCTAACTATCAATTAATCCAACTGTTAAAAATGATAAGTAACTATAGCATTACTAATAATGCAATAATGTTTAGATCATGAATGTTTTAGGATAAACAAATCTATTGACACCAATTACTTTGGAACATGAACCAATTTTACTACATTATCTTTGAAATATGTCATCATCATCCTTTATCAGATACTGTTCCTATGGTCCCACTGTTCCAGACAATGTTTTCAGATTTGACTAAGTATATAGGCCATTTTCTTGGCTTTTCCAATAATAACTTGTTACCATAATGATGATTGGTCTCACATTGTGGTAAGAGTATTAAAGGGTCTGTATCCACCTGCAACAACATAGCAAAAACAAGCAGCTGATCCACGTCAGAATAGAGCTCAAGCAGTGAGAGGAGGATGAGGAGGAGGACGAGGACGGTGGTCAAGGGAACGGCAGAGGATAAGTACCCCTTCATAGAGGTGGCCGTAGACCTTGTCTTAGAGGAGGGCTTAGGCCTCATCAGAGAGGTGACCATGGGCCTTGTTTGAGAGGTGGTGGTGATGGGGGGTGGGGGTATGTGGTAGAGGACAAGGCCACGGACCAAGACAGTGATGGCAACAGCAAAGAGTGTCCAAAGAAATCCGAAAAATAGTTGTAGACCTTGTCATAAATTGTGGCATGACAATGACAACAGCTATAATGATTCGGCCAAACCTCAGGAGATTGACAGTGGCCTCGATCATCAGAACTTTCCACCATGAGAACCAGTAAGTCTTCACATTGCACTATGCATTACTCTCAATTGTCAAATTTGTATAATACATACCACACAGTAGCTGTTGTGACTGAATGTATTCTTTGTTTTCCCTGACAGAATTGATATACGCCTGACCGAAATTCAGCGGCTTAATTACTGTATTATTTGTTGCTATGATTCAAACAAACCTATGTTGTAATTGTATTTTTTAAAATTTATTCTGACTTTTTTCAACAGATTCCACTCTGTTCTACTGTCTCTACTATTCCATTTATTTAGAACCACAAAAAGAACCATATTGAAACATGCATCAAGTATTTTTTTACTGCAATATTAAAGGATTGTAAAAACAACTAAAAAGTGAAGCTATCAGTATCTTGTGTGTGGGTGATCTAAACTAATGTTCCTACGGTATTTCATGATGAATTAGTTATTTGAACCAATGATTCTGAAGTGGAAGATTAAGATATAAATGCACAATACAAGGTTTTGAACATAGGACAGGCTATGTTACAAGTGCTGACCATTTTGAGTGTTGTGTCTGTGTTTTTGAAAATTGAGCACAAACTTGTGAGATGAGCGCCTAAATGATTGTAAAAAACTCTAATACACAGCCCAGTCTGCACGTGTCTACCTTGTTACATCATTGTCATCACCTGTGCCCTTGTACTGTGGGGATGGAAAGTATTCGGGCAGTGACACCATTTTTGTTGTTTTGGCTCTGTTCTGCAGAACATTGGATTTGAAATGGAACATTGACTATGAGGTTAAAGTGCAGACGTTCAGCTTTATTGTGAGGGTTTGTACATCCATATCGGGTGAAACGTGTAGCAATTGTAGGCCTTTATATACACAGTCCCCCCCATGTTAGGGGACGAAAAGTAATTGAAAAAAATTACATAAACTTTAATAAAGTCATCATATTTAATATTTGGTTGCATATCCTTTGCATGCCATGAGTTCCTGATGTCTGTGACCCAACATAAAAAAATTCTTGATATCCTATTTTCTGGTACTCTTACAAGTGATACTATAACCTCTCTGCATTTGAATGGATCACTATGGGATCTGGCGGGGTTAGATTAAGATGTAAATTGTGTTGTAATTTATCCCCCCCCCCCCCACTCCGGCCAACAAACAGCATTCCCCTTGTTAAAATTTTACAACTCGACCAAAACAAACATTCATCCAAATCAGATCCGAACTGCAGGCGCAAAGGGCTTTTATGGACAGACAGACAGAGATACAGACACACATATGCGGGTGATGCACGCAATTCACAATTCTCCTGTTTTAGGCACAATCAGTATATCACTTGTTTTCACATGAAAAACACTGCCATTAAAAACTATAAACTCTATCAATTAACACACGCATTCTTCACAGGTAAAACAATGAGAGCTCTCCTGTATGTGGAGAACAATGGCTGACCAACATTTAGAAATGAGAATATGTAGATCTGCTCTATTGTTATTTACTGTAACATATCAAAACTCAGTGATTCCTGTACTACAGAGTACCTAATGTATACTACTACAAGGGGACCACAGTATGGACAGCATAGTGTGCACAAGCTAAGCTGGCAGTATCCCTTGTGTGCATACCGAAGCCACCCCTACATGGAGTAAATACGAGAGAGCCTGTCCCCTCTGCAGCTGAGAGTAGCTTATCTTACCAGCCTTAAAGAGGACCTGAAACACGCCTTTCACAGTGCTGCAGAAATTAGCTCCACACACACTCACTCAGACACGCACGCACGCACGCACGCACACAGAAACACACACATACTGTATACACACTCACACGTGCACACACACACACAAGATAGACCAGAGCAGCTCACACGTGTTGTCATGTGAGTTTCCAGCATGATGCTCTGTTTCTAAATTGGTTCAATGAAACCATTGCTTTTTAATTTCTCAGTCATGCCAAGGGTGGCTGTGTCATTCCAAAAGACACTTCTCCCGCTGCTTGGCCAGAGAAAATATAATGTGTGATGTACATGAGAATATGTGGCCTGATCAAGAGCAGAGAACAGAAAAAAATGTTTACTCCCAATACAGTAGTTTTCTTATTTTACTTTGTCTACTCCCAACATTTTTGTAATTTGGAAAAATGAAAAAAATAACAAAAACCATCTGTTTTTTTTTTTGTATATTTGAGTTGGCCAGTACACTCAAACGATACTGATGCCTAAGAAATACAATGGTAATCGTGTCTTTAATGTTTTACACCAGTGTGTAATTTGCATTTATAATTTGTATTCATTTGTTGAATAGTGTTTATTATTTGAAGGGAAAATGTTCTTTTGGGATGAGAGTGTATGGTTTTGAAAATAGTGTTTGATTTTGACAAGAGATTTATGAAGTTGACCGTGTGGGTTTTGTGTTTATAATTTTGAGAAATTCGTTTTAATTTCAGAAAATGTGCCTAAACAATTGAGAAAAACTGTAGTAGCGATACATAAACGTCCAAAGAAAACCAAATACTACAACATTAAGCCTCTTTTATTCAGCTGAGGCTTAAATTAGTTTCTTTATTCTGAAAAGAATCTTATACTGCCCACTATCGAAGGATTTGGCTATTTTTCAAACCATTGTGTTAGTCCATCCATTATCCATTAACCCGCTTATTCCTCGTCAGGGTCACGGGGGTGCTGGAGCCTATCCCAGCATGCATCGGGCAAGAGGCAGGAATACACCCTGGACAGGCCGCCAATCCATCACAGGGCACACACACCATTCACTTACACTCATACCTATGGGCAATTTTGAGTCTCCAATTAGCCTAACCTGCATGTCTTTGGACTGCAGGAGGAAACCGGAGTACCCGGAGGAAACCCACGCGGACACGGGGAGAACATGCAAACTCCACACAGAAAGGCCCTCGGATCCGAACTCGGTACCTTCTTGCTGTGAGGCGACAGTGCTAACCACTGCACCACCGTGCCGCCCCCCATTGTGTTAGTGTAATAGTTTAGTTAGCTGATCAGTGGGGCCTCCATTTACAGACGTGAACCTGAACTGGACAAGCCGCCAGACAGACCCCCAGCGCTGAAATACTATCAGCCAAGTTTCAAACCCAGGTCATTGTGCTCAATAAGGAATTGTTTAGTTTCTTTTGTGCTCATGCCAGCTGACAGATTGTGCTTGAATTCACTATTTTATCACCAATTGAGTTATACTTATTAATACAGATTACATAAACACTACATATTTTCATTTGTATACTGGTTTAGAAGCATTTACATTTGCATTTGCATTTACTGGTTTAGAAGCATTTACAAATGCGCCGTGCTCGGAGAGACCACCCAGTAAAGCTCCCACGAATCTGCCACTGGTCGAATCTGCCACTGGTCGAATCTGCCACTGGTCGAATCTGCCACTGGTCAAATCTGCCACTGGTCGATTCTGCCACTGGTCGAATCTGCCACTGGTCGAATCTGCCACTGGTCAAATCTGCCACTGGTCGATTCTGCCACTGGTCGAATCTGCCACTGGTCGAAGAGACTTTGAGCTTTACTCACATGTTACAAACATTACATCACATTACATTTTGCAAAAACCTATCCAGAGTGACTTATAACTTAAGTTATAATAAGTTATGACTTATTTTTATGTACAACTTGACGTTTCTGTAATGGGGTGCGTGACGTGTGAGGTGGGAGGAGCCAAACGCAGCAAGGGGAATCAATAAGCCCGTAGGCCACTAAGGCGGGATACCCCGCAGATAAGGAAAGGAGACAAGACAAGGAAACAAACAAACACCAAAACAGACACTACTAACCGGCTCACTGTCACACGCCAAGTAGAGCGCAAGGACAGGAGTCAGAACGGCCATAAATAATATGCGCCCTGTCTCGGTAACGAGACAAGAACGGACGAGTAGCGTAAAGGCACAAACGAATAAACAGTCAACCAACACTGCAAAAATAATAGGATATAGCTAGTAATAGCGGAGGCGAACAGGAACAGATAATCAACGTTCCAAGGCGAGATTAATAAGCTCGCAGTCCAATGCAGAAAACAAAGAGAGTAAACACCCGATCTCCCAGGAGAGAGAAACATTTTACAGGTGAGCCGACGGAGCACCATCGTCCCATAACTTTACAGTCCACAGACTAACGCAAGCTTAAATTGGAACCGCCCTAGCCTCTCAGCAAACGAAAAGAATGTAACGAGGCGACATGGAACAGAGAGCTTAACGTTCCGAGGCTATAATACGAAACACGCAGTCAAACACAAACACGTCCACAACATCGCCCAAGCTCCACACAAGGAGACAACACACCCGGAGAACGAAACAGAACAACAGTTCACAACAAAATCGTCTCGCAGGCAAAAAGGCGAACAGGACAGCTGCAACAAGACATACGCAAACATAATAGCACGACAGCCTCTAAATAAATAAAAACCCTGACTCACAACAAAGGGGAACGCAGTCCACGAGAAGGAGAACAAACAGGGAAACACGTACCAAAGCTATTTACTGGCTCACAGTAACACGGAATTGAATAGAAGCAAAACGCCAGGTCTATCAGTAAGAAAACCAACTAACAGGCGCAGGGGAACAAAGAACAGCTACTCTACGCTTCTACAAGCTACTCAACCTAGCAGAAGCGAACCGCCCGATCTCCTATGAGACGAAATGCACCGAGTGGCGAAACAGAACTACAGTTCCAAATAAGAACCGCCCAAATCTCCATACACGGAGAAAAAGCACATTATGGCGAATTAGAGCAGAGATTTACGGTCCCAAACTTCTACGAGATAATTAACACCCTAAGCCAGCAAGAAATAAGCCCTGCCTCTACAAAGAGACTCCAAAAATGGGCGAGTAGCCAAAATGGCACGAGTACTCACAGCCAACAATAAACCACAGTACAAAACAATAAACAAACAATGTCGAAGCCCCGAACGTAGGAAACGGAAGGCTTATATGTCTCTCAGGTAACAAGCACAGGTGCAAACGCTCAAACAGAAACTCCCCCAACTCAGCAGGGCGGAGCAAGCATCCACCAACAGGGCGGCGCCCTCGCGTGGCCACCGAGGAAAACGACCGCATGGGAAAACAGGGTAGAAAACCATGACAGTTTCAGTATTGCATTTCCACTGACTTCGTCCTGAGGAATGTACCTTGCCATAATTCACCATTAAAATCACCATGGCCAACTAATGCTAGCTGATGCATCAATTATTTCTGAAATGGAAAGGTCTACTTAACATTCCCCAGTAATGCACGGGATAAATGGGTGACATTTATTCCACTGCAGACAGGAACATTCTCACCAGTGAAACTTTATTGCAAATAGCCGCTATCAGGCTGGACACAAGGTACCCAAGAGAGCTTTCATATCATTAGGGAAGTTGCTGTAGCGCTGGATGAAAGTTGGTTTCTATACATAGATTAATGCTGTTGTTTCCCTGCCAACATTGTCTCAGAATATCACCTTGCACTCTGAACTTGTACAACCTGCTTTTCTGACAAGAGGAAATGTTTGTTGTTGTTTATCGTTCTCGCTTCTCGTATATGGACATAGGCATGCAATTTAGGACTTATTGACTGTATTTTCCTGATTCTGTCCAATTCGATTGTTAACTAATAATTAAATAATTATATCCAAGTTTCAAACTGATCACAAGATGCATTGGCTTGACTCATCTCCCTGGAAGTATCACGCTTAAAAACTCCCACTCTACTTGCATTTAAAACTCCCACTCTACTTGTATTTAATGAGCAATGAACAGAGTATGCCTATAAGCAGAAAGGATTCAAGTTCAATGCAGTGGAGAGAATTATTTTTTTTTTTCCTACAGTCACAAAACCAGAAAAACCATTTGCAACCTGTGAAGTGTAAAAATAGACCGTTGTGAGGCTCGTCTGACCGAGTGGTGACCTAACCACTAGTTTAGTGCAGTAGTTAACACTGCATCCTCTCCTGCTGGAGACCTGGGTTCAAGGCTTGCCCAATCCCTGCCATTACCCTTTATGTAGTGAACTTGCCTCACGTAGTAAACCTACCTCACAGAATCACCACAAATTTGATTATAATCACTAATGCAATCTGAAATATTATTCATTTACAAAATGGACAACCTGGTCTCACAGCCCATTTGTATCTATTCTACGAAATTCCAGTCCCGAAAATTCGTACTTATTTTACGAATCAGCGATTACACACCACATGACTTTACGATTTTCTCCGATGAATTACGAGACAAAACGGAGATCCACCATTTTTATTTCACGGTCAAATAAAGCGAATGGGTAAGCTGCCGGTATTGTACTTATAGTTTATACTTATAGTTATAGTACATTCATAGAATACCTTTCTTATTTTGTAATTGCATTTTAATGCAATATGATGTATAATTCTCGAAGCTTCTTCGTCTCTGCTTTATCTGTGTGGGTTGCTATTTATAGGCTAGTCTTGTAGGCTATTGCTTGTATTATACTAGCTGAAGTTAGCTAGGTCTGTTCAGATCAGTACATACTGTGTAGGCTGCAATATGATTATTAATGGATTTAGCTTGTGAACTAGCCATCAGAGCGTGTCGTTTTCGGTTCTTTTGAGACGTATAATATGAGAAAACCGAGCATATCTGTAATGGAAACAACCGCGTCTCCCCGTTAACTTCTGTGGTCGGCTGACTTGGGGCTCCTGGCTGTCCCGCGATCTAAACTTAAGCTCAGGGGTGACCGCGCCTTTGCGGTTGCAGCCCCTAGACTGTGGAACAGCATTCCCCTCCCTGTCAGATCTGCCCCTTCCATCGACTCTTTTAAGTCCAGGATCAAAACTCACTTTTATTCACTAGCGTTTGAATCTTCCTGATTTGGCTTGTGCCTATGCCCTTGTGTTGTTTATTTGTCCCTACGAGCTGTGTGCCTTGTTATTTATGTCTGTGTTTCTTGTTTCTTGTATTTGCAATTACCTGCTCTGATCTGTACAGCACTTTGGTCAACGTGAGTTGTTTTTAATGTGCTTTATAAATAAATTTGATTGATTGATTGATAGCAAATCTGGGGCCCTAAGCTGAATATTTGTTGGGGGTCCCTCCACCCCCCACCACCACTACCACCATTACAACCCATTATGCGTGTTACACACAGCACACAATGGTTCAAACCCACCCAACTATACGGTATTCTGATTACACCCTTACCGATTAATGCGCAATCAGGGTGGGAAATTAGCACCTGCCAAATGCGGGTAGATTTCAGAATTGACGGGTAAATGTATCAAACCTACCCGCCACAGTGGTGTGTAGCAATGTGGATACAAAAAAAAAAAAAAACTTTGGTAAAAACTCCAGGGGCCATATTCACAACACATTTTATCTTACCATTATGAGTTATGTGGTACAAAAAGTTAATCTTAAAATCTATTCACAAAGCTGCTGAGACCAACTTTTACTAAGGAATGGGGATAACTCTTTAGCTAAGAGAAAGGGCAGGGTTGACCTCGCTATGGATGACGTTGTGTTTCATGAACACGCTTACTATAGAATAAGGATGAAGTCGACTTTATTCTTTTGGAGTTGGCGAACATCAACTGTATGAACTGAAACTGTATAAACTGAAATATTCCAAGTTTGTCTGTGCTGCATTGCTGCTAAGTAGCCTAGCCTAGCGTAGATTTGGCAAAACCTTGATCCCATTGTATTGTTTTTGTTGGTTGCTGAAGTGACTGCATCACTGACTAGCTCTATAATCATAATACCGTTGCGATTGTGTAAGGGGGAGTGTAAGGTTTGGAAAACCAAACGCGACCAATCAGGGTTTCTGAAAGCGTATCAAGAAAGATATGCCACAAAACGCGGAAGTAGCCACACCAGAACTGAGATAACACAGGATCGGGAGCAAAACTTCCCTAGCACAAGGCAAAACAAAGCAACCTCCAAAAATTCAGGCGATCTCGATAAACAGCAAGAATAACTAACAAAAGAACCTCATGCACTAAATAATTAGGCGTAACAAGAGGTAGTGAAACAAAACAAAAGAAACACCCTGTATAAACGGGCGAGAGAATGAAAATGAAACTAGAACCTGTTACCTACAGCTCTAGGTGAAAACGAGCTGAAAAAAAAGGTAACTTGCAAAAGAGTACAAAGGATAAAGAGAGAAAGGAAAGAAAAATACTGAAATAAATCTTTCTCCTAACTCTAAACCGGACTTGCTGCGTTTCCTATTCGTACGAACCAGAAATGCAACGACCGAATCCCATACCTTATCGACTTTGTTTGTCAACATGGCAAAGACAATATCGAAGTGTGGAAATGCGGAAGTTCTGAGGTATTTATAGCCGACAGGAAAAGCGAAACAGATGTAGGGAATAATTGTCGGGCAAGATACGAATACCGGAACGGAGGCGGAAAAAATCAGATAGTGCGTCCTGACGACGCCAAAAGGAAAACCGAACGCAGAAACAGCAGAGGCTGCTAGAAACCATGACAAATTGATACCTTTTTAAAAACTTGATGTTATTAAATGTTTTTAAAATATAGATTCGGCTCGATTCAGAGGTGGATTGCCGGAAGAAATTTGTGTTCGATTTACCATAATTAAAGCAATTCTAGCAAGACCACCAGCGTTGCACAGTAAAGCGAAACAAACTGACTAATAGCCTACGCTCTGAGGTAGGCTAAAAGTGACAGCTCGCACTAACATTATTTGTGTTCGTTCAGAAAAACTGCAAATGTTAGCTAACATAGCCTATAGTATTAGATAGATATATAAATTATGTATTAGCCTATCTATAATATGAAATGTATCTAAATAAATCTATACACAATGTTTGACCGTTTGACCTGAAACATATGATGTAGCCTAATAAATAGCCTACTATTTTATTAGAGCTACTAAACATGAGTATGCATTTTCTGTAAGGTATCTGAAATGTTATTCCAGCATAATGTAAAAAAAATAAAAATAAAAATAAAACGAGAAAAAAAAGGTGTCTGGTAAAGTTTTGGAGTGGCTGGAAAATGTTCGCATCTACCAGCGACCGTGGCTGGCAGGTCAGAAAGTTAATTTCTCACCCTGAACACAATAGTGTGTTATACAAATTCTAATATATTTATTGTATGCATACAAAGGAGCAGAGAAATATATGAACAAATAAATGAAATCAAACTACTGGGAAATGTAATCTAAATAAATAATAGTAATAATAGTAAAAATTCCTAAAGAAATAATTAAACAAATAAAAGCAATGGTTATAAATAACTACTTAATAAAAACACAATATACTGTATGCCCCCTTACAGTTTCACATGTTACTGTAAAGCTAGTAGGAATTTTATCTATGTGATTTGCAAATAGATGCTATAATGAAACATATTGATTTAAATGCAAACCATCTCTTTACTGAAATCATGACAGGTGATGTATCTTATGTAAAGCAAACTTGGGAAACCGTTTACTTCTTTCATTTACGGTATAGCAGAAATGTCTCTAAGATGCTGTGTCTACAACAAGACCCCTCATGGATTCTGCTCGCAACTGAGTTTCATTTGGATACTTACAACCACTGGATAGCTGCCCAAATGAGCAAGCATGCTGGCTAGCTTATTACATCTTTGGTGAGCCTGCACTCTTAATTCACATCATGTTTATGTTACAAACTGACATTCTCTTTGTTATGAGGTGTCCCTACATCCCAGACAATATATGTGTGGGAAATAAACCATAGTTTTGTCTTTGGCAAATGGGACATTTAAATTTGATCATCCTCTCAATGGTAGTGAGAGCTATTTATATATATATATATCTCAAACTTTCTTTCTTTTTTTCTCTTGTCGTGACCCGACGGGTGTATCTGCTCTGAGCATCCACCTGCACGCAACCTGTTTGTTGCTTTCTGTGACTCTGATAACGTGCCATGTGCCTAGCTCATGGCTAGAAACTTTAAACCAGACATTTTCATTTTTTACTGCCTATAATTTATTTAAATTTTTTTCTGTGAAAAAACGTTGCACAATCCACAACACAATTAAGAAAATCATACAACAGAAAATAAAAATAATAGTTGTATATAATTTTCATTCCAATTAATTTCCATTCCTTAATAACTTTGGGGGCCCCTAGTGGACGTAGGTATACTGCGGGTATACGTACCTTGCGTATAGGAAGGGCCTACACTGCTTGCATATCACATTTCTGGATTTACATTTTACACTGCTGTGAGTGGTGTAGATGAAGCCAACAAGTAAAACAATCTTTAATATGTTGACACTCACAAAGGAGAGTACGTAGGTAATTGGCTGTTGTTTCTCCAGCTGTGTAAAGTCACTCAGAAATAACTGACTGCATCATCAATAGCCTGGATCAATGGGCAGCTCTGGAGCCTCATGTTGCTCAATTGGTTTAGACTGTGTAGTAACTCTATTTGATCAAATTTGTACACATTATGATTAATGCATTTAGAGTACGACTTTAAACACGATTCCGGTTTTGCTTTGATGGTCTCTCTCCAATTGCTAGGTCTCGCTTAAATTACACGTCCTCATAAGACAGTGTTCCCTTAATTGCTTCTTTCTGAGTGCTCTATGATAACAGTGGCATTTGTGAAACAGAACATTGGCTATTCGGATTGTGCAATTATGCCAGCACTAATATTGGAGCGGCTCAAAACTAGACGGAAGTCCTTCAGCGTGGATTTAATTGACAATCAAACCTCGATTAGTGGCACGTGAGGACTTTGCTGTTAGTGACTGCTGTAGCATAAACAAGCTTACTTCTGATTCCTAAAAAAGCAGCGACTGGTGTTTGAGCACACCACAGTGTGCAGCCCCTCCGGCTAATGCAGAGGAACTCTAGCCATTTAGCTAGGAGACAAGAGGAAAAATAACTAGACTTATCCCTGCCTACATGTTGACCTTTAGGTAAAGGTCTGTCAGATCCAACTGCTTGCTCTAAAATGAGTTGAAATAGCTGCATGACCTCACCCTTTCTGTTATGTTTCTCTGGTCCAACTCAAATTAGCTTTCCTGGTCCATCTCATTAAAGGAGAGTAAGCAGTGTTTTAATAGTGGAGCATTATCTCTACACAAATAGGCTTGATAGGGATACTTCTGTGATTTAAAAATACATTTTTTAATGAGGAAGTGATCTGAGTGATGTTGTGGGCACTGAGACTGTGTTCCGTTATAAATCACTGAACATTACTGAACATCTACTCAGCTGGTGTGCAGGTGCCATCTTGTGACCTACTTAATGCAGATACATCTCACGAGGCCTTGGGCTCCACTGGGAGGATGGTTTAACAAAAGGGTTGAAATAAAATGACCATGTCCTTATACTTTGCATCTCCACATTTCCCATATAGCTGCCCCATACCAATATGAACACAGTTTATGCACCATAGGTGTAAGGCTAACTGAAGAAATCTGTGTGCGTGAAGTTCAGATACTCCTTATACGTACATATTTGAAGAAAGCTTATTCTCTAACCACTATTCTGAGGTAGCTGTGATTACCTTGCACACCTGCAGCCGAGAGCAGTTAGAATTCAGAAGTGGGTTCACGTTAGACAGGACAGGAGAGATGCCACCAGTCATCTGTTTGTCACAGCCCTTATAACTTGGGCATTATGAAATCCGAAAATGGGGGGTGCGGCAGCAGAGTGGGAAAGGACAGCCCGGAGGCAGCTGAAAATTATAGCCGTGAACAAGGCATTATTGGGTTTAGTGATAAGAGTGATCGAGTAGATGGATGATCTCATTCATCTCTGAGCAAGGTGACAAGGGACAGTGAAGACTTTTCTGCTGATCTGGAGCGGGCTGTGAAATGGGGGTTGCCATGCAGACGGAGAGGCAGATAGAAGCGCCGCCTCAGGCAGGCTGATCTCAAAGCTTATCGAGAACAGGCAGCCCAAGTTCCATGCCTTTTCGGTAAGGCGGGGAGCTCGCTCTGACCTTCATCGCTGTCACGGAAACGACTGCTGCGTTGCTTGTGACATGCAGGCTGATGCATGAAATTGCATTACATTTTGTTTCTTTGTTGCTTTTAATAAGCTGCAAAAAAAATTGCTTACTCAATTAGAAAATGAAAGCTGGATGTAAAAATTGTGCTCTGGTAATCAATCCAAAAATAATACAGTCTGAATTAGTAATCTTTGTAAAATAAGAATGGGATCAGAATATGAATCCAGCTGAATTTGGGTTTATTTATACCTGTAATGTTTCTGTGTCACTGTCTCTGGTCAACCTGGATTTTAAATTGCTTTTATTTATCTCCTGAAAAGACAATGTGTGAGGAAGAGGTTTGAATGCAGGCCATGTCTATGTGGACTCAAGATGGAGTGTCACGGATCCTCTGTGTATAATCGTGTTCTGGATTTCCTCCAACAAGTTACTTTTATGTCTGTGGTCCCCTCTGATAGCCAGGAGGCAGGAAATTGGTGCTCCACTTTCACTCACTGGCAGTAGGTTCCTGTTTGATTTAATTAGGGAGCAAGGATAGTGCTGATAGCGGGATATGTTACTTTATAACAGCTATGTCAAGTGTTTCTGTGTTGACTGCACATGACACTTCCCCCTGGGTGCAGTTAAAACTGCAAAGACATCCTGTAGAAGACTACTATTCAATAAAAATTAAAATAAACGACCAGGCCCACAAAGCTTCCCAGAAGAGTCCGATGCTTCAATTAGGGCTGGGCGATATCTGTCCCGTTGGTGTGGTTATTGTCTTGAGGAAATATCTAAATAAATTGTAACATAACAGCGGTTTCGTCCATTTGGGTACCTCTGCCTTTTCTTCACAAAACACTCACGCGTTGCACGTGAGGTTCAGTTTCAAAACATTTATATAGTTTAAAAGAAACTATGTTTAAAATATATATATGTTTCCAATTTATGTAGGCTATTTTATATATTGGCTATGTTTCCCAGCATCAGTAGCCTATTATAAAATATAAGAGCAAGAGACGCACACCCAAAAACTGGATAATTGCACTGATGGAAGCTCTATCTACTTCATTCCATGCTCCAGATCCCGGAGGGTTCTGGGTTTTACTCAGTGCCGTTATCCAGCTAACTCAGTAATCCTGCTCCGGGGCTACTAATCCAGCTAACTCAGTAATCCTGCTCCGGGGCTACTAATCCAGCTAACTCAGTAATCCTGCTCCGGGGCTACTAATCCAGCTAACTCAGTAATCCTGCTCCGGGGCTACTAATCCGCTAAATACGCTGTTTTGGCTAAGCATGGTCATATGGACTAGCGTTTATAATACTTCTACTTTGTTGCAAAGTTTGTGTTTCCAGGTTTTAACCGAACTCGAACGTGAAAGCCAACACAAGCTCCGCTTCGTGCTTATTGCACTTTCTTTGCTACTAATAGAAAAAAACTCAAAACAAATTCCAAAAACCTTTTAATGAATTGTTAAAATAAATGTTGTCTACAAGTGTCTTTGGAAGCAAAGGTTAGAGTTTGCTTTCTCTTCTTTGGTGCTTTAGGCTATTGTTAGCTAGCTAGTTTTGTTCTCTTTGATCTGTGACTTTGTTTCTCCGGTTCGGTATCAGTATCACAAGGTGTCTTGTCATAAGTTCTGCCTCTTAAAACAATAAAAATGTCCAAGTTTACTTTTTTTTTAACATTGCACTTAAATTTTTTTTATTAAACAATATCTTATTGAATCAAATATCTGTGGTGGCCTTTTAGAATGCACAATTTTAATGTGGCTTGCCCCAAGACCTTATCCATTAGTGCTGCCAAAATCTGACTGCTGGTAACCCGACAAGGCAAGCTCATTTACAAAATAAGCGATGGGCCCCATGAGAAAATGTGACATGCTCTATCATATTCAGTCGCATTGACCCCAAAACAAATTTTGGGCTTCATATACTAGCTGAAGGAGGAAAATGTAAGCTTTCTAATGATACCAAAATTATATCTCTAATCCAAGGATCACGCAAGTTACATCCCATTACATTTGGAATGCCATCAAACCCTGTTATTGAGAAAAGCGCCTTTAAAGTTCAGTTACGTTTGTAGCCACAAAAGTCGTTATGTGTTAACGTTACTGGAGAGAAACTTGGCTGGGTCTCATAACTAAACTCCGGTGTTAGCTTGTCATACTACGTTTAAAAGCTTCAAAACTATATTTTTACTCTGAATTTTGCATTAAGACAGAGATTATGAAAGCCAAGATAGCGACCTCTGACTGATTATGATAGAATGCATCACAAATATTATTCATGGATGTCGTTCTGTTACTGGGGCATGTGGGGACGACCATCTTAGCCAACCAGTATTGTGTTGCACGATAGTATCGTCATATCGCCCAAGCCCATTCCAAGCACATTCTTAGATGAAGGTCTTGGACCAAAATATCATCAATAAAACATGAGATTTGGCAAGAAATGGTTTGAGGGAGCATTCCTTTGGTATTTATAAAAACAAACTTAACGTGCTTAATAAATGCACATTTATGCAGTATGACTCATGTGTACACGCATTTTTGAGACTGGGAATTGACGTGCAAACAGCACCTTTCTACAATATTCGTCACCTGCTAGCTAAAAGGAAACAAGCATTATTTATTATGTTAAGTATCTGTGTACTTCACTGCCACAGAACAGACTGAGAAGTCTTTGGGTACTATGACAACTCTCTGACTGAACTCTAGTTTAACATCAGATCACGACTGATCTTCTATGGAAAAATTTCACTATCAAGATATCGTGGAAGACACACATCAGTGCATGTCTTACTCTGTAGATTCCGTTGTGTTAGCAGTGAATATTTCTGGGTCTTATTTCACATAGGTGGCAAACTAACCCAATTCGTTTGTTGACATATTTGAATAAACCCAGGATTTCTTTTTTGATGTGAGGTCACAATTTAGCCATACTTGTTAAGACACATCAGTTTCTTAAGCATAAAACCTGCAAAAACTAAGGTTTAAGCTTAAGTTGGCTGGATAACATGAACATATATATGGCTGGATAACATGGAGCCTATATAAGCCCCCTGGAGAAATAGCACATACACCAACAGCCCAAAAGAACGCATTGTTTGTAAGAGCTTCTTGTCGATGAATGGGCCATTATTGTAAGAAGAGCATTTAGAAGGGTATGTGTTTTTCAATGAATGAGCCATTATTGTAAGAAGAGCATTTAGAAGGGTATGTGTTTTTCAATGAATGAGCCATTATTGTAAGAAGAGCATTTAGAAGGGTATGTGTTTTTCAGATGAATGAGCCATTATTGTAAGAAGAGCATTTAGAAGGGTATGTGTTTTTCAATGAATGAGCCATTATTGTAAGAAGAGCATTTAGAAGGGTATGTGTTTTTCAGATGAATGAGCCATTATTGTAAGAAGAGCATTTAGAAGGGTATGTGTTTTTCAGATGAATGAGCCATTATTGTAAGAAGAGCATTTAGAAGGGTATGTGCTTTTCAATGAATGAGCCATTATTGTAAGAAGAGCATTTAGAAGGGTATGTGTTTTTCAGATGAATGAGCCATTATTGTAAGAAGAGCATTTAGAAGGGTATGTGTTTTTCAGATGAATGAGCCATTATTGTAAGAAGAGCATTTAGAAGGGTATGTGTTTTTCAGATGAATGAGCCATTATTGTAAGAAGAGCATTTAGAAGGGTATGTGTTTTTCAGATGAATGAGCCATTATTGTAAGAAGAGCATTTAGAAGGGTATGTGTTTTTCAGATGAATGGGCCATTATTGTAAGAAGAGCATTTAGAAGGGTATGTGTTTTTCAGATGAATGAGCCATTATTGTAAGAAGAGCATTTAGAAGGGTATGTGTTTTTCAGATGAATGAGCCATTATTGTAAGAAGAGCATTTAGAAGGGTATGTGCTTTTCAATGAATGAGCCATTATTGTAAGAAGAGCATTTAGAAGGGTATGTGTTTTTCAGATGAATGAGCCATTATTGTAAGAAGAGCATTTAGAAGGGTATGTGTTTTTCAGATGAATGAGCCATTATTGTAAGAAGAGCATTTAGAAGGGTATGTGTTTTTCAGATGAATGAGCCATTATTGTAAGAAGAGCATTTAGAAGGGTATGTGTTTTTCAGATGAATGAGCCATTATTGTAAGAAGAGCATTTAGAAGGGTATGTGTTTTTCAGATGAATGAGCCATTATTGTAAGAAGAGCATTTAGAAGGGTATGTGTTTTTCAGATGAATGAGCCATTATTGTAAGAAGAGCATTTAGAAGGGTATGTGTTTTTCAGATGAATGGGCCATTATTGTAAGAAGAGCATTTAGAAGGGTATGTGTTTTTCAGATGAATGGGCCATTATTGTAAGAAGAGCATTTAGAAGGGTATGTGTTTTTCAGATGAATGAGCCATTATTGTAAGAAGAGCATTTAGAAGGGTATGTGTTTTTCAGATGAATGAGCCATTATTGTAAGAAGAGCATTTAGAAGGGTATGTGTTTTTCAGACACCAACAACATTCTTTAAGGCACTCGGATGATTATCTTTATGAGCATTACCGATTTAGTCATGAGGGAATTATTTACCTCCAGCAATTAATAAGAGTGCAGCAGCGCTCTAGCAGTGAAACAATAATAAGAGTGCACACTGCCTACTCCAAGAGTGCAGCAGCGCTCTAGCAGTGAAACAATAATAAGAGTGCACACTGCCAACTCCAAGAGTGCAGCAGAGCTCTAGCAGTGAAACAATAATAAGAGTGCACACTGCCAACTCCAAGAGTACAGCAGAGCTCTAGCAGTGAAACAATAATAAGAGTGCACACTGCCAACTCCAAGAGTGCAGCAGCGCTCTAGCAGTGAAACAGTAATAAGAGTGCACACTGCCAACTCCAAGAGTACAGCAGAGCTCTAGCAGTGAAACAGTAATAAGAGTGCACACTGCCTACTCCAAGAGTACAGCAGAGCTCTAGCAGTGAAACAATAATAAGAGTGCACACTGCCTACTCCAAGAGTACAGCAGAGCTCTAGCAGTGAAACAATAATAAGAGTGCACACTGCCTACTCCAAGAGTACAGCAGAGCTCTAGCAGTGAAACAATAATAAGAGTGCACACTGCCTACTCCAAGAGTACAGCAGAGCTCTAGCAGTGAAACAATAATAAAAGTGCACACTGCCTACTCCAAGAGTGCAGCAGCGCTCTAGCAGTGAAACAATAATAAGAGTGCACACTGCCTACTCCAAGAGTACAGCAGAGCTCTAGCAGTGAAACAATAATAAGAGTGCACACTGCCTACTCCAAGAGTGCAGCAGAGCTCTAGCAGTGAAACAGTAATAAGAGTGCACACTGCCAACTCCAAGAGTGCAGCAGAGCTCTAGCAGTGAAACAATAATAAGAGTGCACACTGCCTACTCCAAGAGTGCAGCAGAGCTCTAGCAGTGAAACAATAATAAGAGTGCACACTGCCAACTCCAAGAGTGCAGCAGAGCTCTAGCAGTGAAACAATAATAAGAGTGCACACTGCCGACTCCAAGAGTGCAGCAGCGCTCTAGCAGTGAAACAATAATAAGAGTGCACACTGCCAACTCCAAGAGTGCAGCAGAGCTCTAGCAGTGAAACAATAATAAGAGTGCACACTGCCGACTCCAAGAGTGCAGCAGAGCTCTAGCAGTGAAACAATAATAAGAGTGCACACTGCCGACTCCAAGAGTGCAGCAGAGCTCTAGCAGTGAAACAATAATAAGAGTGCACACTGCCAACTCCAAGAGTGCAGCAGAGCTCTAGCAGTGAAACAATAATAAGAGTGCACACTGCCGACTCCAAGAGTGCAGCAGCGCTCTAGCAGTGAAACAATAATAAGAGTGCACACTGCCGACTCCAAGAGTGCAGCAGCGCTCTAGCAGTGAAACAAACACTGTGTATTGGGCTCTGCTTCATCGCACCCAGACATTTTTATATGCCGTTGGCAATGCTGAAAATATAATAATAATTATAATAATAAACTTTTAATAAGCACCTTTCAAACAATATTCAAATGCAAAATGCTTCACAGTTGAGGACAGGAATAAAATAAAACAAATAAACAAAAGCAAACAAAAGCAAACAGAACATGATACCAAGATTACAATAGAAATTAAGTAGTAAGAATGAGCTAATTAAACCATGGCAGATCAAAGCCACAGAAATGAAAATATCAGTAAAGCAGAGTAATCAGGAAAGTGTAACTTGCTTCCGAATATCAGTGTGTTCATCATATTCCCTGGCCAAGCAAGGGTGAACACTGTTAAGGAAGGTTTCTATGCAGTTGCAGGTAAATTTCACAATGATACTATTTACATTATCACTAATACATGTTTTATAGCATTTCTAAATGTCCTCCCTCCAATAGCAGCACAAGCTGAATTGGCCCTCTCCTGGGCGATGTGGGGGTCCAGGCCCTGTAAAAATAGCTGTTACATTGTTACATATTCAAGATCGTAAAATGTCCTTTTGATAAGCACTTACCTAATCCAAATGAGTGTCAGTAGAGAGGGTCTCAGTTTGAGTGATCTGCTGGTTCACAGCTGGAGTGAGAGAATGTCCCAGTTTTCTTTAGTTGAGTTCCATTTTGGTTCAGTTTTGGAAAATAATCTTGGTTTTCAATTTAAAGGGTAACTAAATGGGCTGTTTCAGAGTGGCCATGCCTCCGTTTGCGGTTCAAAAAAAGTTCAGAAAAGTCCTTTTGTAAGCCTGTTTTCTTTTTTTAATTTTGAGACTGACATTAAAATTCACAGAGAAAACTGACTCTAAGGGCTCTATTTTCAAACCAGCGCAAGGGGACGGTATAGTCAAACGCAAGCTTGTTGACAGCATCAACGTCTTAAAACTGGCGCTATGGCGTTTCTCAGCAATACCGCTAGGATCAACAAATTCTCAACATAACATCCTTTCGCTTGCGCTGCAGTGGGATGGGTGGCGCTGTCTGGGGCGTGTTCTAAAATACTTTCGGCTCAGTGACAATTTGAACCAACGAAAACCCATTGCGTTATGATCCGCTGGAACCACCTCTTAGCGGGAACGCAATAGACTCTGGCAATTTGCCAACTTATTCGTCATGTAGTTCTATGTAGTGTCTATAGGTGATGCCAACATTACACTTCCATTTAATGAACAAATAGCATATAATTATTATTAATTAATTTTAATTTAAACTACTAGAATAAAACAGGACAGCTTACAAGAAACTTGCGATCATGTAGGCCAATAGCCTATAATATATAAATTACACATTGACACAGTTGAATCATAAGCCTACCATTTGAATCATAATTATGCCTACATCACCTAATGTAGGCTAATTAATGCATTCGCCACCTCCTTCCGTGCCTTCCGAACTTCTGGGAGACGAGGTGGTGTGGATTGTGATCCATAAATTACTACAGTCCTAGCCTGTACTTCTGTTGCAAGTATGTCTGATTCCTGTGCGGAAAATCGCTCTTGTTGTTGACGGTCCAGTGCGTTTGGGTTGCTCATTATGAAATTGCATGGAGCGATTGCGTTCCAACTGGCTTTTTTTTAAAGCATGAGAACAACAATTTGATTGGCTACCATAGAGACACACCTTGGACATTTAAACCCAGCCTTTTAGCAATACCGCCATAAGGTGCGCCAAGATTGCCGTCATGAAATTACCAAATTTCTCGCCGACACGCCCTCAGAGCGATACCGCCAAGCGATTACTCTTGCGTTCACCATTGCGTTTGGTTTATTAAAATAGAGCCCTCAATGTTAAACTCTAAGCCTAACTCTGAAAAAAAAGAAGAAATATTAAACTTTCAATCTCAAAATGAACGTGGTCTCAACATGAAATCTTCTAATGATCCTCAGGAAAAGTGTTAAAGGTTCCAATGATATTCGCTTTGGCAGGCAGCCAGCCATTGAACGTTACGTTATGTCTACTATTTTTAGTTTTCTTCAGACTACGCTATAGCTGGCTAGTAGGCAAGCAAACTACCAGTTTGTTAAAAGTGTTGTTATTGAATGTATACAGTGCCATCCACTATTATTGGCACCCCTGGTAAAGATGAGTAAAAAGAGTTATAAAAGATTCACCGTTTGGTAAATTTGCTTAATCTCGCATCAAAAGACTCTTGATATCTTATTTTCTGGTACTCTTACAAGCGATACTATAACGTCTCTGCATTTGAATGGATCTCTATGGGAATTGGTGGGTGGGACTAGATTTAGCTGTAAATTACGCTGGAACAATATGGAACACATGGTTGCTAAAATGGCTGTAAGTCATCAAGGGTCTGAGGTATCAAACAAGCCTCAAACCATAACTCTGCTGCCAGATATGCAGTAGTTATGGATGGATAACTTTAAGGGTTGTTCCTCCTGACAAATTCTCCTATTGAACTCTAGGGAAAAATAAGTCAGGAGAAGAAACCCTTCAAGTTATCCATCCATATCTACTGTATTTCTGGCAGCAGAGTGATGATTTAAGGCTTGTTTGATACGCTAATGTCTAGTTTGACAGTTTGATCCAAGTTATACAAAATCATTTGTACAATGTACATTAATTTATTATTACGATGGACAAAGCTACTCCGCCCCCACCCCTCTCCCTTGCTCACCCCACAAAGTATTTTTTCAAAATTGTGCAGTAGGCGGAGACAGGCTGAGACAGTGGGTGTACTTACTCTTTAAAAGCTGTTCAGGTGTTCTAGAACTTTGCTGTTGCTGCTAGCTCAGACATGCATATTGTTGGACTGTTTCATTTAGAGTGGTTTTCTCAATAAATCATTAGGCTATAACATATGTCTCTATACGTCTTATCCTTGCATCAATAGTAATGATAATAATATTACTACGTAATAATAATAATAATAAAATGTATTTAAAATAAAAGAAATTGGGATCTGCATCAGCCGATCTTTAAAAGAAACTCCAAGTTAATATAGTAAAATAAAAAAACTAACAAAAAAGTACAATATGAAATCACAACAGGCAGAAAGGGCTTTTATTGTGGAAACAGTTTCCATTCAAATGTATAATGGAATGGTTTGATGTTTTTATAAAACTGCCTTTTCATTCTGAGTTGATTATATATTGTACCTCATATTTTTTCCAGTTTTTATCCAAATTTATTGTTCAGTGTCCCCCAGTTAGGGTGTGGGGGTTTCAAATAGGTTAACAAAAACAACATTTAACAAAACAAATAAGTAAAATAAATAAGTATAAAGTACAGAATATAGTTCTTATAAAAAGTTCTGAAAAGAAAAAAAAGACAAGGAGGGGGGGGGGTGAATACTTAATTTTAGACTAGAAAACATGACATTTCCTATATGTAACACATTACATTACATTCATGTAGCAGATGCTTTTATCCAAAGCAACGTACAGTAAGTGCATACAGAGACATCATCAAGATCACTACAGAACAGACAAGACAAAGCACATCCTTCCCATAATGTAGCAGCTATCCCTAGTAATGAACGTTGACTGTAGTTCACAGTAAGCTGTGGGTAAATCAGCAATACTACACTTCTATTCTAAATACACAACTTCTGGTTGAAGCCCCGCCCACTTCCGGTTTCTAATCCGAATACAGATACAGATACAGAAAATGTTGATGGTCAAATAGATACAGATACAAATACAGATACAAATACAGATACAGATACAGATAGTGGCATCGCTGCACATTCCTAATATCTCCTTCAAAGGTCCAGATGTGTGATTTTCCATTTTAATACGAGATGCATAAAATGGCTTATTAACTCTTTACTAGACTTAATTTGAAGTGTGCAATACTTGTGGGTTTTCTAAGAGATTTTCTTGCCAGCTCTGAGCTGCCTTGCTTTTATGCTACACAGTTTCTAATGATTTAATATGCTTCATTTGTTACCTAAACTTCAGGGCGTCTCCATTAAGACCACTTGAGAATATTACACTGTCGCAGTTTCCTGCTGGCTGATGATAAAACCACAACAGTAATCCCAGGCAGATATTAATGTATTGTGTATAAGGATTTTGAATGTAGACTGAGGAGTTAGTCACAAAATATTTTTAAAATACATGCTTCATCTGATACTGGCACTATAGAGCAACACAATAGGCCCAACCATGGAGCAGGTAGGTTTTTTTTTTTGCTTTACATTTACATTTGGAACACACTTGATGATGTAGTCAGCGTCAGAATACCTTTGACCTTACGGGAAAAACAATAGAATCCCCTCCGCGAAATTACTTGATAATTAACGTTAGCTACAGAACAGTTAGCATCATCACACATTTGAAATTAACTGAAAATGTTATGGTACAGTGCATCACATTATTTACAATAAATAAATAAACATTGTTTAGCCAAATTTAGCATTTTGTGTTGTCAGTAGGTTAACACTCCAGTTTCCTCTGAGAAATTCCTGTTTATTTAGGCTAACTAAAGTTATGGAGCACGTAGTTGCCACAGCAATTTTGGTCGCGGTGTTTTACATTTTAAATGTGAAGACTGAAGAGCTGTGGTTGCAGACCTGGCAGCATAATTCTTGGGAAGGACAGGCCTCAAATGGCACATATTGATCACTATTTTCAAGCAAAATATCAGCTCATCTACACGGGATATTGTGTTTTCACAAACCACAGTCAGTAGTAGGCTATAGTATAGGCTACGTGTTCATTTTGGCATTAAGGATGACTTAAACACAGAGAAACACAGCTCTCCATAAACATATAGCATCACCAAATAGGCTACTTTCCTCCAATCCAAATCAATGAATTAAAGGCTAGTTTATAGTCCAGCAACACAGGGGATGACGTGCGATGGATGTTGCTGGTCGCAGCGACATTTGGTTTATACTTTGGGACTGTCGTCCTGTGGTCGCTGCGACGGTCACTGAAGATGTCGCTCGGACATAAAATACATTAAACTTTGACCCTGGCTGTGTTTCAAATTGCACACTTGTGTTCTATCTAGCGTGAATATCAAGCGTGGAATTAAGCGGTCACGTGATCAAAGTGCATCCCAAACCCAAAAGTATGTTCTCCTGGCATACTTGGGAGGACCGAAAAATGAAGTATGGCTGTGTCTGAAATGGTATAGTTGCGTACTATTTAATAAATGGTCACGTGATGAAGTGCATCCCAAACTCAAGTATGTAAGCACGTAAGTACATTTACAATACACCGGAAGTTTTCCTGGCATACTTGGGAGGACTGAAAAACAAAGCATGCATCCGAGCGGGAAGCTAAGATTCGGAATTTTCAATACTCAGGTAGGCTAGCTGAAAGCCGACACAAGCGACAAACAGGAAATAAGCCGACTTCTTTTTAAAAGCTTTATATTATCAAAAATTGGGATGGCAGGTATGCCATCCGCCAAGTTACGGCTTGGCAGGGCATGCCCCATACCTATACAGCACCGAGAGTTTGGCACTTTTCAGGGTTTCCTACAGAAGTAACCACAATGACCATAGACTCTCAGCCCTTAAAAACATTAACTTCTGTATGTTCTGACCTCATGTAACCACACAGCATTCAGATACAACTTCACACATCCACACAATAAAGCCCCAAACTTGGGTTATTTTGCCGTTTTTCTCCTTCTTCTTCCTATTTGTCCTGCCAAACTGCCTGCCTCCATCGCGATGTTATTATTCTTTGAGGGTATGGTCCGTATACCTGCTCATCAAGCTTATCGCCCAATAATAACGCTTCATACTAATGGTTTTTAATGTTAATATAGCTAATGGCTTCATGCTTTCCAAGAAGCTACTGTGGCTTAATGGTCAGAGTTGCTGTCTCTGACACAGCGGATTGTGGGTTTGAGCCCAGCAGGGCACATGCTTACTTTCCACAAAAACAATGTGCAACTGTTAAGTACTTTTCATTTATTGCACTGTTATTATTTTCACATTAACATATTTTTATTGCAAAGGCAAAAGAGGTTTCTGATATTAACTGTTCAATGTTTCACTTGTATTTCACTTGTACTATATCACACCCCTCCCCAAACCGGACGCTAGCTCTTGTGAGGGTGTTACGGTCTGCTCTTGCGGTCATGACTGACTGACTGAAGTCCGAACCTCAACGTACCCTTGCCTCGGCCAACATTTCTTCAATATTCATTAATTTCTTCACTTCAGCTCTGTTCACTTTATCCTTTTCACACATAACACAATGTCACCATAAAATGAACTACTAGGAAAATTAATAATTGACGATAATACATTAAGAATTGACGATAGCCTACTATAAGCTGCAATCCCTTAAGACATCAGATTTATAAACCTCCAATTCCCTAAACATATATGATTCATGGTTAGTCACTTTAAAAAAAAATACTATAGCCTCCGAACATTGCTCTAGTCTATGGTAGTCTGCAGACATTATTCTTCTGATTATAATTATAATTAAAAGTGTTTGCAGTAAGATAATCTTACTGCAAACACTTTTAATTATAATTATAATCAGAAGAATAATCTCTGGTAGGCTACTTTCTTAGTAGTATCTATTGTTTTCTTGCTGGCTAAGATTCCTGGGAAATATGCGTTGTCCAATTAAGCTTGTTAGCTAATGTTAGTTTTGCCAGAGAAACGTCAGTCAGCTGCTAGTCAGGAAGCAGGTACAAGCTAGGCTACTACGAAGCGAATCAACATGCCTTGCATCCATTGCACTACAGAAAACTAAACTAAACCTAGCTACATGGTCCGGTACCAAAAGATTTGTAGTCCGTAAGTTCGACTACACTACCGAAAAAACAAACAAATGCGAAGGTATTATGCTGTGCTTATGAAGTTCGGCAGCTTGTAGCCCAGACATGGAATCTTGGAGTTATGCATCCGACAAGCCAGTGTTGAATAGCCTAATGTTATTTCTATAGAATACTAATACACCTATTTTACAACTGTATTTCCGTATTTTAGGCTGTATGTATTTCTTTCAGCTACAATGTGTTTGCGTCTAGCCTATTGTGCATGCATGTCTCCATATAGACTTGGTTAATTAATTTACATGCTTCTTCATGATCCATAGTTCAGGTGGTGCTGTTCATTGTATTTCATTAGACATTAAATACAGCTCATCTACAAACTCTTTTAATGTAATTGTGGGCTATCGCTAATAGGATAAATGTTATCATTCTCACCAGTAGAGGGCGTTATGGTCACGCGAATGTCTGCATGCATTTATTTGGAATGCATGTACTATTCTGTATGCATGTCTCTCTCGATGTCATTATCTTTATGCATTGTTCATCTTTAGTTAGCTACCAAAAATAAGTGATATCTGAACAAAAACGTCTCTGACGTAAAAAAAAGCCAAGTAACTCACGCATAGCCTACAGAGCGCTGTCTATAAGTCCTTAATTCCAACTTGCAAAAACTAGGCCTGCCTTTAAAAGTATTGATATCAAAATGTGGCCAAGTTACAACTAACAATATTGCCTATTGTAGTTCACACTAAATAAACTAGCTCTATTCCAAAGCAATGCTATCCAAACTTTCCGAAATTATTTAATCTTCATCTTACCATCTCAAGAGAATGTGGTCAATGAAACTGTATGTTCCACATCAAACTGCAAAATGAGAATAATTTATAGTGGAAATACTCTGATTCAGATGTGTTGCACTTAGAAATTAAACAGAAAAATTACGACACTATAGGGCAAGTTTGAACAATTGTCTGCATCCACTGCTTTGGATCTATGAAAAGCACAGAATGAATAAAATGTATTATTATTATTATTATGTATTTATTGATTGATTTATTTGGAATATTTGGATTTCTATCAAAATCTGTGTGGTCCTACAGAGCATAGATATCCTTGTGTTCAAATTCTGTTCGCAAATATCATAACTATTATTATGTTAAGAAAATTAGTACTATTACTTATTTTCCATCATCTGACCCACAAACATGTCTGGATACGTTTGTAAAAATGCTATATGTACGCTATTTTAAAAATATTACTTATTTTTATCTGCATTTATTTATTCATCCCCTCTTTCTGTTAGGATCCTGTATTTGTCTGTTTAGTCTGTATTATGTTTCCTGATTTCGTTTACCCCATTTTTCCTCATTTCCCTCGCGATTGTCAGTCCGCGTTCCATGTTTCTTGAGATTCCACTCCCTGTCTTTGTCATTGCACTATTCGGGTGATTTTGGGAACATTCGGGTTTCCTCTGTATTTTGTATCTCGTTTTCTTCCTTCTGGCTTTATTAATATTTATATTTAATACTAATGTACTAATCATACTAACTGTTAGATTAGATTTAATACTAACCTGCTAACAAACTAACATGTATATAATACTAACCAGCTAACCTACTAACATTAGGGTTTTAGAGTTCGCTACTAACATTACTAATTACTAATTCATATTGAGTTTCTACCTGCGGCTGTCATTTCCCTCCTCGTTATCCTATCCCTGTATCTATCTGATTTCGCATTCTCTGCACGAGTGTCCACTTCCGCATTCCTCCCCTCCGAGCTGTGCATGTGTCTACCTGCTAACCCCAGGCCATTTGTTATCATTGTGTCTATGTGCATTCCAGTCCGTGTCTTACGTTTCCCCTGTTATTGTATAATTGGTCCTTGTTAACCCTCACTTGTTCTCACCTGTGTACTCTCCCATTTCCCCTCCTCTTCACACCTGATTCCTTTTGTGTAATCTTCTCCCTGTGTATTTAAACCCTGTTATTTCAGTCTGTCTTCGCGAGTTCCTCATCATTGATTTTCTTCTGTGTGTTTTGCTAGTTTCCCGAGTACCTGCCCTGATATCTGTTTCCGAGTTTTCGTATCCCTCGTCCTTTACCTGTGGTTGTTTTTTTTCCCCTGTTTTCTGTCTTCGGTTTGTTTTCTTTTTTGTTCCTCTCTTGCCTCCCTGGTTTCGACCCCTGCCTGTTTTCTTGCGACTCAGATTTTTGGATTCTGTTTTTGTGCCTTTGTTGTGCCTTCCCGGTTCGGACCCCTGCCTGTTCTGTGACCCCCGTTTTTGGATTCTGTCTTTGTACCGTTGCCCTGCCTTCTCGGTTTTTGACCCGGCCTGTATTACCACGGATTGCTGCCTTGCCCTTATTAAACTTTGGGTTTTTTGTACTCCTGCCTGCGTTGGGGTCCATCCCCCACCTACACCTAACACTTTCTCTATTGTACATGATGTTTCTTGATATAAATGTCTGCTTTTGAATTGTAAAGAAATCTGTAGCAGCAGTTAACATTTTAAAACCTGTACATTTTCTAAAGTAAACTTGCCAACAAAGTATAACCATATCCTTTCTGGAGTGCAATTATGCATCAACCGTTAAAAACATGAATTGAAATCATATGTTGTTCCATGAGGCACAATCTCTTCATATGCAAAGATGAAGAAACACAGGGCCAAGTTGCATTACATAATTTAGGAAAGTTTGGATAGCATTGCTTTGGAATAGAGCTAGTTTATTTAGTGTGAGCTACGATAGGCATATTGTTAGTTGTAACTTGGCCACATTTTGATATCAAGACTTTTAAAGGCAGGCCTATTTTTTGCAAGTTGGAATTAAGAACTTATGGACAGCGCTATGTAGGCTATGCGTGAGTAACTTGGCTTTTTTTATGTCGTAGACATTTTTGATCTGATTATATATTCAGCGAGCACCATAATTCATTGGACAGTGACACATTTTTTTCTTATTTTGGTTCTGTACTCTAGCACTTTGAGTTTGAAAGGATACAATGACAATGAGGTTGAAGTGCAGACTGTCAGCCTTTAATTTGAGGGTATAATATTAAATATTAGCTATCAATATTAGTATGAGACATAAGAGAAATACAAAACTGCAGTAGGGAATGCAAAGCCTTTTCTTACAGATCACTATCATGGGTGGTGCGGAGGTAAGTCTTTACTCAGGCTGAATTTGAGGTGGGTTTTAAGGTGGAGAAGTCTCGCCTTTGGTCGGATGAAGATGAAGGAAATAATCTTGCAGAGCCTTGTATTCAGTTTATCCTTTTATTGAGCACTGGCCAGTGGGACGTCCTTTCTCCTATGCAGAGGTTCAGGAGCTCTCCAAACTAAAATTATATACTCTTATAACTCCTCCTCTTCCTAGCTAATAAACCAATGAGTTGTAAGGTGACACCCTTCCATCATAATTTATTTTAGCCAATAGATGAAAAGGCAAAATTAATCTTGTTAGATAATCAGTTCCTACTCTATGCGCTTGGGGACACTCATGGTCCACTAAATAAAGTTATTTGCATGCCTCTGCTAAACTTGGATCGGGCCATGAATTGTTATTTCATATTTCCCAATTTTATTCTGGGTCACCATCTTATCTTTGTTATAGGCACATCCCATTGCTCAGCCTACGCATGATCTGTCCTATCTTTGCTATCGGACAGCCTGGGAGACAGAAAACTTCTGCCTCCCTGATCTCCTACTCACTTTCAGTGTCCCACCCACCCACACTCCATATTTCATTTAGCTTTTGCATAATGGCTTTTGAGCCTAAAGGAGCAAGCTACTTTTACCAGTGGCAGCCACTTCTCTAAGGGTGGGTTGCACTAACAAGGTATGGTTCTTAAACTGGATTAAATCCAAGGTTTATCTATTAATCCTGTTGCACCAAATTCTAATCCTAGTTCTGGTAATGGGGGCGTGACGTGTGAGGTAGGAGGAGCCAATGCAGCAAGGGGATTCTTTAAGCCCTAAGGCCACTAAGGCGGGAAACCCCGCAGTTAAGGGAGGAGACAAGACAGGGAACACACGTACCAAAGCTACTAACCAGCTCACTGTCACACACCAATGAGTAGAAGCGCAAACGCCAGGTTTCAGCAAGAAAACCAAATAAGGCTAATGGAACACAGCACAGGGCTCCCATACTTCTACGAGCAAAGTGACAGAAGAAAGAGCTAGAAATAATAAGCGCCCTGCTCTCGGCAACGAGATGCATAAGAACAGGCGAGTAGCATAGAGGCACAAATAACACACACCAAACGTACGCAAAGCTACGAACCGGCACACTGTAACACGCAAATGAGTAGAAGCACAAGCGCCTGGTTTCACAGCAAGAAAACCAAACAAGGCGAAAGGGAACAAAGAACTGCTACCCTATACTTCTACGAGCTAAGTAACTAAAAGGCCAGCAATAATAAACACCCTGCCTCAGTAATGAGGCATTAGAATAGGCGAGTAGCATAAAGGTACACATTAAACACACAACCAACAAACACTGAAAACTAATAAGAATTAGTATACGAGGAGGCGAAAAGGAACGGAGATCTAACGTTCCAAGGCTACTCTCAGGGACTCGCAGTCAAACGCAAACCTGTCAACAAAAACGCCCCAAGCTCCATATAAGGAGAGAGCATACCTGGAGAAACGAACAGAACCTACAGTTCCGAACAAAATCTGTCCCGCAAGAGTAAAAAGGACGAAACAGAACAGCTGCACCGGAATTACCGGCTAAAGACCAACACGAGTTTGATAGAGAATAAAAGCCCTGCCTCTTGGTAAAGAGGAAATGTAACAAGGCGAAGGAACAGATATAATATTCCATGGCTACTTTCATCAGGCTCGCAGTCACATGCAAAGACTAGGATAGCAGGGACAGACAATAGCCAGGGGGGGAAGAGTCCGGATAACTACATCCACATAGGCAAGTACGCCAGGGGGTAAGAGTCCAAATAACTACAGTCCACATAGGCAAGTACGCCAGGGGGGAAGAGTCCGGATAACTACTTCCACATAGGCAAGTACGCCAGGGGGTAAGAGTCCTAATAACTACATCCACATAGGCAAGTACGCCAGGGGGGGAAGAGTCCGGATAACCTACATCCACATAGGGCAAGTCGCCAGGGGGGAAGAGTCCGGATAACTACTTCCACATAGGCAAGTACGCCAGGGGGAAGAGTCCTAATAACTACATCCACATAGGCAAGTACGCCAGGGCGAAGAGTCCGGATAACTACATCCACATAGGCAAATACGCCAGGGGGGAAGAGTCCGGATAACTACATCGACATAGGCAAGTCCCACATTATTCCAGAAAACGTAAAGGGGTAAACGCCCGATCTCCCAGGAGAACATTTTACAGGCGAGCCGACGGAGCACCCTCGTCCCATAACTTCACTAGCAAAATGACAAACACACGCTTAGTAGAAAATAAACGCCCTAGCCTCTCAGTAAAGGGAAATGTAAGCGAGGCGAAGGAACAGAGAACGAACGTTCCAATGCTACTTTCAGAAACGCGCAGTCACAGCACGAAACATGTCCACAACATCGCCCAAGCTCCAAATAGGAGAAACATACCCGGAGAACAAACAGAACAACGGTCCGAACAAAATCATCCCGCAGGTAAAAAGGACGAACAGGACAGCTACAACAAAAGACCAACGCAAAATAGCACGCACTACCTCTCAATATAATAGAAAAACCCTGACTCACAACAAAGGGGAACGTAGTCCACGAGAAGGAGACAAAACAGGGAACAAACGTACCAAAGCTACTAACCGGTTCACTGTAACACAGAAATGAGTAGAAGCTCAAACGCCAGGTTTCTCAAACGCCAGTAAGAAAACCAAACAAAGGCGAAAGGAACAAAGAACTGCTACCCTATACTTCTACGAGCTAAGTAACTAAGTAGAAGCGTGAACGGGCCAATCTCCCAGGAGAGAGAAACATTTTACAGGCGAAATAGAGCAGAGATCTGCGGTCCCATACTTCTACGAGATAAGTAACTAAGAGCCAGCAAGAATAAGCCCTGCCTCAGCAATGCGACGTTAAAATAGAGGCGAGTAGCACAAATGGTACAAATAACTACACACCAGACAATGCAAATAACACAAATACAAAACAAACAAACAATCACAATCAACCAATCATATCGAAGCCCAGAATGAAGGGAACATGCGCTTAAATAGCTCACCGGAATTACATGCACAGCTGTCAACGCTGATTAAACTTCTCCGCGAAAAGAAGAAACGGAGCCAAAAACTCCACTAACGGAGCAGCGCCCACGTGTGGCGACCGAGGAACACGACCGCAAGGGAAAAAGGGTCATAAACCATGACAAGTTCAAAAGTAATCTAAATTTTATTTTGATTTGAATTTAATCTTGGTTTAGATTTTTTGCTTTAAAACCTAGATTAACTATATCCCGTTGCTCCAACATTTTAAACTCAGATTTAAACTTTGATTCGAGATTAATTTAAACCGACAGATGAGGTAGTTTAATTCATAGAAATAGCAGCATTTTGTTAGATGGATGGGAGTAAAATGGCCAAGTTCCTTGCAGTTACTCTGATTATTTTTTTAAATTATGTACTATTTAATGCCTGCAGTCCTTTCTTCATGATTAATTGTTTGTGAAAACAGTAACAGAATGTATTTAACGGAAATGTTAGTATTCTCACATTCAACAGCAACTTTCAGCTTCGGGACATCACTTATGATGTTAGCATTTTCTACTTAGTTTTTTAATTTAAAATGTAGAAATTATAATTTATAATTGTAGCCACCACATCCAATAATTTGTTACTTTGTTAGCAAAGAGTTTGCTATATTGTTTGATAAATACAAACCACCCAGATAGGCTAGCGAGCTACATGTAGCCTACTTCTTTATTCCCCACTATTTTCTGTTGTTAACCTTTCACAGCCAAGCAACTACATTAAAATATAGGTTTAGGTCATTCATCTTAGATTTACTGATCTACGATAAAATTTAAGTGGTGCAACACATCTTTGGTTAGTTTTAAACTTAATTCATTTTAAATCACTATTTACAGTTTTGTAGCCTACAGTGAGTAGTCGTACATCTTTTCAATCGAGCTTCACTTTCCGTCATAATAAGCTACGAATACTACAATACTACAAATATTAGTGTCCACTCAGCATCACACAGCTGGCGTTTATTGTCATTCCTTCTCATTACAGACGGGTGTTAGAAAAAGAACAGAATACAGTAGCTGCCCCCGGGACCACAATGCAGTATAATAACAGCCATAAACAATTAAAAACAGAAATAAATACAGGAATTAGCCTTACATAAAAAAAGAAAAAAGATAATGCACAATACAATGCTAATTTTATGCATTTTTCCTGCTTGGGGGGGTTACATATTAGTCAAATTGGACAGCATATAGATCCATGAAAATGGCTGATTGGCTTGAATAGGTTATGATCATGTATGCATTGCTTGGCAAAGCCCCAGAATTATCAATTTGGCATGGTGCAGGCACGAATCGCAGTTTATTCTGAATGCAAAATTGCAACACAGTCCACCAGAATTGTACTGCGTTCCTGCGATCTGGACTGACACACCCCACAGAGCGGGTCTCCTCCACTTCGGCGCATGGCAACGGGCTCAGGAGCGTGAAAATACATGATTAAATTGCCACTTTGCCAGTATGACGACTCGCCACTCGCCACACGCCGGCCTGAAAGTAGAGCCCACAGTGTCATTGCCTTGATCTTTAAAAGGCTGCTCAGCGGAAAGCAAGCGTTTGTCGACGCCCTCGGTGCGCAGCGTCACTGTGCAAAGCTGATTGGACCTTTCTGCCATTTTTCTCGAGAAAGAAGCTCCACCTGCCAACGCATGATCACTAAGGGAGGATGCAAAGAAATCTGTGGAAAAGCTAAAAAGCAAATATTAATATTTTGTCTTATTATTATTATTATTATTATTATTAACATTTTAACACATAAAACCTTTAAAACCTTTTTTTGTTTTGCATAAACTATCTGGCTTACAATATGAGGTTTTGGTATTTAAGCTGTCTGTGCATGAGGTTTGGGTCACAATGCACATTTGCATAAGTTCTTTGGCTCCCTCTCTAGGACCGGAGAGCTGCCATGTTTTATTTATTTATTTCAGCCACCATTCAGAAAGATGAGAAATGGTAGGGGGACAAAATGTGACAAGGAGACAGATGGATTGACAGATTGATTTACATAGCATGACAGATGGATCTACATGGATGTGCTGCTGTAACCATATTTAAAAGTGAGGGAGAGTGGGTGGGGGTTTGGGGGTTTGGGGGGCGGTGGGGGGGGGGGGGGGGGGGGTGGTAGTGAGGAGCAGACAGGCCAGGCGTGTACGTGCTATAGGGAAGCAGAGAGAATTCTCACAAGTTGCAGCGCAAAGCCCTTGTAGCTGGGGGCAATTTAGCAACAGCTCTGTCATTGTATTCACTCTCTCTCTCCTCGTGAGTCTCTATGTCCCTGCAAGGAGTGTCTTCTCTGGGTTGAGAAAAGACACAGTATCTAGGCCCAGGAAGCATTTCCTCTATATGAGACCACACATCCAATGTGCTGAACTCTGGGCATTCTCTTTTCATATTTATCATATAAGCAGGTCAAACTAAAGTCCAGTATTAATTTTTCCTCCTCTTGTCCTTAGTCACTGGCACATTAACCTTGGCGTAAAGTTTCTCTTCATAAGAAATAGCATCAACGCTTGTTTATAAGGCTTAGAGTTTACTGTGAGTGTGAACTGTCAATGTACAGCTAATACTGCATAGTGCATAGTGCAGTACTATGTAAGGATGTAACTGCGAATTATTTAACTTCCTTGTGCTTTGTGACCATTACTGTAAATACACACACACAGGGTATACGTACGTATATACAATTACATTACATTACGGGCATTTAGCAGACGCACTTATCCAGAGCGGACTTACACAACGTTTTAGCATTTTTTTTTTTTTACATATTATCCATTTATACAGCTGGATATATACTGAAGCAATTCAGGTTAAGTACCTTGCTCAAGGATACAATGGCAGTGACCTACCTGGGAATCGAACCTGCAATTTTTCTCGGTTACAAAGCCAGTTCCTTAACCATTATACTACACTGCCGCCCCGATCAATCAGTGGCCACCTTATTAGGTATAGGTATCTCTGTACCAGGGTATGACCACCTTTTTGCCTCCAGAACAGCTTGAAGTCTTTGTGGCATTGATTCAAATGATGCTGGAAACATTCCTTTGGGATTCTGGTCTTTTTGGCCACAATTTTGTTTCCACCGCATCCCAAAGGTGCTGTATTGGATTGAGATCTAGTGCTTGTGAGATCTAGTGCGACATCCTGTTGGAAGTCAAGTATCCGTTTGAAATGCACATGGTCAGTAACAATGCCTAGATATGCTCTGGCATTCAAATGATGTTCATTTAGTATTAAGGGGCCAAATATATGCCAAAAAAACATTCCCCCACACCATTACATCATGTACCACCACCACCAGCCTGCACCATTGCCACATGGCAGGATGGATCCATGGATCGCCGTTTACACCAAATTAGCATCTGCATGTCACAGCAGAAATTGAGATTCCTCAGACCAGGCAATGTTTTTCCAATCTGCAATCGTCCAGTTTTGGTGATCAGCAGCGCCCGCTGTAGAAACACCTTCATGTTCTTAGCTGACAGGAGTGTAAACTGGGCGTGGGCTTCTGCTACTGTAGCCAATCCGCTTCAAGGTTTGACACGTTCTGCATTCAGAGATGCCGTTCTCCACACCATTGTAAACGGCTATTGAAAACATTTGAGCATTTGTGGCCTTTCTGTTAGCATGAATGAGTCAGCCCATTCTCCTCTGACCTCTCTCTTTAACAAGGGTGTGATTATTCCCACAGAACTGTCACTCACAGTTGTGTGGGCAGCTGTGATGGTGGAACCACCACCGCTGGGCACCAACAATCGTACCACAGTCAAAGTCACTTAATAATAATATAATAAATAATACATTAGAACTATATAGCGCTTTTCTAGGTACTCAAAGACGCTTTACATAAAAAAATAAGTAAATAAATAAGTAAAATAAATAAGATAAATAAGATAATTAAAATCAAAAAAATGTATAAAAAGATTAAGATAGTGTGAGGTAAAAAAATAAAAATAAAATAAAATAATCTTGCCCGACAGGGGTGGTGATTAGCCATTAATCACCCTGAAGTGCCTATATTTCGACAGGTGGTGATTAGCCAGTAACCACCCTGAAGTGCCATATATTCGACAGGTTGGTGATTAGCCATTAACCACCCTGAAGTGCCATATATTCGACAGGTTGGTGATTAGCCATTAACCACCCTGAAGTGCCATATATTCGACAGGGGTGGTGATTAGCCATTAACCACCCTGAAGTGCCATATATTCGACAGGGTGGTGATTAGCCATTAACCACCCTGAAGTGCCATATATTCGAACAGGGTGGTGATTCTTAGCCATTAACCACCCTGAAGTGCCATATATTCGACAGGGGTGGTGATTAGCCATTAACCACCCTGAAGTGCCATATATTCGACAGGGGTGGTGATTAGCCATTAACCACCCTGAAGTGCCATATATTCGACAGGGGTGGTGATTAGCCATTAACCACCCTGAAGTGCCATATATTCGACAGGGTTGGTGATTAGCCATTAACCACCCTGAGAGTGCCATATATTCGACAGGGGTTGGTGATTAGCCATTAACCACCCTGAAGTGCCATATATTCGACAGGGGTGGTGATTAGCCATTAACCACCCTGAAGTGCTCATATATTCGACAGGGGTGGTGATTAGCCATTAACCACCCTGAAGTGCCATATATTCGACAGGGTGGTGATTAGCCATTAACCACCCTGAAGTGCCATATATTCGACAGGGTGGTGATTAGCCATTAACCACCCTGAAGTGCCATATATTCGACAGGTTGGTGATTAGCCATTAACCACCCTGAAGTGCCATATATTCGACAGGGTGGTGATTAGCCATTAACCACCCTGAAGTGCCATATATTCGATTCGACAGGGTTGGTGATTAGCCATTAACCACCCTGAAGTGCCATATATTCGACAGGGGTGGTGATTAGCCATTAACCACCCTGAAGTGCCATATATTCGACAGGGTGGTGATTAGCCATTAACCACCCTGAAGTGCCATATATTCGACAGGTTGGTGATTAGCCATTAACCACCCTGAAGTGCCATATATTCGACAGGTTGGTGATTAGCCATTAACCACCCTGAAGTGCCATATATTCGACAGGTTGGTGATTAGCCATTAACCACCCTGAAGTGCCATATATTCGACAGGGTGGTGATTAGCCATTAACCACCCTGAAGTGCCATATATTCGACAGGTTGGTGATTAGCCATTAACCACCCTGAAGTGCCTTATATTCGACAGGGTAGGTGATTAGCCATTAACCACCCTGAAGTGCCATATATTCGACCAGGGGTGCGTGATTAGCCATTAACCACCCTGAAGTGCCATATATTCGACAGGTTGGTGATTAGCCATTAACCACCCTGAAGTGCCATATATTTCGACAGGGGTGGTGATTAGCCATTAACCACCCTGAAGTGCCATATATTCGACAGGTTGGTGATTAGCCATTAACCACCCTGAAGTGCCATATATTCGACAGGGGTGATTTAGCCATTAACCACCCTGAAGTGCCATATATTCGACAGGTTGGTGATTAGCCATTAACCACCCTGAAGTGCCATATATTCGACAGGGTGGTGATTAGCCATTAACCACCCTGAAGTGCGCATATATTCGACAGGTTGGTGATTAGCCATTAACCACCCTGAAGTGCATATATTTGACAAGGGTGGTGATTAGCCATTAACCACCCTGAAGTGCCATATATTCAACAGGGGTGGTGATTAGCCATTAACCACCCTGAGCCATATATTCGACAGGTTGGTGATTAGCCATTAACCACCCTGAAGTGCCATATATTCGACAGGTTGGTGATTAGCCATTAACCACCCTGAAGTGCCATATATTCGACAGGGGTGGTGATTAGCCATTAACCACCCTGAAGTGCCATATATGCGACAGGTTGGTGATTAGCCATTAACCACCCTGAAGTGCCATATATTCGACAGGTTGGTGATAGCCATTAACCACCCTGAAGTGCCATATATTCGACAGGGTGGTAATATATATTCTTGTATATGCACTGTGCCATATATTCTGCACTGACGCAGTGGTTTATATCTCTCGTACCATGGCTACAACTAAAATGCGCTGAAAAATCTCGATATAAACGGTATTTAACATTTAATCAAACCGTTGTGTACATATCTGCCCAAATAGCTAAATATAGTTCCAACGGCAGATGGCACGAGAGTTTGGATTCTACAGAGTTGTCCCACCATTAGCTAAGGTTAGTTACTGTTCTTTTTATTAATATTAGCATAACTGTCCATATAGTCCACGGGCCCGCCAATCGACCATCGGGGGTTGCTAGAGGGTGATGACATGCGGAACCCAAACTGACTGATCCCTCCTGTACCCTGGGCTGACGTTTAAAATCCAGGTTCAGAAAGTCCTCCCCAGTATTTTGTTTGCTAATTAGCACAATTCTTCTGCCAGGAGATGGAGCTAATTAGTGAAATCAGCTGTGTGAATTTATGGGTAGAAGAAACACACGGCAGGACTTTTACCTTTCTGACCTCTGACCCTGGGTGACGCAATCACCCTAGTCCCCCAACAATTATGCTATACTACCATCCCACTTTACTTGCTTACCTATAGGATACCCTATTTCTTATTGTTTTTGTACAATTTTAATAAAGTTTAGTTTTCCCCTCAATACAGAAATGTGCCATATATGTAAGTTTGTTACATTAGATGCAAAAGCTTAAAGGTTGTGTATCAGCGATTTTGGGTGACGTCACTTCTGAAGCGAAATCCCCAAACAACACATACTTATGAATAATTATGTTATGTTTTAAAAAATAGTGTTCAAGCATCAGAATTATAACCACGTTAATAACGTTTGTAAGAAACCCAAACCGTTTGTAAATCCGTCAAGATTTCAGCGAGATAAGAGTATTAGCGTTTGTGCAGATCATTGTGATTGGTTGGAATACTGTTTATTTTGGTTTTGAGTGGTTGGTAGTACCATTTGTTTTTGTGTACGATCTCGGAGCATAGGCTGCCTACAGAGACGCGGTGTTTTTTGACGGCTTGCTTATGGGGCGGGCAGCTAGCGGATCGTGAGGAAAAATCAGATGAATGTGATCATTTATGTTTCCACCCAAAATCGCTGATACAACCTTTAAGCAATAAAATATTCCCCTAGCTCACTTGAACCAGAGGTCACAATGGGCTATATTATGATCAGAGTATTGAATGTAGACGCTCTCTATTGGGACATATGTATGAAAGCCCTTCACTGTGACTGAAAGAGATGGATCGAAGCTGACCTTCTTTGCACAAATGAAGGCAATCTTTGTTCCACTTTCTCTTGATTCTTTTACCCCCTTTGCCAACCAGCCAGTTCTCCCCAAGAGCCAATCAGCAGTGCTATCCTGTACAATGCTACTGCCCGGTCAGATTAGCTGTGCTTTTGAATGCGTCTCCATTGATGTGCGCAAATGAATTGATTGCTCGTTCATTTGCGCACAAAAACAGGATTTCTGGTATATTCAGTTTCCTGCAGGTATCGATCCAATTTGTGCAGCGCTAAGATCATTTAAATGGGTCAGCTAGCAACACAGAATTTCTATACGGTCCAACAATCAGGTGGACTTGAGATTCTATTGCCATTTAAAACTCATTTGAAACAGAACTTCAGGGGAAAATCATCAGGGACCCCTATTTTGGAAAATAAATGAAATAAATCAATTAAAAACTGGACACATTGTCATGTGTTTTCTTGGGAAATCTTGTGAAGAGGCCTTAGCTTCTAAACCAATATTGTTTCCATATTTTAATTTGTTACCCATTTCTTCACAAACTCAGTTTGAAAAATTTGTTTAGTGATTACAGAACTTGTCCAAACTGTACTGTGACTGTGAAGAAAAAAAAGTATGTATAAATATATATATATAACTGTTATTGAAAGGTAAATGTTGATTGAATCCTGCCCAGGATTCTTTTGAATCTCTCTCTCTCTCTCTCTCTCTCTCTCTCTCTCTCTCTCTTCTCTCTCTCTCTCTCTCTCTCTGTCTC